>CM031950.1:26197172-26400077 GCA_018749465.1 Paracanthobrama guichenoti
ATAACTCCACCATTAATGTGGCGAATATGAGCCCCAGGGAAATAGTGCGGGGATTTATACGCAGCGTTTAATGAGTGTTGCGATCAAATATGCATAAGTGGCACAGAGGAATTTTGATATTAACAATTGATTAAAGCGGTTAAGCAATTATTAATATCTAGGAGCAATTCAACTTTAGAAATTTCTTTGATTCTAAATTGGGTTTAAAGGACGGATAATTGTGCAATATCTCCCTTTTTAATAACTTTCTTAAACAACGTTTCTCTGGCCAGGAAGTATCTTTCTTTTAATTTGTAACAGGGTCAGTTCACCGTAAGAAGTGACCTGTGTATGAGCAACTCCAAGCACAATCACGTGTGAATATATATATTTTAATAAAATCAACAAACAATAAAACAAACATGCACCAAATTAACTGAAAGAAGGAAAGGAGGGAGAGAGAGAGGGAGAGAAGGGAGAACGAGGCAACGGTGATATCGACTACAACCCTAGAAACACAAACTTAAGGAATCAGTCAGCTTATTGGTATAAGCTCAAGATTTCTGCTGCGACAACAGGATACTTGCATATGTTTTTCCTGGGTCGTGAGTTACGATGCGTTTAGAAATTCGCGATCGATCCGTGTTTTCAGTCTTGCAGGGGTGGGTCGCGAGTCCAGCGTGGGAGTCTTGCTTTGGTTCCTTTATTGTGACGAGATCCGTTGGAAGATGCATGAAGAAGAGGAGGAAAGCTAAGAGAAGAAGAGCTAGCAAACAGGAAGTAAAACGAAGAGAGAAGACAAGAGACAGGAGAAGCGTCGTGGCTCCGTCTTAAAGGGCCGTGGCGGGGCACGCTCTTTTGTCCGAACAGCCAATCAGAGCGAAGGAACTCAGAAGCGGAAATCTTCCTTTGTCTTGGGTCTCGGGCCATTAACATGTTTTATGGCTCTCTAGATAAGCAGACTTAGGGTTTTTGGTACGTAGACTTTGGGTTTTTGGCATGAAAGAAAGAGTCTGATGCATCATAGTACCACACAACACACCTAGCTGGCCTACAAATTGCATAGACAAAGATTTCGAGACTAAGCATGGGGAGTTTAACTAAGAGTTAAAGGAACGGCGAGGATTGACGTCATTCTTCCTGGTACATTCACTGGCTATAAGTTTCCTAATCTATCAAACACATCTAAAATGGTTATAACAAAAGCATGCATACATACAGGAACAGTACACCTAAAAATGGAAGAATAACTAGTTAAAGTCATATAATCTATTCGGATGTCCTTTGGTATGTGTGAGGGAGGGGGCTGTTGTTTATGAGGTGCCTGTATGGGCTGCAGATGCCTGGCTTCTGTCCTTTTAGCACCATTAACCTGTCGGGTCTGTAGACTTCACGGCGCCGGGTCTTGTTTGAGTCATTATAAATAATCAAAGTATTGTCCATTGATCATTTATGAGCGCTGTCCATACGCTACAATACAAAGGATATTTGTCACAATTATGTTGTGATTAACTGTGAATTTGCACTGGTCCATGGAGCGTGACCTGTTTACATTTCACTGCCGGTTGTATATTCTGTATATTACTGTGTATGTGACAAATAAAACTCTTGAATCTTGAATGTTCTGTTTCTGGCTGCGGTCTGTATGAGTTCTCATTAGTTACTATGGTTTCTGATTAGTTAATCTTCATCCAGCTGTTCTGATTAGTTCTGTCACAGAGACAGCCACATCGCCACAGCCCCAATAATCACATAATCACCAGGACCCGCCTCCCACTCATCACAGTCAACACTACTTGCCTCCTTTACCACTATACTCACCTGTGATCTAAAGTGTCTAGTCTCCTGTCTTCAGTCTGTCTTCTGATCTAGATCTCCTGTCTTTGTGTTCACTGTCACCAGCACAGAAAAACCTACTTGAATCTTCACCAGCTAAGTTACCACCATCATTCAGCAAATTACCATCCTGGCTTCCCATCGACCTCTGGTTCCAGCTGTTCCACCACCACTCTGCTTTTAACGGGTTAGTTCACCCAAAAATTAAAATTCTGTCATTAATTACTTACCCTCATGTCGATTTCGACACCCATAAGACCTTTGTTCATTTTGTTCATCTTCACAAATGAAGATATTTTTGTTGAAATCCGATGGCTCAGAAAGGCCTCCATTGGCAGCAATGTCATTTCCTCTCTCAAGACCCATAAAGGTACTAAAGACGTCATTACAAAGTCCATCTCACTACAGCGGGTTCTACAATAATTTTTTATGAAGCGACAAGAATAGTTTTTTGTTGATTAGTTTCCCCAGGTGTGTCTATTGTTAACTTAAGATGGTTTGTACCTGTGTATTTCAGTCTCTTTGTAAGATGTTATGCTCCTGGTTTTCCCTTGTCTGGATTATGTCTCTGGTTCCCCTGTTTGGATTGTGTTCTGTCTCTGTTTTAGATCTGGATTTGTGTTTTTGAATAAAACTGTTAGTAGTTTCTGATTCTCACCTCACCATCCCTAAACACATTACAATTGCCATATTCATTCAGCAATTGTTATGCTATGTTAATCCTATCAAAGCATTGTGTTACCAATTAGCAAGTTAGCATTTACTGAATTAGCTGGTAAAAGATAGCCAAGTTTGCACTATTACTAAAAATATTTACATTGAGATTACATGATAACTTTAAGTTAAATGGATGAATTAGCTTACTTCACATATTTCAAGTTAAGAGTAATTAAAATGTTGTGACAAGTTGCCTCATTTACTATGTGTATTTATACTTCTGTTTTGTTCTGTGTCTTTGGTCAGGTTATTGTTTTGTGCTATTGTATATGTGGAGTTCTTTCTTGTGAGTCACCAGTAAGGTCTATTTTGATGTGTTATCCAGAGACTATCCTTGACTTAAGCGTTGCAATATCGTTGGAATCATTTTAAGAATTGTATTCTTTTATTCTATTTCACTTTAAGACATTTTATTACAGCTGATTAACAATAAAAACATTGACAGCCAATCAGAATCCAAACAACTTTAGCGACAGATGACAGACGACAGATCTCAATTGCATTATCCCAAGATTTACATAAAATAGGTGATTCTATTGCTGTCATGATCCCAACTTGTGTTCCCCTGTCTTGTGTGAGGACTTTTGTTATTTCCCTGTCTTGTGCCATGTTTTGTATTTTTAGTTTTCTTTAGTTTTTCATCGAATACTTTTCTTACTCTTACTCAAGTAACTATTCGATTGTTACTTTTACTTGAGTAAATATTTCCGTAAGTACTTGTACTCACTTTTACTTGAGTACAGATTTTGGCTACTCTACCCACCTCTGTAAGGCCTCACTCGAATGAATTTGTACAATTTGTCTATACTGCTGTGACAGGTAGGTTTAGTGATGGGTTTTGAGGTTAGGTCATTTGTATGAAAACATAACTCATCAAATGCGTACTATTTAGCAAAAATCATAAAAATTCCTTGAATTAGCCCCCTCGTAAAATATACAATTGCTGTGAGATCGGGTTGTAATATGCTTGGTCACTCGATCTCTATCTCATAATCTTCTACATAATACAGTAAGCTTCAATGAACAATATCAATGAGAACAAACATATAACACAAAAAGGCAGGTCCCAGGCACTTAGTGAGACGTAAAAAGAGGAGAAGGAATAAATAAAAAGCCTTTATTTGGTATGGCTTAAGTATTTTTTAAATGACAAGAGCCAACATGTTTCAACCAACAAATGGTCTTCTTCAGGCAAAGCAACACACAAAATGAAATGACACAAATTTCTAAGTTGAGCCCCACCCATAGTCCGAAAGCATTCAATTAGCCTAATAAGGTCTAATACAATCAATCAATTAACCCAATGAGGCAATCTGGTCTATTTGATTTGGGAAACCAATGAAATAAGCAAAAATTAAAGTAAAAAGAAAACACAAAACAGAGAAAACACTCTCCTTCACCAGGCTACCTGGAGAGAAAATCAAAAAAGAGTATCACATATTAGAGAAAACAAAAACATAAACAGAGGAAAACCAAGGTACGGAAGTTACAAGGCAAGACCATCATAAAGACATAGAAAACACATCATAAAAACACTTGAACTCTATATCCTCATTCAGACCTGGATAACGAAGAGGCGTCCAGCTGATGGATCCAAAATAACTTCGTGCTGGTTGAGTCTACGGATCCTATCACCTCCTCTATCCAAAGGTCTCACATGCTCCAAAGCCTCTATTCTCAGTAGGAATCATTCTTACTGTGCATATATAAAAAGTGTTGGGCCATCTGATAGTCAGGATTACTGGTGCGAATAGCATACTTGTGCTCCGCCAAACGATCACGCAGGCGTCTTTTGGTACGACCTATATAAAACACATCCTTACATGGGCAAGATAAGCGGTAAATGACAAATGTGGTGTTACAGTTTATGAAATCTTTTATCTTGAATATTTTGTTAGATTTAAATCCACAAAAGGTTTTCGAAGGATAGCGTTACATTACAATGGGGGCAGTTCATGCATCGGTATAACCCAATTGGTCTCTTAAGCCAACTTTCCTTCTTCTCCAGGGAAAATAGCTATGTACCAACTTATCACGAAGAGTCAGGCCCTTCTGTAAGAAATCAAAGGAGGTTGAGGAAAGACCTGTTGGAGGGCAGGGTCAGAATTAATACTTGGCGCAGTTATCCTGAATGATCCGTTTTATCTGTCTAGCCTCCATGCAATATTGTGTGATAAAAAGGGGCATGATTGAGTATCTCTCTTGCATCCCTTCTTAATCAAAGTATCAGAACGGTTCAAGGACTGGGCTCTGAACGCGTTGCACGATGACGATATGTGGTTTATAAGCTCTATTAATAAAACGTTCTGACATATTATCAGCCTGTTTTTCAAAATCAACATTATCATCACATAAGTGCGCGTAACTGCTGGAACTGGCCAAATGGCACATTATCAATGAGGTATGGAGGATGAAAAGAGTCAGCCCTAAGAATGGTGTTTCTAGAGGTCTTCTTTCTAAAAATTATGGTGTGTGACTTCCTTCTGAATCAATGGAGATAGTTAGGTCTAAAAAATCAGTGCTGTTTTTGGAGTATTCTATGGACAATTTAATATTCCTATTGATGGAATTAAGGTATTGGTGAAAACTCCAGTACCTGAGTCTCAGTATCCTTAAAATAAATAATAAATCATCAATGTAGCGACCATACCATGTTATACAATGATAGAACGGATTACCCGAAAGTTAAGGACATGCAACTTCTCCCATAACCCCAAATATAGGCAAAGCGTAATTGGGTGAAAAACAGCAGCCCTATTGGAACACTTATTTTCTGTTTGTACAGCTTGTCAGTAAACACAAAAACATTGTTGTGAATAATAAACTGGTGTTGTTTCTATCAGAAATAAAGTGTTTTAAGGCATGTAGACCCTACTCATGGTCAAAGTTGGTATACAAGGACTCAATATCCATGGTAATTAAATATTGGGACCCAACATTACCTAGACTAGACAAACTATTTAAAGCATCCACAGTATCATCAATAAAAGAAGGAAAAGTCCTAAAAAAAGGCTTAATGAAAAAATCAACAAACTTCGACGCTGGTTCAGTAAGTGTAGCATTATCGAGAAAATGGGTCACCCGGGCGCTCAACTCTACCTGAGCGCGGGTTGAACCTTTTGGAGAACAAACATTTGTTTACTTTGCTAAGAGTGGTTGCTAAGTGTGCTATGCAGTGATACAACACAGAACCATTGGTTGCAATAAAACACAGCTATTGACCAATCAGAATCAAGGACTGGAACTAACGCGCTTTATAATACATATTATACTATGGGGCTGTTGAATGCTTGAATCTGATGGTTTGTAACGCGTTCTAAGGTATGCGATTATTTTCCGGGAACACACAGCCATAGTAGTTCCAGGCAGGTCTTGACCACATTACAGTTGCATATCACTACGTCAAATGATTTAAGTTATTTCAAAGGTCATACAACAACAAAAGAACCAAAACCCACAATGACACTGACCAAGCAAATAAATATAGTAAACAATAGAATAAAAAGCGATATATATGTATATATGTATGTATGTGTTGTTATGTATTAACATTATTATTATTATTATTATTATTATTATTATTATTTTTGGTCACAAAATTACGTTTTATTATGTGTTGAAAGCACATACTCTCTGCTCTCCCACTCAAACTCCCACACATACAGTGCGGACAGAACAGAGAAACGTGTTGTCAGCACGGCTCTGATGATTTTATTAACAAAATAGTTTAGCAACTTAAAAGCTACATGACAATTCTCACTAGCGAGATAATAAAGGCGCTGTTCTTACAGTTTGGTATTAGACGCTGCTGCGAACACCGTTGAAAGAGCGCACAGTCTCTCTCTCTCTCTCTCTCTCTCTCTCTCTCTCTCTCTCTCTCTCTCTACATTAATAGCTGCATTAGTCTGCTATCAGTGGCTCCAATTATTAGATCTAAAAATGACGTTTTGGAATTAGCAATGGTGGCTTGGGTTTAGATACATAAGAAATTAGTCCTGCACACAAGAGCATTATTACTAAATTATTACTAAATACTAAATTATGCATTATTTTTCTTATAATTCAACGGCCCGATCGTCAATTATTCCATACTTGGACACATCCATTTAACGCAGATGGCTCTCTAAATGCCACAATAGTATAAAAATCTCCTGATATGTTAACAATTTCAAAAGAATGAAATAAAGCACATCACGAACTTGGAAGTGTTCCGTTTGAGCATCATTGAGTGATGCGTTTTACCATCATCACTCTCATTGTCAGAGCTCATTTCCCAGTACATTCAGCATCTGGCTCATTCTCGTGATCTCAACCATATTGTTAAAACTATTGTTTTCAACATCTTCAAAATCATTATTTTGATCGCTGGCAGCTTCTTCACCAGATTCCCCATCAAGCGCAATGACGCTAATATTTGATTGTGTACGGTACTTGCTCTGCAGTAAATACATTTTTCATCAAGTTTCGTTGATGATACTTGTGTATTGTTTTGTTTTATGCCTGTGGTAATTATGAATGAAACATGACTTCATCATTGTCTATCAGACATTGCCACCTGGAGGAATTGCATTTATTGAGTCATCTGGGATTCAATTATTTTTGCAAAAAAAAAAAAAAAAAATACTTAGGCTACATATTTCGGGTCGCTAGTGACCCTATACATTTTTTATAAATTATTTTTTCATGTTATATCATTGATAATGAATAGATTAAGTAATAAAAAGAAGGCTGATGTCCAACTTGTGGAGGGTAGGGCGGAGGGTGATGAATGCATTCCGGTTGATAAAGACCGAGGTATGCATTTAAGGTTTAATAGCAGCATTAGACAGTTGTGTAGTTGTGTAGGCTTCATATCAATGTAGGGAGAACGCATCTCCCCAAATCCCAGCATCTCAACTTTCTCAAACAACAACAATAAAAAAAGAAAACTGTACAGAAGAGGTAACTGAACAGATATGTTTGGCCAACCTTGAACACCAAGTTAGAATGGTGCAGTCACAGAGGAGTACACAATATATCTCGGCTCTTTGCGAATTGACTAGTTCAACAGGAATGTTGTTTAACTTTGTGCTATTACTAGAACATTTTAATGCTCTGGATTTCATATTTAATAACTTGAAATGTCAATTGCATTAGTGTTGATATTCCAAATTCCTGGCTCTAGATGATAAAATGGAAATATGTTTCATGTCTAGCTCGACCCTGAAAGCTTCAGCCAAAATGACGATACGTTGTATGTATGCTGAGAAGGGCAATGTAAAAATGTGGTTGTTTAGATAGATATTTGTTTTGCTAATGGGCCCTGGTGAATAGGTGAACACGATAAAACTCTGTGTGCTACATATTCTGTGCTTTTGTCTGTTGATACGTGTGTAAAGTTTTGAAAGCAATTTACGCTGAATGTGCTGTAGGTTTTGCACACATCCGCTTCCTCCTGCCACAAATGCCACATATAGCACATTTAATCAAAGCTCTTTATTTTTCTTCTCTTTATTTGTCAGTCATTACGCTAGTTAAACATAATAGCACACCTTCTCCATATGGGGTCAGTTTTATGTAATCATACTTTAATTATAGAGGGTACTTTTCTTAGAATGTCATCCAAAACTATTTCTGCTACCCGACAAATATCACTGAAATGGGTGTTATAAAAACACCTAGGCTCTGGACAGTTTTGCAGCCTTGTCTCACTGTTAACACGTAATACATAACATTTACAGGTACAAAACATACATTTTTGTACATTTGAATAGAAACATCCCCATCCACTTCGTGAAGGCACGCATTTATCATTTAAAAGCTAAATAAAGATAGATGAATAAAGGCTTGAATTGGTTTCTGTTCCTCACAATAGTATGGATTCTAAAGATTTGGATTACAGCACACAAATAAAATGTATTACTTTTTGTGAATTTATGGTTCTATTGTCAATCAACACATAGCTAGAGCTATACTGAGAAAACACCTTTTGTGTCCCACGGCAAACAAAATAAATATTAATGACAAACAATAATTAATCAACAATTAACAATCAATAATTAAACAAGGATCAATTGGCAGCAGTTTACAAGTTTTATTAACTAAAAAGAACAGAATAGAACAACCAGATAAACGCAATGATAATGGATAACAGGACAGGACTAAACACAGGCTTAAATACACAGGCAAACAAGAGGGGCTAATTAACTAAATGTAGCGTATGGACGGCGCTCATAAATGATCAACGGACCAATACTTTGATTATTTATAATGACTCAAACAAGACCGGCGCCGTGAAGTCTACAGACCGACAGGTTAACGGTGCTAAAAGGACACAAGCCAGGCCTCTGCAGCCCACAGGCACCTCATAAACAACAGCCCCTCCTCACACATACCAAAGGACATCCGAATAGATTATATGACTTTTAACTTAGTTATTCTTCATTTTAGGTGTGCTGTGTGCCCTGTATGTATGCATGCTTTTTGTTATAACCATTTTAGATGTGTTTGATAGGTTAGAAACTTATAGCCAGTGAATGCTTAAGGAAGAATGACGTCAATCCTTGCTGTTCCTTTAACTCTTAAGTTAAATTCCCCATGCTTGGTCTCGAGAAATCTTTGTCTCGCAATTTGTAGGCCAGCTAGGTGTGTTGTGTGGTACTATGATGCATCAGACTCTTTCTTTCATGCCAAAACCCCAAAGTCTGCGTACCAAAGGCAGACTTGGGGGTTATCTAAGAGAGAGAGCCATAAAACATGTTAATGAGGCGAGGCCCAAGACAAAGGGAGATTTCCCGCTTCTAAGTTCCTTCGCTCTGATTGGCTGTTCCGACAAAAGAGGCGTGCCCCATCGCGGCCCTTTAAAAATGGGCCACAAACGCTTCTGGCTCTCTTGTCTTCTCTCTTCGTTTTGCTTCCTGTTGCCACCTCTTTTGGCTTTCCTCTTCCTCTTCGCCATCTTCCAACGGATCTCATCACACAAAGGAACCAAAGTTGAATTTCCCGCGGACTCAAAGGACCCACCCCTGCAAGATTCAAACACGGACCGGATCGCGGAATTCCCCTAAACGCACAAGCTCACAACCAAGGAAACATATGCAAGTATCCCTTAAGCTGTCGTTATAAAGTCTTGAGCTTATACCAATAAGCTGGACTGATTCCTTGCTGATAGGTTGTGTCGATAGTATCACCGTTCTCTCTCTCTCTCTCTCTCTCTCTCTCTCTCTCTCTCTCTCTCTCTCTCTCTCTCCTTCTTTCAGTTAATTTGTGTATGTTTGTTTATTGTTTGTTGATTTATTAAAATATATATATTCACACATGATTGCGCTTGGTTTGCTCATACATAGGTCACTTTACGGTGAACCGACCCTGTTACAAATTAAAAGAAAGATATTTTCTCCTGGCCAGAGAAACGTTGTTTAAGAGTTATTAAAAGGGAGATAGTTGGTGGACAATTATCCGCCCTTTGAACTCAATTCTAGAATCAAAGAAATTTCTAAAAGTTGAATCAAGCCCTAGATATTAATAATTGTTTTAATCCGTTTTAATCAATTGTTAATATCAAAATTCCCCTCTGTGCGGATCTGTGCATGTTTGATCGTAACACGATTAAACGCATGCATAAATCCCACACCATTTCCCCTGGGGCTCGATATTCGCTACATAAACACACCTGAACAGAACTAAACCATCAGTAACCATAGGAACAAACAGGCAGGAGATGAATACAGAACCAATTAACACACTGACAGCAAAAAAACAAGACTACAAATACAAACATGAAATCAAACCATGACAGTGCCCTCCCAAAGGGTGCATCATCACACCTAAATACATACAGTGGGAGGGTGGATGACCTGGAGACTGAAAAGGGTGTGGCCTATAAGAACAGAAGGCCTACAGGGTGAAGCCAGCAGCTATGGGGACCGGGGTGGAGCCGGCAGCTCAGGGGACCAGGGACGGAGCCGGCAGCTCAGGGTGGACTGGCCTCCATGGCCTTCACTCCTTGGCTTGGCCACTATGGTCGTGAGACATATAAACACCACAATACTCTTGGGAGGAGCCGTGGGGTTATGAATAGGAGTGGGCTTTTGGGCTGGAGCAGATTCATGGGCTGGAGTCCTCTCTGGATGCTGGTCAGGGCTGGAGCCATCTCTGGACTCGGGACAGATGTCCTCTCTGGACTCGGCATAGGCGCCGATGTGTGTGCTGGACAAAAGTCTGCAAATGCTTCATTTCATGAATACAAGAGACAAGCCGAGAAGTGCTGAGTAGACACTAAACAGGACTAAATTATATGTACATACAAGTTTTTTGCTTTTGTTTCATAATACTTTTGATTTATCTTTTTGCTTGCATAAACAGGACAGGTGACATGTACTATCTACACAATACACATACAATTTAAAACTTAAATATCTTGGAAACAGTAGCCAATCAATAGTTGTTTGAATTGTCATATTTGAATTCAGCACATTAAAATACATAATAGATAGCACATTTTATCTCTGAAGCTGACTTAATTCTACACAATTGTAGACCAATGTTATTAGCTTTTATCAACTCACAAACACCTTGCAGTTCCCTCATATCCCCAGGTTGGGAAACTCTGTTGTAAACAATGGGGGGTCTTGGACTCAAAAAGGTTGAGAACCACTGTGTTAGATGGATTAACGATCATATGGTTTCAGTCCTTCATTTAGGTTTGGCTTGGGAGCTTGGGTGACACAGCAGATGTAATAGAGTCAGATTCCATTTTCAATTTGTGTCTGTATGGAAACATTCAGCTACTGTGAAGGGCTCTTACAGCACAACACACACTCAACGACGGTCCTGATGTATGGCTGTAATAGACTGGTGGGCAGTTCGCTTTATGATGCTGTGTCCTCTCCTCTTCTCATTCTGTGCTTTTGTGTGGGCTTTTACCAGCCAGTGGATGTTCATTTTTTTTTTGAGTGTGTTTGAAGGAAACCTGTCTTTTTGTGGTGAACTTGTTTTACGGTTTCTTTAACTGTACTGCATATATTCTGCCTTATAGTTTAATAAACTGTGTGTGTGTGTGTGTGTGTGTGTGTGTGTGTGTGTGTGTGTGTGTGTGTGTGTGTGTGTGTGTGTGTGTGTGTGTGTGTGTGGTGTGGGGAATATACCGTTTGTACAATATAAAAATCATTGTCTATGGAAGTTCCCATAAAACATGAAAACACAATGTCTCTCTGTCTGTCTGTCTGTCTGTCTGTCTGTCTGTCTGTCTGTCTGTGTGTGTGTGTGTGTGTGTGTGTGTGTGCGTGTCTCCTGGTGAACTCTATGTTATAGGGACAAAATGTCCCCACAAAGATGGCAATAACTTAACATATTTCCTATTTGTTGAGTGTGTATTTGTTTCAGATTAGCTTTTTATGTATTATTGTTATTTGTGTGTGTGTGTGTGTGTGTGTGTGTGTGTGTGTGTGTGTGTGTGTGTGTGTGTGTGTGTGTGTGTGTGTGTTGTGTTTAAAGGATGAAAGGATCTGCTTTTTGGGACTCTGTCCCAGCGTGTGTGCAGCACTGATAATGAAAGCATACGTTACCGTGCCAACACTAAATGATGGAACGCTAATTGTCACAGCATGCTATGGCATACTCTAGACTACACTCAGACTGACAAAATTACTCTGCTGTCTGTGTGTTAGGGTGTCTTTTCTAATATGGGTACTTTTGGAAATTACAGAAATGGATGGAAATGACCATGCTGGATGTTACATTTTGGAAGAAAATGCCAGACTCCTTTGCCTTGCTAAGTCTAATTTCACCGATAGCATTTTTTGCATCCTAAATTTAAATATTTGTAACACTCTGTGCACAAAATTACAACTTGATTGGAAATGAAGCACAAAATATTCTGTCCGTAAGTGATTATTTGATTTTTCTTTGTTTTCTTAATCACATTCTCCATGTTTTATATTTCATCTCAAGCTTGCCATGTTAATTGCAATTTATTCATATTGGCAGCCCTGATATTCAATATTGAATTTACCAAAGAAAATATACATGAGTTGTCTTGTTAAATGTGTATTTTCACTGTAAATTATAAGCTACTTTTTATTTATTTATTTTATTTATTTATAACTTTGTAGATAAATTATTCATAATATTTGTGGGTATTTCAAAAGATTACATGTATTGTCCTGTTATTTTTTCACGGTTTCATTGATAGCATTTTATATATCCTAAATGTAAATAATATTTGTAACACTTTTTGCATAGTATGACAAAATGATAACTGTATTAGAAATTATACATAGAATTTTCTGTTCATAAGGGATTATTACATAGATTTTTCTTTGTTTTTCTCCACACATTTCATATTTAATCACAAGCTTTGCATGCATTGGCAGCCCTAATATCCAATACAATTTACTGAATCTACAAATGAAAATGTATATGAATTGTCTTGTTAATAAATACTTTCTGTATAAATTATAAGCTACTTTATTCATAACTTTGAAGATAAATTATTCATACGTTTTATGTAGGCCTGTTTAAAAATTACATGTATTGCCCTGTCACATTATTATTTTTCATTGATAGCATTTTATATATTCTAAGTGTGACAAAATGACAACTCGACTGGAAAAAAGTAGAAACTTTAAAAGAAATGGAGGAAGACTTATAGGTCATTATGGAAATGAAATATTTCCATTTATTATGATTGACGGTCTGAATCAGGGACAAGGATGAAACTGTAAAGTCTGCATAACTGTTAGCAAAACTATTTATGATAAGGTTGTAAAATAAATGATGAAACTATATTGGATGTTGTACAAAAAAATGAATCATAGCAACAAAGAAAAATGTTTTGTAAAATAGATGGCCTGACACCTATGTCCCCGAGTCTTTTCAGAAAAATGTGTTAATTTAATGTCTGTTTACTGTTTATGCAATCATGCAAAAATTTTGCATTTGTTCTTTTGGGAGAGTTTAGACTTTATTACTTCTTTCTGCAGTTTTGTGTAATAGTGTCTCACACTCCTGATCCTGATGCAGCTGATTTATTATATCATAAAAATGTACAGCAACATTATAAATTTATACTGTCTGCAAAGTAAATCATTTATAGGCCCTGGGAAAAGGTGTAGTAGCTTTACACCTATAGGATGACTTTTGAACTTTCCACCTTACCATCTTTCCTAATTGATAGTGAAGACCAGACTTTTGGCAGATAGTCAGCACGACCATTTCAGGCTAACAATTTGTATTTACCTCAGTGCTGTTAGTATCATGTGTGGTGTTTTCACCCTTTAACAGAACACTCCATATAGTGTATAACTAACACATGGGGCCCTATCATACACCCGGTACAACGCAAGTGTTTTTGCGCCCAGCGCCACGTTCTTTAAATAGCAAATGCACTTGTGCCCATCTGTTCGCCCATGGGTGTGCTGGTCTGAAAACGAGGTGTGTTCAGGCGCATTGTTAGCGTGTTGCTATTTTGAGGCAACTGAAAACGACTAAAGTCAATAGCGCAGTATTTTTTGTGTTATTTAAAGGGCATGTTAGTCATATGCGCCTATAGGTGGTACACAACACGCACACACACTCTGCTTATTACACACAAAGGACGTGCAGCAGCACACAAACATTTTGAAATATTAAAAATGAAAGGATTCCTCTCTGGAGAGACATTCAGTCTTTTTTCCGCTCGTAAATTTCGTCATGTAAATAGCGAATCTGCCATGGTGCAAGCGCAACTGGCTTTCAAAGAGAATGGGAGATGAGACTCTGATTGGTTTATTGCACGTTACTACCAAAACACACCCCTGACTCATTAAGAAACTAAGTATACAACCCTTTAGGACCATTCGGCTGGGACGCCACCACTTGTCGTTAAACTAGCAGAAGTGGATTCGACATGCCCTAAGTGCACCTGCGCATGCGTTTTCAAATCATGCGCTCAGATCATTAAAATAGGACCCTACAACTTTGTTCTTCTTTACTGCATTACGCAACATAATTTCTCACTAGAAGTAGGTATATCTCACTAGATATTCTCACTAGGCCCTAGTGGTGCAGTTCCATATTACATGTATTATAGTAAGCAATTACTATTAATTGAACATCAAGTATTGTATACTTTTCAACACAACATCATGGATTTAATCAAATATATTATTGGTTTGCATTATGTATAGGCCTATGACTTTGTTGGGTTTTTATTGTCACTCTTTTTTTAAAGGTTAATTACACAATTTATGTAAATTTTAGACATACAACAGAAGTTCAACGTAGCAGAAACCCCAACATAACTGAACATTAAGTACTAACATTAATCAAACATTAAAAAAATGTTTAAAAAAATTACATTTACTCTCCCAGTTCAATCCTACATAAAGCATGCTGGGAACTAAGAATCACATAGTTTATGCAGTCAAATCCAGTTTATCCAGCCTTTGCGATTTCATTTATGTCCGTTTGTGTCAGTATCATTAACCTTACTGGCATCACATGCCAAATCGCCATCTGGAGATGGG
Source organism: Paracanthobrama guichenoti (assembly GCA_018749465.1). Lineage (NCBI taxonomy): Eukaryota > Metazoa > Chordata > Actinopteri > Cypriniformes > Gobionidae > Paracanthobrama > Paracanthobrama guichenoti. The sequence goes on from CM031950.1 coordinate 26,212,190, forward strand.
ACGTTTTTCTCCCACACACACTCACACACAGATTGCCATATCGTGAGTGTTTGATGTCTAAAAATATATTTATTATTTTTTGTTGATGTTTTATTCAGGTTCAGTTTACAGAAGTATTTTTGAATCATTGTTTTTCATATTGGTGTATTGCCTGATAATAACCCTGGATTTAATCCGACCTCTTTCTTTCACAGACACAAACCAATTGTCTCCACCGCATTGGGTGTCTCCATTGAGAACATTGTTTTTCATTATAGTAATTATGCTTCTGAGAACACGCTCAACTACAGGGAGTCTCTGAAGTTAGCAGCTAGCCACGGCTCATGATCAATTTTAAAGGTAGTCAAATGAGAGTGTAGTGGATGCAAAAAGGTGAATGGCTTCCTTGCATTTGGAGGGTTTTTAATTCCACATACTCACACTTTTATACTTTTAGTGATACTTTTAAATACCTTTAAAAGTGCTTATCCTCAGGGTGGCGCAAGTACATACTCAAATGGAGTGTCAAAAATAGTATAAAAAGTATATACATTCTGCGTCCTAAACCACAAACTGTTCTTGACAGTGCAATTAAAAAATAGAGGATTCATCAATATCAATGTCACATATCACTGATTTATTGAATTTCTGACCTTTCCATAGACAGTTTACAAAACGGGAGGTGGTTGAGCAGCAATGGCTTGTGTAGAGTTTGAGAGTGTATTGACACATACCAGTGCCCCCACACTTACACGCTCTCTAACTGATTTCAGAGTTCTCCTCGGTAGATTAAGATTGACAGGCGCAGCAGCAGCGATCAACACTTCAGGCTCTGAGTCTACCAGGAGCGAGGAGGGGTTGATGTGCTTGACAATCAGTGCAGGAGTCAAATTAAATCAGAACAGGATAAGCCAAATAAAGTAACTGAAGAGTACAGTAAGTTAACTAAAAATAATAAAAAAATTTTTTAAGTATCTGTCAAATTTATAATGTTACAAATATTCCTATTTCAAAGAATTTTATTTTACTTTATATTCATCAGCATATTAGAATGATTTCTGGAGGATCATGTGAAACTTAAGAATTGAGTTATGGTTGCTGAAAATTAAGCTTTGCAATCATAGGAATAAAATATACTTTAAAATATATTACAATAGAAAACAGTTATTTTAAACAGCAATAATATTTCACAATATTACTGTTTTTACTGTGCCACTGACTCTACATTCTTTTTTTTCTCTAAGCAATAAGCCATTTAAAATGGAAATATACAATATGATGGTAAAGTTTGTTGCAACTGCTCTTTCATGCTGACTTTAAAGACACATGAACATGACATTACTTTTGTCCCATTTGAGTTTGATTTATTTATAAATAAACTAGCTATTAGGCAGCTGTCTTCAGTTCTTGATAAACAAGAACTTGATAATCTAAAAAAATGCAATTTTCAATGCCCTAATATCCAATACATGTTATTGAATCTACCAAAAATAATGTACATGAATTTACCATTAATTATAAATTACTTTATTCACACCTTTGTAGATAAATTATACAGTTTCCAAAAATTTTTATTTTACGCGTTTTCCTGTGTGGGGAGCAGGACGGGACCAAAAGCCGGACTGAGGCCAGTGGTGTGGGTGTTAATGAGAGTTACCTGTGGGCCACACCGGTCTCGAGTCCCACGGAGGAGCTCCGGAAGGATAAAAGGAGGAGTGACATTAGTGGAAGATTAGAGAGGACCAGGCCTGTACTGTACTGTATGTTGGTGTTTTGTTTTACTTTATGTGGCAGTCGTCTGTGAGGGGCCTATCGCTTGACTTTGTTTTTGTTATTTTTTTATTTTGTGATTAAACCCTTATGGATATGAACCCTTTGTGTGTATAATCACACCAGTGTGATTAGAACGTTCAGTGCATCACGTATCAGATATACATTTGTTACGTACTGTTTGTAACCCCTGTACGCATACTTGGGTTGAAGATCCGAATGCAGCTTTATTGAGTGTAATCCATAATTGAATCCATAAAACGGGCATAAAGTCACAACCACAGAGCAGACCATCCAGATAACAAAAGTCCAAGGCACAGGCAAATCCAGGAGACAGGCAGAAGATCAAGACCATGAGCCAACAACACTTCAAATAAAGGATTCTCCAGCCTGTGACAGCATGCTAAGATATGTTCAGTTAGATACATACACATAATCAATATATATATATATATATATATCTCAAACAATCTGTAATAATAAAAATGTGAAAATGCAATGCTCTCACATATAAAAAAACATTTTTACTCACATTAGTGTGTTGCTTTATTCATTCATGTAATCTCATCCTGTCTGCAAATCCAGTCTTTTGTTTACAAACAAATCTGTGGTGAAATGAAGGAACAAACATACAATGTCTTACCCACGTGAGCTGGATATTCATTAAAAATAAAGTTCATCCATGCATTCATAATATTGGAATCCAAATGAAGCTTATGCAGCCTGTTTATTGCTTGGAAGTTCGATCCGGTTTAGCTCTAGTTTAGTCCTGACACTCCCTCCTGAAAGACTTATTTACTGCCTTCGAATATACTGGACCAGTTTTCCTTTGAGTTTGTTATCTTCTGTATTTAATACCTTCAGTTCTCTGTGTGAAATGGTTAACCATGGTTTTATTATAGTAAAAGTGTAATAAACCATGGTTAATTTGTGGTTACCACAATTTAACTATATTAACCATGTTTTTAGCTGTATTTGTAATAAACCATGGTTAATTTTCATAAGGAAGTTTTATGTTAAACACCGGTTCCCCGCCTCCTTCTTCCCTAAACTCGAACTTTGTTACATCCTGTTAAACATATTATTGTTCACTGTTTATGGAAAGGTAACTTTGGTAACTCTACATTTACTGCACTGTAAAAAAAATATTTTTGGTTCAACTTAAAAAAGTACACTCACCTAAAGGATTATTAGCAACACCATACTAATACTGTGTTTGACCCCCTTTCGCCTTCAGAACTGTCTTAATTCTACGTGGCATTGATTCAACAAGGTGCTGAAAGCATTCTTTAGAAATGTTGCCCCATATTGGTAAGATATCAACTGCAAGATGCTGGAGATTTGTGGGATGCACATCCAGGGCATGAAGCTCCCATTCCACCACATCCCAAAGATGCTCTATTGGGTTGAGATCTGGTGACTGTGGGGGCCATTTTAGTACAGTGAACTTATTGTCATGTTCAAGAAACCAATTTGAAATGATTCGATCTTTGTGACATGGTGCATTATCCTGCTGGAAGTAGCCATCAGAGAATGGGTACATGGTGGTCATAAAGGGATGGACATGGTCAGAAACAATGCTCAGGTAGGCCGTGGCATTTAAACGATGCCCAGTTGGCACTAAGGGGCCTAAAGTGTGCCAAGAAAACATCCCCCACACCATTACACCACCACCACCAGCTTGCACAGTGGTAACAAGGCATGATGGATCCATGTTCTCATTCTGATTACGCCAAATTCTGACTCTATCATCTGAATGTCTCAACAGAAATCGAGACTCATCAGACCAGGCAACATTTTTCCAGTCTTCAACTGTCCAATTTTGGTGAGTTTGTGCAAATTGTAGCCTCTTTTTCCTATTTGTAGTGGAAATGAGTGGTACCCGGTGGGGTCTTCTGCTGTTGTAGCCCATCCGCCTCAAGGTTGTGTGTGTTGTGGCTTCACAAATGCTTTGCTGCATACCTCGGTTGTAACGAGTGGTTATTTCAGTCAAAGTTGCTCTTCTATCAGCTTGAATTAGTCGACCCATTCTCCTCTGACCTCTAGCATCAACAAGGCATTTTCGCCCACAGAACTGCTGCATACTGGATGTTTTTCCCTTTTCACACCATTCTTTGTAAACCCTAGAAATGGTTGTGCGTGAAAATCCCAGTAACTGAGCAGATTGTAAAATACTCAGACCGGCCCGTCTGTCACCAACAACCATGCCATGCACAAAATTGCTTAAATCACCTTTCTTTCCCATTCTGACATTCAGTTTGGAGTTCAGGAGATTGTCTTGACCAGGACCACACCCCTAAATGCATTGAAGCAACTGCCATGTGATTGGTTCATTAGATAATTGCATTAATGAGAAATTGAACAGGTGTTCCTAATAATCCTTTAGGTGAGTTTAAGTAACCTGGTTGCCTTAAAATGTTGAGTTCATTGAAATTAAAAATTTGAGTTAATATAATGAAGGAAATGGATTTAATGAATAGAAACTCAAAATGTTATTGTATCTGAACCACATAAATTTAAAAATATGTTGTGATAAATCATGAAAATAGCACAATTTGGCGTGTTTCACTGCATTATAACAAATAAAACACAATTAAGCAATATGCTTACAAAATCTTTTAATACTATTTGAATAAAGGGTGGTCAATTCTCAAAAATGTTCATTGTATTAACTCAAATTTTTTAAAATACAGGTAACTTACTTTTTAAATATTTTTTTACAGTGTGTAGAGTAAATGTTCTACATCTACTGTAGAGTTTTCACATCTTTTTTCCATTGAAATTACATTAAAGAAAAAATAATTCACTGATTTAAGGAAGAAATCATGCTGATATGGACCAATAGCTTATTTAAATTTAATGTCCCCAACTCTAAAGTGTTTTATCATTTATGTTATATTATAGTTATATTTAGATCCTTGAACATTAGCAGTCGCTGGAATGAGCTGCCAACTTCTCTCATTTCAACATTATGAATGAAAGGAATGACCTTTTCCATCAGGGGCCTTATCAATGATTTCCAATCCAGAACACATGAACAGATGAATTAACAGAGGCTGCAATTAACTGGCCATTCGCAAAAAGGGCATCATTAGACAGCCAAACTAATTATAACCCTAAAAGTAAACACCAAAAGGCTGGCAATATGTTGAAATAATTTACCTAAACTTTGTATTGTTGAAAACACAAAATGTTCTTTGACTCATCTCTCTTCCCCCTTTATCTAGTGATTTTTCCATCACTGCCTGCAGAATAAATATTGTTGAAATAAAGAGTAAAGGCTGGATATTTTATTCTTGTTTCTCTGCTTTTGTGTACAGGTACACCCAAACATCATCGCCCCCAAGAGTAACCATTGTGTTTTACGTTATACAGTGTAAGAGGGTGTTTTTATTGTTCTAATGCGTTTGTTGTTCCAGTAGTGCTAACGGAACAGTTTTTTCAGGGTTGAAGGAGAGGTGCTAGTGTTACTCTGCTGAAGGCAAAGGTGATAAAATAGTGATTGAGATTCTGCAATAAAACCATCGCTGCAGAAACTGTGAGATTCAATTTCACTGCTTTTATAAACCTATACATCTCCACAGAGGGGCCGAGTGTGGAAAATGAGTGAAATAGAAAAACAGAATGATCAGCAGACAAACACCAGCTTGGACTTGGACCATTTTCACACACAGCCATTAAAACACTTGAAGCTGAAGAGAATGTAAATTTGGCATTTTACACAATCACTTAATAATGGGCTTTTAGTAAAATTTTTCAGGACATCTAGGTGTTAAAGAAAAGGCACACATAAATGGACATGCGCTTGCAAATGTAGACATGAATTATCTGTAACTCCCACAATACTAGAGAAACAAAGTTCATTTTAGAGCTGAGTGGTAATGCATATTTATAAAATTAATAAATATGTATGTAAGGAAATTAAAGGAGTCATGAGGAATCAGAGAGAAAAGAGCTCAGTTTATTTGAGCTTTCAGAAATCAGGACGTTCTCCCCAGTGTTAAAGCATTTATTGAAAGTATGCTGCACACACACACACACACACACACACACACACACACACACACACACACACACACACACACACACACACACACACACATATATATGTCTCATCGTTAATATGTAACTTTCAAAGACACAAAATGTAGCTATGTTTTTGTACGTTTGGATAGGTGCTGAAACGTACATTTAAATGTAGCATTATTACATTTTTACAGCTAAAAAATTTAAAATATTAACAAATCTTACATTTAAATATCTGTATCATTTCCGTTTTACCATTTTATAAATGTAAGATCCCCTAACCTAAATATACTCATTTTATACAGAATATTCAAAGAATAAAACGTAATGGACAGAAATGTGTAAATTTTAGTAACAATATAGCATTAAAACGATATTTTGAGCGGCTAATCCTACACCTACCCCTACACCTACCCATAACCATTCCTCAAAACTATGTACTGTTAAAAATAAAAGCATAATGGACAGACAAGTTTAATCACAATAATAATTTTTTTATAATGTAAAAAATGTAAAAGCTCTACTAAAAGTAATTCAGCTGACGATGTGTTGCAGTCCCATTTCTCTCTGGTGGTATAGTGGTACAGAGCAGATTTTAAATTATTAATCCATGAAAATGTTGATCCGGCTTCTTTTCGTGAAGGTGTACATTTCCCATTTCAAATGTACATTGACTAAAACACAACATGTCTGTGATGAAACAGGTGAGAGCCAATGAGCATTCAATACCACTGCCGTAAAGCATGTTGTAACGCTTCTTGAGTGCGCGATTTTTAAAATTTTGAATTCACAACAAGTCAAGCAAGCAGGACTTGACGTTACAGTCGCCGGCTGCTTAGAGATGAAAGGGCTAATTTTGGATCTGTACCTCGCAAACATATGGATTCTAAAGATTTGGATTACACCAAACAAATAAAATGTATGCCTTTTGTGGATTTATGGTGTGTTTTGGTGTATTTTATGATTGTATTGTCGCTGCATAGAGAAATATTACAGCAAGTAGATGAGTAAACTGCATTTAATAAATGCGACTGAAACATGTAATTGATAAGACAATTAAATACAATAGAATCAAAAAAAGAAATTCCACGATTTTATTATTCATGCATGGGAGCTGCTACACATTCACACAATATTTTAAGTTTTTAGTGCTGTCAATACGTAAATAATTTACGTTTTAATGCTGTCAATACGTCAATATTGTACGTTATAGTGTGTATGAAAACGTAAGTTAATGGTGTTGTAAAACCACACTTTACGTAAAAATAGACACGTATTCTCATGAGATCACATTGATATACTCTATATACACTCACCTAAAGGATTATTAGGAACACCATACTAATACTGTGTTTGACCCCCTTTCGCCTTCAGAACTGCCTTAATTCTACGTGGCATTGATTCAACAAGGTGCTGAAAGCATTCTTTAGAAATGTTGGCCCATATTGATAGGATAGCATCTTGCAGTTGATGGAGATTTGTGGGATGCACATCCAGGGCACGAAGCTCCAGTTCCACCACATCCCAAAGATGCTCTATTGGGTTGAGATCTGGTGACTGTGGGGGCCATTTTAGTACAGTGAACTCATTGTCATGTTCAATAAACCAATTTGAAATGATTCAAGCTTTGTGACATGGTGCATTATCCTGCTGGAAGTAGCCATCAGAGAATGGGTACATGGTGGTCATAATGGGATGGACATGGTCAGAAACAATGTTCAGGTAGGCCGTGGCATTTAAACAATGCCCAATTGGCACTAAGGGGCCTAAAGTATGCCAAGAAAACATCCCCCACACCATTACACCACCACCACCAGCCTGCACAGTGGTAACAAGGCATGATGGATCCAAATTCTGACTCTACCATCTGAATGTCTCAACAGAAATCGAGACTCATCAGACCAGGCAACATTTTTCCAGTCTTCAACTGTCCAATTTTGGTGAGCTTGTACAAATTGTAGCCTCTTTTTCCTATTTGTAGTGGAGATGAGTGGTACCCGGTGGGGTCTTCTGCTGTTCCTAATATTCCTTTAGGTGAGTGTGTGTGTGTGTGTGTGTGTGTGTGTGTGTGTGTGTGTGTGTGTGTGTGTGTGTGTGTGTGTGTGTGTGTGTGTGTGTGTGGGTTGTTATTTGACTGCTGAAAATGCTAAATAGGAATATACTGAGTAGAAAGAGATTAAATCAAAGGTTATGACTAAGCTACCAATGCTGCCGTGTGTGTGTGTGTGTGCGTGCGTGCGTGCGTGCGTGCGTGCGTGCGTGTTTTCAGTCATCCTCTAGTTTATGTGCAATAACTCAGTTCTTTTTTACATGGCACACATAGCACATCCTCATTTTAAAGAGTTAGAAGCGTTCCTAGGTCATATATTTTGGATCCTGGAACAACAATCCTGTCCGAAAATTTAATCCTAACCATGTCCCTACCCTTATAACTAACCCTACCTATAACTTATCCCTAAAATCAGAGGGAAACGATAGGTGAATAACAATGATGTAGTAACACTGGTTGTAAGCCTAAACTTGACATAAACTGTGAACTTAATCTGATTGGTTGATTGGAATGTTGTTTCAGGATCAACAAAGATGTTGCACTCGGTGAAAGGTTCTACGGTACACACACAGAGGACTGCTTGGGATGGTCCTACACGCACACACATTTGTTCTCAGAGTCAAGGTGAACATGATGACGCAAACACTGCTCTCTGAAGCCCTCTGATTCACACTCACTTATAAAACCTTCTGCTGCCAGGCCATTTCATTCTCACCCGCTCTCTGTAATACAAATGAATCTGTTCACACACTCACACACACACACAAAATACTCAGCTCAACAAAATACACTGAACTTTTATTATGGATAACACTGCTAAGCACCTAGTCTGACTGTCTGACTGTGAGAATTTTATTGTTTAGATGTTGCTTTTTCAAAAGCTTATGAGACTTAACAAGGTTTTCAGTTGGGCTTCAACAGTGAAGTGTCAACAATAGCATTTCTTAAGTTTCTTGGTAAATCCTAGCAAATGTTGTGAAATCTACTAAAACTCTAGAGAAGATACAAGAGAGAATATTAGAGTCTTTGTTATCAGTGGAAAGTCAGGAGACTTAAGCAAGTCACATCCGTTTCCTTCATTCTTGCGAAAGTTAAATGGGTTACCCGCTTTACACTGTTATGTTATAATTAGTGATGTGTTGTTTATGAATGATTCGTTCATTTTGAACAAATCTTTAATATGATTTGAGAACAATGAGTTGTCTCAGAGAGTGGTTCATTTTGTGTTGACCACACATGTGCAACATCCTATATGTTCTGTACCAGAAACAGAAATGATTAGCTCATCTCTCGAGTCTTCAGGTTCGACTTCGAGTTGTTTGATCAAGTCCCCATAGGCTGAATGCAGAAACAGAAATGATTAGTTCATCTCGAGTCTTCGGGTTCGACTTCGAGTCGTTCGTTCAAGTCCCCATAGGCTGAATGCAGAAACAGAAATGATTAGTTCATCTCGAGTCTTTGGGTTCGACTTCGAATCGTTCGTTCAAGTCCCCATAGGCTGAATGCAGAAACAGAAATGATTAGTTCATCTCGAGTCTTGGGATCAACTTTCGAGTCGTTCATTCAAGTCCCCATAGGCTGAATGCAGAAACAAAAATGATTAGTTCATCTCTTGAGTCTTCGGGTACGAGTATTGTTCTTTTGTCACCTGACAGCCATGTTGGATACAGAAATTTGTTCATTCACAACCTTTACTCTAAAAAAATGCTGGGTTAAAAACAACCCAAGTTGGGCTGAAAATGGCCTAACCCAGCAATCGGGTTGTTTTAACCCAGCGATTGGGTTGTCTTAAGCAAACATTTAACCCAACCGCTGGGTTAAAACGACCCATTCACTAGGTTAAAACAACCCAATTGCTGGGTTAGTCCATTTTCAACCCAACTTGGGTTGCAAACAAGAACATATAAATAAGAATAACAAAACCCAACTAGAACACATACCAAACAGAATCATGGGGCAGGAAGACGTAGACAAACAACAACGATCCGACACAGACTGCAAACACAAAGGGACTTTCAGAGGAACAAATCAGGCAGGTGATGAGGGAACAACAGGTGGGGCAAATGAAACAAATGATGAGATAACAAAAGGGGTGGGATCCAGACAGAGACAGGAGCACATGGCCCAAAATAACAAAACACCACATGTGCTACACGAGACAGGACAGGCATGTGACACTACCTCCTCCTTAAGGAGCGGCTACCAGGCACTCCACTAGGGATGGGAGGGACAGACCAGGGAGGGACAGGAGGGACAGACCAGGGAGGGACGGGGGAGACAGAAAGTTCGGGAGGCCAGAGCGGCCCGCAGAGTTTGGGAGGCCAGGGTGCCCCGCAGAGTTCGGGAGGCCTGGGCGGCACGGGCAGAGCAGCACACCTGGGCGGCGCGTCTGGAATGGCAGCAACATCCACGATTGTAACAGGAACTGGGACCACCGGAACAGGGTCCAGCGGAACAGGGTTTTCTGTTTCCAGGACTAAAATCGTTGCATGAGGCTGTCACGGCCCAGATCAGACATGATGACTGAACGAAGACACAAGAGGTGAACTCATCTTTCCAGGGAACAGACGTGATTTAAATGTGAAGTGACAAAAGAAAGAACGTTTTGGATCGGGAGGTGAGGTAAACTAACAAACTGTATACATAGCCTGATTAAGACCCAGCTAAGCAATTCATTAATAATTTCTTTCTCAAAGTTTGGCCATGGCTGCATTAGCTTATAGTTTATTTTTTATTCCAAATGTAGTACTAAATGTTTTGGAAAATGTAACTTGTAACATTTTAATTAGATTCTGCTGAAATGAACAAAATGAACAAAATGACTTGAAAAAAAGAGTTGTTCATTTTGCTGAACGAGATTCAAAGATCTGAGTCAGTAAAATGATCCGAACTTCCCACTACTAGTAATGAAGTTGAAATACTATGTATAGCCCAGAAGACAAAGGCACTAAGTGATTATGTCCAGTGTTGATGAATAACTATCTATAAGCAGCAATATTACTAATTTAACTACATTTTTCAACAGTATGACTTTAGATCAGTTTTTTTTTTTGGAAAGTCAGATTCATTACAGTAAGTTGATTTGTCTATTTATCAATTCCTTGAGTCCTTGGGAAGTGGCATTTTACAGTGCAAGTATAAACAGTGCTGTTCACCACAATTTATTTTCATTTTATTTATTTATTTATTTTGAATGTCATGATTTGTTAATAATATCTCCATTGTCTTTGAGCCAACTTCTTGTTCTAAAAGAATAACTTGCCAAGTAAACCAAGACAGATTATCCTAGATAGGCTACTTCCAAAAATTCAGCTGAAAAAAGCAATGAAAGTCTTTTTCAGAATTACAGCACCACATATTGGTCTGGCATGTATACTACATCATTTTGAGTCGGTTCCAATGGTTTCATGTACGCAGATATTTCTTGAGACGAGGGGAAAAAAAGATTGGATAGGGAAAGCTCTAGCTTCGTGTGGCTGTGGCCTTAGTTTTCTTCAGTTCTTTGACGTGTGTTAATGTTAGTGGGGCAAGCATGACGAGGCAGAGAGCCGTGAGAGCGGGCGAGGCTGACGTCGCGATTTGCTAACGAGCATCACCTAGATGCCGCACCAGTCTCGAGTCTCACAGGGGGAAGATCTGGATGAATAAAAGGAGGAGCAACAACAGTGCTCCTGTCTTTTGTTTTATTATGCAGTTGTTTTATTATCTGTGCGCGGCAGGGCTGCCACTTTTACTTTTGGTTTATTTTGAGATTAAAGTGTCGAACTTTCGCCATTTCCCACCCCTTCTTCCCACAACAACATTATATTCTAGTGTTTGTTCCTAGTGTTTATGAAAAAAAAATTCTCAAATCGTCTTTTTGTGTCACACATTTTGTTTACACGCACCCGTAACACTAGGTCAGTTTGAAGGTATTTATATTTAAATTTGGCTTTACACTCATCCAAAGAAACTTTGAACAAAAAAAAAAAAAACAAAAAAAAAAAAAAAAAAAAATTTTGTTCAGCTTGCTGTGAACCATTGCTAGGGGCATACTATATGGTTTCAGCTTCAGGAAAACAAACTGAAAAAGTGCTTTTCCATAGTTCAGTTTCACTTTATTTTGATGGTCCCTTTAATACATTCTGCTGACTATAAGTAACGTTGCACCTACACGTCTACTAACTCTGTGTTAGTCGAGTATTAGTAGACTGGTAGGGTTAGAATAAGTTGATGTGTAGTTGCAAAGTTACTTATATATAATCAGTAGAATGTTCAAAAGGGACCATCAAAGTAAAGTATTACCCATAATTTTTCTGGTTAAAGTGTTCAAAAAATGTTAAACAATAATACTATTTACAATGTTCACTGTTTGCGATTTTCTATTGACTTTTCTATGTCAAGAGCCACTACCTGTATGTTTTACCCAAAACTTCTAAAAATCATAATGAAAATACAATGGGAAGTGCAATAATACATTTAACTGTAGTTACAACATTTAACAAAGTCCAAATAAATGAGTAGAAGCATTTCTGTGCATGGCAGTCCATAGTTTTTCCTCTTTGTCGCCATCTCTGTTCAAAATCTGCAATTGCAGTTATTCGCGGAATTACCAACTTTACGTGAGTTGTGCCTCGGGACACCACAGCGTGGAGTAATCCATTGTTTTGAGGAGAATGTGCTGCTGTCAGTCACTGTGCCGTTGTGGATACTGTCATTCGGAATCAGATTCTACTGTTTGAAAGTATGACTGACATAAGAATGTCATCTGAACAAGTAAGTAGCCTACCTAACATCCACTTTTGTTCTGACCAACTAAGGGGAAAAAAGCATTGCAATAAATCATGATGATTAAATCTAACAATCTAACAATTCAAATTATCCTTTGTTTTCAAATTGGTAATGTTAACAACATCAGCATTGCGTGGCTACATTTAATGTGTATTAGGGCTACCTGTAGTTCAGTTTCTATGCAGTCTAATTTCTAATTGTCTAAACAATGTGGAGTAGAGGTGAATTGCTCCCTCTCATAGCTAGCACAAAATAATCGATATTTACCATAATGCACATAGCAAAACGAGAAAGGCACAACAAACAAAACTCTGTAACTGTATGAATTAAGTGAACAAGTGTGCTGCTGTTACATAGCCTAATATCCTTGTTTTCACATGGGTCCGGTTGAAGTCTCTTTTTTTCGGAGGACTTTTGCATTCTACAACAGGTGAATCTCCAGTTGTCACTGGTGATTGTCGTTTGAACCTTTTTGGATCCGTCATCAAATTGATAAGTTTAATTATATCAAGTGCTGTGAGAAAAGGCTATAAATCTCCACCTCCAACATCCTCACACGCAATATAGCCTACTAGCCGGGACACCTTCTTTATGTGTATAGATGTGACGTAATGACGCAAAGATATGCTTGAATTTCCCACAGAAATCCACCAGTACCACGGGAATTAAAAACATTATCACAAGCTTACCGTTGTAAATCGAGCTAAGGTAAGCAGACAGTTTTGAACACTGGCTGGTTGTGGACTTGCTCAAAAATTGATTTTGGATCATTTTTAACCCAAAAATGTTACGGACTGCAGCTTTAAGAAAAAACTATAAACCACAGGCATTCCCATTCGGACTGGATTAGATTCCTCAGAGGAGTGAAAAACAATAGGTAATTGGCTTAGTTAACACAGACATTTCCGAATTGAAATAACAAAGTATGTCTGCTCAACACAAATTTACTTGAGAGAAAACTAGACCTGTCCAAATAAGGTTTAGGAAGAAAGATAGAGATCTCATTTGTGATTTTTCTTTCCTACAGATTATGCTTCTCTCTGTCTCTCTCTGGCTGAGGTAAGTGTTTCTTCACCCACAAGCCAGGAATAAAAAAAAGGAAAAAAAAGAAGACATAAGGAAGGCAGGAAAGAGACCTCTGCCACCTGCTCGAGGCACCGCTTCACCAGCCTCACCGTAAGGGTGGACATTAATTGTGATTGAAAATGACATTCCCCTCTCACACACACTCATATCCCCAAGCACGGACCTACACAGTCAGTAAATCTTCATTTGGTCTCTGTGTGGGAGACTGTGGAGGTTCATAATGTTCATGAAAGAGAGATCCTTCTATTTCATTTCTCGTATTCTTCTTTTCCCACTTGCTCAGCCCCGTAAGGACACTGCCTGTGAACTCCTATCTTCTTTTTCCAGGCTATTCACCTTTTCTCGCTGTATCTGGGATGAGAGAATATGTTTAAATTTTAATTGAGTATTTCAGCTTGTCATTATTCTCTTTCAAATTGAAATGCTCAAAAGTGGACAAAGCAAATTCTCCAGCCAACTTTACCCAGGTGGATTAGGCTATGCGTTGTCGTGAAGTGCAGGTTTACCATGTACTTTATGCACCACAGAGACATCTTGACAGACAAAAAGTGCAGGCTGTGGTATAGGTTCTTCAGTTTGAGATGACCTGCTCCAAGCTGCCATTACAGAGAAGAGATGTCTCAAATTATCAATATATTACCTTTTTCTTCTTTTTTATACTGATATTCCTTCCACCTATTCCCAAAGTATTTGGTTTGTTCACCTCTTCACCTATTGTACTCAGTGTTCTTGCTATTTTCTACACCATTAGTTGAGGAAAGATTAGTTTTCAGTGAACTCCAGCTTAAAAGTATCTCATCATGGGAAAAGTTAGACTACAGAACTTGTAAAACTTTGCTGTTTAGGATTAGTCGTAAAAGAAGTCATGATGACACAAATGTTATTTTTGGATGACCATGTATTCCTAACAAATTGCAGTGGTGGTATTTTTTACATTGTTACTGCGCTTAGGTACATTTTTCAGGTATCTGACTTTATCAGACTTTTTTTATTTTGGGGATCTTTTATGTCACTACACTCCACTGCATTTCATAAAAAACTCATAGTTCCTCATTATTTTGGACTGAAGAACTCGACAGACACTGAGACTCCATAGCATTGTCCAATTTATGAAAAAGCTTATTCTTTTCAAATTAACCTGCTAAATCACAAATCCCATTGAAATATTCTCAGATTGGACTGAAGTGATTGCAGTCAACAACTCGATCAGAGCAAGTCTCTAGTTAAAAATTAATTAAAAAGTTAATGTCTTCAGTTAATGTGTTTATTGTAAATCAAAATCATATTTGTCATGACTGTCAGCTATTTGTGAACTAGATCTGCTTTTGTAAGGAGTTCCATTCCTCAGGGCTCGACATTAACGCTTGTCCGCTTGTGCGGGACAAGTGGATTTTTTGAAGGGGAATTTTACTCTCCCTACTGGATAAGTGTCCTGATTAAAATGTCAATAACAAAAATAACTATAGGAAATCACCAAAACACAAGAATGATTCTGCATTCATTTAGTGTAAGTGGTGACTGATAGTGAATAATAATATAATATATAAATGCACTGACAGTGACAATATGAGACTCATGAGGAGAAATGGAAACAACTGAGCACAGCTCACAGAAACTCAGTAACACACTGCAGTAAAAATTAAAAATGTTTTTCATAAAAAGTTTTTATATTTATAACATACGATACAGTTAAAGGTGCAGTGTGCAGTATTTATGAGGATCTATTGACAGGAATGCAATATAATATACATAACTATGTTTTCAGACCTTACATAATGAACCGTTATGTTTTTATTACCTTAGAATTAGCCATTTCTATCTACATACACTGCGGGTCCTCTTACAGTGAAATCGCCATTTTGTGCCACCATGTTTCTACAGTAGGCCTAAACGGACAAACTGCTCTGTAGAGCGCTAGCTACTCTCTGCTGTCTCAGACGACAACATTTTTGTCCTGTATCGACCACCGTAGCTTCTCTACGTGCTCAAGGGGTGAGCGTTGGCTGGTTGCAATTCGCAACCTCACCACTAGATGCCCCTAAAATTTACACAGTGCACCTTTAAGCAACATCACACACATGAATCACATATCACAACTGAAAATAAAAAGTAATTAAGTATTTAATATTAAGTCACTTACATTTTAGACGCAATATTGACTGTTTTTGTTCTGTTTCAGCAGCGAAAATAGTTCCAAGATCACAGAAGAACCATAGCACATCTCACAGCAAAACTCAGCCATGTTTCATTCCTGAATGATTCAGTGTTTTGAACGAATCGGTTGAGTCAATGACCATTCATAAACAACAGCCTCATTCCTGAACGAATCAGCTGTTTGAATGAATCGTTCGACTGATTCAATGACTCGCTCATTAAGACGGGCATCTGCCGCCACCTACTGGCAGTTTAGTTTCGTGTTTAAAAATATTATTCTTTCCAACATTTCTTATTTGTAAATTTTATATATATATATATATATATATATATATATATATATATATATATATATATATATATATATATATATACACACTCACCTAAAGGATTATTAGGAACACCTGTTCAATTTCTCATGAATGCAATTATCTAATAAACCAATCACATGGCAGTTGCTTCAATGCATTTAGGGGTGTGGTCCTGGTCAAGACAATCTTCTGAACTCCAAACTGAATGTCAGAATGGGAAAGAAAGGTGATTTAAGCAATTTTGAGCATGGCATGGTTGTTGGTGTCAGAAGGGCCAGTCTGGGTATTTCACAATCTGCTCAGTTACTGGGATTTTCACGCACAACCATTTCTAGGGTTTACAAAGAATGGTGTGAAAAGGGAAAAACATCCAGTATGCGGCAGTCCTGTGGGCGAAAATGCCTTGTTGATGCTAGAGGTCAGAGGATTCAAGCTGATAGAAGAGCAACTTTGACTGAAATAACCACTCGTTACAACCGAGGTATGCAGCAAAGCATTTGTGAAACCACAACACGCACAACCTTGAGGCGTATGGGCTACAACAGCAGAAGACCCCACCGGGTACCACTCATCCCCACTACAAATAGGAAAAAAAGGTTACAATTTGCACAAGCTCACCAAAATTGGACAGTTGAAGACTGGAAGACTCTCGATTTCTGTTGAGACATTCAGATGGTAGAGTCAGAATTTGGTGTAAACAGAATGAGAACATGGATCCATCATGCCTTGTTACCACTGTGCAGGCTGCTAGTGGTGTAATGGTGTGGGGGATGTTTTCTTGGCACACTTTAGGCCCCTTAGTGCCAATTGGGCATTGTTTAAATGCCACGGCCTACCTGAGCATTGTTTCTGACCATGTCCATCCCTTTATGACCACCATGTACCCATTCTCTGATGGCTACTTCCAGCAGGATAATGCACCATGTCACAAAGCTTGAATCATTTCAAATTGGTTTCTTGAACATGACAATGAGTTCACTGTACTAAAATGCATCTTTGGGATGTGGTGGAACGGGAGCTTCGTGCCCTGGATGTGCATCCCACAAATCTCCATCAACTGCAAGATGCTATCCTATCAGTATGGGCCAACATTTCTAAAGAATGCTTTCAGCACCTTGTTGAATCAGTGTCACGTAGAACTAAGGCAGTTCTGAAAGCGAAAGGGGGTCAAACACAGTATTAGTATGTGTGAGTGTATATATAATGCAGTTTTATTTTTTCTGTGTAAATTGTTTAAATTGATTGGTAACAGCTTAATTTTTCATTTTAAATTCTAAAATTTAATCAATATATTTATATTTACATTTAGTCATTTAGCAGATGCTTTTATCCAATAGAAGCAACTAAAAACAGTCAAGGGCAACAATATGCAAGTGCTATAACAAGTCTCAGTTAATTTAGCACAGAATACATAGGACAGAACAATTTTTTTTTTTTTTTTTAAATAGACTATTTAAAAATATTTAAAACTATTAGGGGAAAATGCCCTTTATAAAGATTAAAATATCATAAATATGTCAAAGCTGACTGAACACTGATGAGAATATTGCTTCAGAATAAATAATATTTACAACAAACAATTTTATTTACATTTTTTTCTGGACAAGCAAATGTTTTACTCGGACAAGTGAATAACGATTGACTTGTCCAAAGGACAAGCACATGAAAAGGCTTAAAGTTGATCCCTGCATTCCTATAGCAGTCATATTGAATTTTACGATTTTTCCCATTCATGTACATGTACAACTGGTCCATTTCCTCATCCTGTAATCTCTCTGGATGTGTTCACACTTGGCATGTTTGGTTCGATTAAAAAAAAAAAAAAACCTGGTGCGATTAGTTCATTTGAATAAGTGTGAACGCTGCCTGGTGCGCACCAAACAAGTAGACCAAGGCCGCTGAAAAGATGGTCTCGGACTGCTTCCAAACGAATTCTGGTGCGGTTCGAATGATATATGAATGCAACATGGACCAAAGACATGTAAACGAACCAAAAATAGGAAGATGAGACCCTAAAAAGGACAGAATGCTCACACTCTTGCATACCTGTTTTTCTCATCATAGTCGTAATCACAGTTCGATACAGGCACCAGAACCACGTCTCCTCACTGCAGATCTCCTTTTGTGTGACGGAGGGATTCCTGCCGCTGTTTTGAGTACTTTACACATTTATAAGCACTTCACAAGTTCTCAGCTGGTCAAAATATTGTATCAGGTTGTGAACGTATCCCTTTGCCTTTAGGTTCGGTATCAGGTTCAGTGATAAAAATGCAGATCTGAACGCTAAGCGGACCAGGACTAAATGTTTGTTGGGTTTTTTTGGTCCGGACCAAGCGAACCGAACTACAAGTGTGAACACTACCTTTGATTCCAGTTCAACTTGTGAAACCTTCAGCTTCCAAACACTGTTCAGCTTTAAAGTTAAATTTGCATTACTGTTTATTAACCCCTTTTTCCTTAGGAGGTATGAAAAATAAATAGTTGTAAATCTGCTACAGCAGCTGCATGCATGAAGATAATTATGTGGCACTTCCTTATAGCTGTAATTAGCGCAATTGGGAGAGAGGACTGATGCAGTTATTTTGTGTCATGATCTGTGACTCGAGTAGCGCAAATGCAAAAGAAATGAAATCATCAATCAAGGCCAGATTAGCCCCCTGTGGAGAAAATGCATGGACTTCAGAAAACAAATAAAGGGAGAAACAAATAAACAGACAAATAAAAAGATAATCGACTAGATGAATGGGTAGGCACGAGGAAATGGGAAGAAATTGAAGCTGAGTGACAAAAACAATAGATGAAGGGAGAAATGTTGTGTTCAGGGCAAATGAGTGTGTGTTGAAAAGATTGAAAAGTGATAGAGAAGTTATGTGTAAAGAAAACGTGGGTTCTGCACATTTGGAAAAGAACAAATAAACATGAGAAAAAAAAAACAAGTGGATGTATAAATGAAAAGACCTGCATTGTACACAACTCACAAAAGAGCGACGTGGGAAGATACAAAATAGCAAAGCATGGGGGAAAAAAGAATGGAGTTGAATACATAGATCATAGTCAGGTGAATGCTTTCACATTTGTTTGATGTCAGCCAAACAAAAGGTGGCTTCACAACACAACATTACATACAAGTCTCTGCACTAGAGATGTGCATTACAAATAAAATTTGCTTCAGCCAGCCCCTCACAACACCGCTGACAGATAATGTGTTCAAAACGGACAGTCTTTATTCTCTAGCTCACAGTGGCTATTGAATCACAGAACAATAAACTATTGTAATTAGATGTGCTTTCTAAGGCAAGAATTACCATTACTTTTGTTCATATATAGAAAAAATGCTGGGTTAAAAACAACCCAAGTTGGGTTTAAAATGGACAAACACAGCAATTGGGTTGTTTTAACCCAGTAAATGGGTTGTTTTAACCCAGCGGTTGGGTGATTTCAGACAGACTTCTGAGGCAGAATAACAGTTTAATAATCTACGACAAACAGAGAAAGCTTTGGTGATAACTAAGTGAATATGTATTCACTACAATACTAATGTCTTAATAAAAATGCCATCAAAAGTGGAAAAAGTTGGTCACAAAATTTGCATTTGCACACAAACTGACCACCAACTACAACTTTCAGACACCAGAATCGAATGCACAGGATATTTAAGGAAGCGAAGGATACATCTATGCTACCTTAAAAAATTGATCGGATGAAGGTCTCTCACTATAGACAGAATGTGACATGATCATTGGATTCGGATGTGCCTTGTTGCCTTCCTACTAGTCTCCTTCAGACTGACGGCAGAAGGTCTGGACTTTTTCAGCTTTCATTGGTCAAGGACCGCCCAATAGGATGTTTGACTGACATGTAACACAACCAATCACAGTTCATTTTGTTCCACATCATGTTTAGGTGCATAAAAATGCAATAACAGACCGATGTGCATCTATAAATTATTCATTCAAGAACGTTGTTTAAGTTTACTACTGTGACAATGAGCGCTTACCAGGATGGATGTTGGATTTTCAAAAGTACGTGAAGTTCGTGCAAACACGACAACGCTCTTTTTCCACAAGGGAGTTTGTGTCACGCCATTTGTTTCCAGGTGGACCACTAAAGAACGCAACACACATCTCATGGACATCCTGTAGAATTCAACCAATCAGATGATAACTTTGAAACTCCTGAAGTGTTTCCAGAAAAGTGTGCCATATGCATCAGACGTTCAGCCAACGGTCCGTGGGTGTGACATCTGAGGCTGAGACTACCTTCCTACCTCTGTTTGGACACAAAAAAAAATGAAGCAGGGACCCAGGCCCATTTCTACGGGGGTGCTAGAGCACCCTCAAATGCAAGCAAAAGCACCCTCAGTTGATACTGTAATAATATTGGCGATTTTGGCAGATTTGCAAATTAGTGTCCGAGCTCTGGAGAGCGTCAAATGCATCTATTTACAGCCAGTTTTTGCAGCGGTGAGTATAGCCAATCACAGATAGTTGTTGATCTCTCGAACGCGATCAGAATCTCACCGCTCAAAATGCCAGAGTTTTCAGGCTATTCTGTGCTGAGTTAATGCAGGCTCGCGAAAACTCTCACTAACAAAGTCAAGACATTGATATTTTTGACAACTTAATTTTTAATATTCATTCATAACGGAACTTTGTGAGATCGCAATGAACTGACAAAGCAACAGCATTTTAGCGATCGTATAGCAATCTTAGCTCGCTTTTGAGGCTACAGTCTATAACATTCATTGAATAAAACTATTGTTGCTAAGAGGACCAACGGCCAATTACATGCTGCAAAGTTTCGGAATTGACATCTAAATATAAATGCCACTCTCCACGAGACAGAAATATCCTCCTGAGATCCAGATTAGAGGTTTTGCCTCTGTTGAGTGTATGTTCTCTGACAAAATACACAGTTTTAAGTCTGGATATTCTCATGAAATATAAGACATTCTTATGAAAATATTATTTGTCTTTTTACATTACATATTGTCCCAAAACACACCAGTTTTTTTCCAATTGCTAACACACATTTTTTCAAACTAGGCTGGTTTTTATCAAAATACTTAACACAATTCACAAAACCACAAACTCAAACTGCAAAATACCTCATATATCTTACAAAATGAAGCACTGCAACCAAAACTACATATAGCATTATCAAAATCAAACTTTTGCACGAAATGGCACATGCTTCATTCATATTACCAGATTTTTGTCCAACCAACTACACACTGTAGGGCATAATGAAAAGCACTCTCATCTTTAGTACGCTTTGCCATAATACTAAAATATGTAGTTCAAATTGTAGAAAATTATTCAGATTGTTCACATGCACAGAAATATTTGCAGATGCTGTTGAAACATTTATTCTTTTAATTTTCACCAAACAGACCAGCGCAACATGTGTACAGCAGATATATTTTACATTGGACTGAACAAAAATATGCTCACAAAAAACATCCATCCATCCATTATCTTCCGCTTATCCGGGGCCGGGTCGCGGGGGCAACAGTCTAAGCAGAGACGCCCAGACTTCCCTCTCCCTAGCCACTTCCTCCAGCTCTTCCGGGGGAAAAACAACAAACAGTAACCTGAAAAAGAAAATTGCATCCTCCCTCTTCCTCTTCATCTTCCTCTCTCTGCAACATCTTCCATTGTTGTTGTAAAAAATTAAAAAGGTGCTCACCTGTGGTCTTCTCATAGTGCTTCCATCCTGATTGAAGTGTTAACAAATAACCAATGAGGTGTTTGGCCAGGTGGCACATGTATTGGCCAATTAGCTCATGTAGTGTTTTGAAATGGCAAACATGTGACTTTATGTCAGATTGTTGTGTCTTATGCAGAGAACCGTCTTCAGTGCATTTAAAAAGTGCCATTTTGAATTGCAAAATGTGTGTAAAGCAGAAAATGTGTTTAGACTTTAGGAGACTTGAGAAGAGGTTTTGCTCTCAGTGTGTCAGTTTAAATAATTGTGCTGCGTATGTCATTTTAGTGTGTTAGCAATTGGAAAAAAATGTAATATACAAATTAGATGCAGTGTATAGATGCATTGCCTAGAATGGGAATGACATTTATGGCCATGATTACATATCGCATAAAGTAAAATGGTATATAAAAAGTATTCTGTATCTTTCATAACACTGAGAATCATCTTTATACAAAGTTTGGATAAAAAAAATAAAAAAATTGAAGCATAAAATGAAAAATTGGTCTATTCATGTCTTTTAATTTTCTTAATAAATGGGTTCTGGTGTCCTCAGAGGATATAGCATATGACATAGGAATTTAAATATATATATATATATATATATATATATATATATATATATATATATATATATATATATATATATATTATATGCTCCAAACAATGTAATGACAGAGAGAAAAAAGAAAAAAAAACTAAATTAATGCATTAAAACAATGTAAAAGCAGACTAGATTAATAGGCAATTTGTAGCAAAATCTTTTAGAAAGTCCAATTATTGGTAAAAGTGATGAAAAGTGAAGTGAATTTCAGAAGCATCCTCAGTGATTTGATTCTGTAACCGGGCCAGAATGTAACAGAGACTTTTTTGACCGGGGACAATGAACAAGAGTGTTCTTTTCTTTTTTGTTTCTTTTTTTTTTTTTTTTTCAGAGGCTTTTGAAGGGGCACAAATCCATCTTTTCTGTAAATCATAGGCCATCTCCCAAATGGCTTGTGGTCTCATGATCTTTGTCCACACACATCTGCGAGGTCCACAAGGCTATGGAGTGTCCCATTTGTCATTTCATGATTCAGGAGGGTGCTCGAGAGTGACCCCTTTCCTGTCGCTATAAACCACAGCTAACACCAGGGGTGCAACTAAGAATTTATTGAGGGACATGCAGAACAAACCTTGGCACCAAACTGAACAAACACAATCATTTCGCAATAAAACACAATAATAGCTAACAAATTCAATAAATAGGAACAAGACATATTTTTGTAATTTAAAAAAAAAAGTTTAGAAAAAATTCGGCCTGATGACAATTTATGTTGACTTTCTGTGTGATTTAAGTTTGTTTAAAAGTTAGCAGGCTGTTAAGTTAGCAGGCTGTAATAAACTCTTTCAAGAAATAAATAGTTGCAGTAAGCTATTGTCATGGATGAAGGTAGATGGAGACAGCTTCACAATAATAAACACAGTTTAATGATAGGCAGGCAGAAACGTAACAACGTATAACACACGGATCTGAGTGTACACGAACAATAACCGACAATGAACATGAAACATGCAGGAACTTAAACACACAGAATGAGGACACTAACTGGGAACAGCTGATAAGACTTAACTAATAATGATGGTTACTATGGTGACAAACAAGATCTAATGCAGACAAGACAGAACTGGGGGGTATTCCAGAAAGCAGGGTTAACTTACCGTCACATATACCCTGAACTCTCGGTTGATCAACCCAAACCTTGCTTACTCGAGGTATGCTGGCTCCAAAAACGAGTGTGGGAGTAAGTTCAGACAACTCAGAGTATGTTCCCGGTTAACACACAAGACATTCTCAACAGAGCGACGAATTGATGATTCACCATGGAAACAGACGCTAAGAAAGAGCGCGCCATTCTACTTCCTCTTCTTCGTTTGTTTAATGGCGATTTACATAACCTACTTAGTGCACATCATCGCCTATTTGGTGGTTGTGGAATCATTTTTTCATTCATCTCTTCGTTTAATAAGTAATCTTTATTCACTGAGAATAAGGATTGTAATGTTTGTTTGATGCTAATTAATTGAATGCAGATCCATGTGTGAGATGACAATAAAATAAATAATAAATATATATGAATTGAACTAAAATTATTTAGTGTTATTTTTTATTTATTTTTTTATTCAAATTCTTTAGAATTAATATATAATACAGTATATTATATAACTGTAACTATATAACAAATTCGGTTATATTAATGTAACTATATTAATTCTATAACACACATCTGAATACCTCTTAAGCAAACTCTGGAGCAGGTTATTGTCAGGAAACGAGAGAGACTGGATTCAGTTGCGAATGAACGTTTATTGAAAGTGAAAGTGAAACTAAATGTCCGGGAAAGCTGGCGGCGCAGAGACTCAATGGGCTGCTGGTGACGGCGTGATGCGGTGATATCCAGAGTGCGCGGCGTGGAAGTGGACACGGAACACGTGAACCAGGAACACAGAGACACACTGACGAGCTGACACTTGGACACAGGAACGCAGACACAGGAACGTAACCGGGAAGCAGGAACGTAGATCGCTGACGAGGAGCACATGGAAGACAACGACTCGACAAACAACGGTGGGAAGAGAGGTGACTAAATAGGCAGATGAGATATGGATCAGGTGTGGGTGATGATGACAGTGGCGGTGATCAGTGACCACGCCTCCCACATTCACCTCGCATGCATACACAGGCAGTACTAGGAGACAATGAATTAGCGAACCGTGACAGTTTAATTTTGGAAACATGAAAGGCGGCATGAATCCTCCCGTACGCAGGAGGCAATTTGAGGCGGACTGTCACCGGACTAATGATTTTGGTGACAGGGAATGGGCCAATGAATTTGGGAGCAAGTTTATTACACACGGAGCGGAGAGGAATATCTTTGGAAGAAAGCCACACTTCTTGACCCACGACGTAGACGGGAGGCTTCGACCGGTGGCGATCGGCCTAGGCCTTAGTGCGTGCTCCCACTTGTAGTAGAGTCTCACGGGCTCTACTCCAAGTGCGATGGCACCTTTGGATTCCAGACTGGGAAAGATAGGTGGCTGGTACCCTAGACTACACTCAAACGGCGAAAGGCCCGTGGATGATACTGGTAACGAGTTATGCGCGTACTCAACCCACGGGAGTTGTTGACTCCAGGAAGACGGATTCTGTGACACAGTACACCGCAAACACCTCTCGAGGTCTTGGTTGGCTCGTTCGGTCTGGCCATTGCTCTGGGGATGGAAACCCGAAGACAGACTTACACTCGCTCCCAGTAATTTACAAAACTCTCTCCAGAATTTGGATATAAATTGGGGCCCTCTGTCAGAGACCACGTCTGTCGGGAGGCCATGAATGCGAAAGACGTGTTCAATGACAGATGCCGCTGTCTCCTTAGCTGATGGTAACTTGGGTAAGGGTATGAAATGCGCGGCCTTCGAGAACCGGTCCACTACGGTTAAAACAACTGTGTTACCCTGGGAGGGTGGGAGGGCGGTGACGAAATCTAGCGCTATGTGGGACCAGGGTCTCGAGGGCACAGACAGCGGCTTAAGCAACCCATCTGGTGAACGATTGGAAGTCTTACCCTGGGCGCAGTCGGAACAAGCCAAAACAAACTCTCGGATGTCACGGGCCATCTTAGGCCACCAGAATCGTTGTTTAACTAAAAAGTTAATACGACTGATTCCTGGATGACAGGCTATTTTAGAACAGTGGCCCCATCGGATGACCTCGGATCTGACTTCCTCCGGCACAAATAAGCGACCCCCGACTTGACCTTCGCTTCGATCTCCCATACGAGTGTGGAAACAATGAGTCTCTCAGGAAAAATGCACTCGGGAGTAGATGGGCGCTCGGAAAGATCAAAAATGCGAGATAAAGCATCGGGTTTGATGTTTTTGGAACCCAGGCGTTACGATAGTAAAAAGTCAAAACGTCCGAAAAAAAAGGGCCCACCGAGCCTGCCTGGAGTTGAGTCTTTTGGCATTTCTAATGTACTCTAAGTTCTTGTGGTCGGTCCAAACTAGACAAGGCACCCCTGACCCCTCTAACCAGTGACGCCACTCTTCCCACGCTAGCTTGACTGCCAACAGCTCCCGGTTACCAATATCATAATTACGTTCTGCTGGGGACAGACGATGTGAAAAAAACACGCAAGGGTGCATCTTATCGTCTGAGGGAGAACGCTGGGAAAGCACTGCACCTACCCCCACCTCTGCCCCTTAGGAGCGTCTCTCGACGCTCCCAGGGGCACTTACCTGTCGATTGTAGTCATCGATGAGGGAGTGATCCAGTATGTCTCCAGCGGGGGCGGGATCTTCCAACGCTAGCTTGACTGCCAACAGCTCCCGGTTACCAATATCATAATTACGTTCCGCTGGGGACAGACGATGTGAAAAAACGTGCAAGGGTGCATCTTATCGTCTGAGGGAGAATGCTGGGAAAGCACCGCACCTACCCCCACCTCTGATGCATCGACCTCCACCACGAACTGACGTGTGGGATCAGGGGCAATCAGAATGGGAGCCGAAACGAAGCGGCTTTTAAGTTTGGAGAACGCCGCTTCGGCGGCGTTGCACCACCTGAACGTAGTTCTGGGGGAGGTCAAGGCCGTCAGAGGAGCGGCTAGTTGGCTGAAGTTGCGGATGAAACGTCGATAGAAGTTGGCGAACCCCAGGAATCTCAACAGGGCCTTGCGAGAGTCTGGGGTTGGCCACTCTATCACAGCCTTAACCTTGTCGGGATCCATGCACACTCCCTCCGACGAGATGATATACCCTAGGAAAGGAACAGACTGTGCATGAAAAACGCATTTCTCCGCCTTGACAAAAAGCCCATTCTGTAGTAACCGTTGGAGCACTCGGCGGACGTGTTGGACATGTTCCTGGAGAGACGAGGAAAATATCAGTATGTCATCCAGGTAAACATACGTGAACTGGTCTATCATGTCTCCCAACACGTCATTGACGAGTGCTTGGAAGACAGCTGGGGAGTTGGACAGCCCAAAAGGCATGACCAAGTATTCAAAGTGGCCCCTGGGGGTATTAAATGCTGTCTTCCATTCATCCCCCTCTCTTATGTGGACCAAATGATAAGCATTCCTTAAATCCAATTTCGTGAAGATAGATGCTCCCTGCAACCTCTCGAAGGCTGAAGACATCAAAGGCAGAGGATAGGTATTCTTTACCGTGATGTTGTTCAACCCTCGGTAGTCAATACAAGGTCGCAGAGACCCATCCTTCTTCCCACAAAAAGAATCCCGCCCCCGCTGGAGAAGAAGAGGGGCGGATGAACCCGGTGGCCAAAGAATCAGAAATATATTTCTCCATGGCCTCCCTTTCAGGAATGGAAAGCGAGTATAACTTGCCCTTGGGCGGAGACATACCTGGCAGGATATCTATAGCACAGTCATAGGGACGGTGCGGAGGAAGAGAAGCAGCTCGAGACTTACTGAACACTTCCTTCAGGTCGAGGTACTCCGGGGGCACGTTAAGCAAATTCATTGGCTCCTCCTGCAACACAGAACTAGACACAAACGAACGTGCAGACACAAGACAAGAGGCATGGCACTGATCACTCCAATTCAATATGTTATTGTGTCCCCAGTCAACCCTGGGGTTGTGCTTGATCAACCAGGGATGACCGAGGACGATGGGAACCGAGGGAGAGTCCGTGATAAAAAAGTCTATGGTTTCTCTGTGGTTACCTGCAGTGATGAGACTGAGGGGAATGGTTTTGAGTGAAATGTCTGGTAGGCTTTGTCCGCCCAAAGCGTTGACTGCGATGGGGTGGGTGAGGTGCTCGGTGGTGATCTTGAGTCTGAGTGCAAGTGAGTAATCCATAAAGTTGCCCTCAGCCCCAGAATCCAGTAGTGCACGACAGTGATGGGAGGTGTTGGCCCATTGAAGTCTTACCGGAAGGAGAGTTGATGAGGAGGTCCGGTTAACAGTGACTGCGCCCATCAGTAGCCCCCTCCTTACTGGCGGGCGCGTGCTTTTACCGGACACTGGAGAATGAAATGGCCCTCTCCGGCGCAGTAGATACACAGTCCCAGGACTCTGCGACGTTCTCTCTCCTCCCGGGAAAGCCGAGCTCGACCAACCTGCATGGGTTCATGATCGATGGTGGGGCTGACCGTGCCAGGATGTTGCGTAGAGAATACTGTGGGGGATACTACCGCTGGGGTGGGGCGAAACTTGCTGCGCTCTAGCCGGGAGTCCACGCGAAGCGCCAGCTCAATGAGGCCGTTGAGACGTGGGGGTAGATCCAGGGTGTATATTTCACGTTGGCCAACCCATGCAGGAACCTGTCCCACTGCGCCTCCTCGTTCCATTTGCAGTCGGCCGCGAGCGTGCGAAACTCAATGGAGTACTCGGAGACCGACCGGTCTCCCTGCTTGAGGTCGGATAACCTCCGGGCTGCCTTGCGGCCGACCGCAGACCGATCGAACACCCTCTTCATTTCCTCCGAGAAGGCCTGGAACGAGGAGCAGCATGGGTCTTGATTCTCCCACACCGCCGTTACCCATTTCGTTGCACGTCCCAAGAGCAGCGTGATGACAAGGGCCACCTTGGCTTGTTCGGTGGCATAGGTTTGTGGTTGTAGTGAGAAAAAGACAGAGCACTTCGTGATGAAGGCTCTGCAAAAGTCCGGTTCTCCGGCATACTGTTCAGGTGGTGGTAGATGGGGTTCGGACTGCCCTGCAGGACGGCTGATGGTGGGGGGAACCGGGGGCGGGGCTGGCGCAGCGGGAACAGGCAGCTGTTGGAATCTGCTGGTGAGCTCGGACATCTGCGCCGCCAGTGTTTGAACGGCGCACCCGGTGGCCAGCATCTGCTCTTCCTGTCTGTCCAGGCGCGCCATGTTGTTGGAAACAAACTCTTGCCATTCGGGAACATTCGCTGAATCCATGAAATCTGGTCGAGTCGTTCTGTCAGGAAACGAGAGAGACTGGATTCAGTTGCGAATGAACGTTTATTGAAAGTGAAAGTGAAAGTGAAACTAAATGTCCGGGAAAGCTGGCGGCGCAGAGACTCAATGGGCTGCTGGTGACGGCGTGATGCGGTGATATCCAGAGTGCGCGGCGTGGAAGTGTACACGGAACACGGGAACCAGGAACACAGAGACACGCTGAGGAGCTGACACTTGGACACAGGAACGCAGACACAGGAACGACATCTATTGTTTTATCCTTTTCATGTCTGGTGGAAGCAGGAACTAGGTGTTTGTAGATCGCTGACGAGGAGCACATGGAAGACAACGACTCGACAAACAACGGTGGGAAGAGAGGTGACTAAATAGGCAGATGAGATATGGATCAGGTGTGGGTGATGATGACGGTGGCGGTGATCAGTGACCACGCCTCCCACATTCACCTCGCATGCATACACAGGCAGTACTAGGAGACAATGAATTAGCGAACCGTGACAGTTATGTTCAGAGAGTGAGTTGCTATGGTTACTTACATACCCTGAAAGTTATCTCCATTTCTGGAACCGAAAGTTGGGGTTATCCGCTAACTTACTCTTAAACATACCCGGGTATGTCACATAACCTGCTTTCAGGAATACCCCCCTGAACTAAACTGAACATACATGTGTCAGCTATATATTTTGTTTTTGTTTTTTTTACTTTTTTTTACAGTAAAATTACACATAATGTGATGTCAAACATTTTCAATTTTTCACTATGGTAAATTACAATTAACATCAATTAACAGGTGTATGTAGCAACATTATGCATGGCATTCAGTTTTGTGTGGGTAAGCACCTCACATTTTCTTCAGAAAAATGTAAATATCTAGTTGTGAAGTTTCATAATTAAATTTATAGAGTGGAAAAAGACAACATTAGAAAATATTGAAAGGAAAAGCTTTGGAAACCAAACTTCTCTTCGCTCTGCATCAGTTCAAACTACTCCAACTAAACTGGAATATTTTATTTTACCAAGCATGGCAAAATGACTTCCCTGCTATATGTGTGGGAGCTTTCTGGGAAAGCAGTACCATGAGACTGATTAGGCTATTATATTATGATTGTAGATAGGTCGTAAAATGTTCTGTTCTCTTTGTCAATCGGAGAAGTATTGTATCAGAGCTGGTACAGGCTCACCCTCTCTCCATTTCTCACTCTCCATCCTCCATGGTAAAAAGGTTATTTTCTTGAGAGTGGCTCTCTTGACAGAGCATTCACTTCGTCCTTCTTGGCACACTTCCTTTCTTCCCTGTGTCTCTCATCGTTTCTGGGTCCTTTCACCCTCTCTATCGCTCTACCTCTCTCCTCTTATTCATACTCTCCGAAATTTGAAAGGTTAGCCTTGAGTGTGTTATCTCTCTCACTCTCTCTCACTCTTTTTCTTTCTCTGTAGTGTTAAAGGCCTGAAAGGTTAACAGCAGCCCATTAGGAGGTAATAGACTCCACACTGACTCTTTATGTAAGACACAAATTCACATACTCTGGCTTGATGGTGAGGCTGTTAATAGACTTTTACCTCTGATCTGTATTATTGTCTTTTAATTATTTTATTTGTCTTTTATTTACTTTATTTAATGGCATACACAATTGTGTAAAAACCTCATGTTAGGAAAGTGTGCAGGAGTGTGTTTCACCTATCAGTGTACAAAGTGAGATGAAGCTTTCTTTCAGTTCATTTGAAGCTAATTGTACTGAAAGTGCACTTGTAGAGTGCTTCTGATCTTAAAAGTGTATTATTAAAAACTGTACAGGCACTTAATATTACTCAAATAAAAGGTCAGTTAAGTGTACTTAAAGAGAGTACACTTTCATGCCTGTTTCTAGTACACTTTTTTCAAATGCACTTGTTATGCCAGCTTATAATGTCAGTTTATGAGTTTAACTTTAAAGTAAAATTGAAATCATTATATTTAATATTTTGTTGTGCTTTACAACACAAAAATGTGTACCGGTAATTACAAATATATTTACATGCATGCCATTCAAGTTTCAAGAGAAATTACATTAAATTATGTTTTAGTTTAGGATAAATGCTTGTCAGTACATTCAACAGTACACTTTTATCATAGTTCAAGGACAATATAAGTAATTATGAAGTTACATATAAAGATTTACTTAAGTCCTACTTATATGTAAGTTTAAAAGTACACTAAAGTTCAATCAAGTAAAATAAATCAAGTGCTTCAATGGAATCCAGTACATATCCAGTAGAGAACAACTGGATTCCACTGAAGCACTTATTTCCATTTATCACCAGTGTCTTGACATTTTCAAAAGATAAATCTGAGAGTGAGCTGAAAGAAAACTCAGTTTTGAGGTGAAGAAAATGTAGGGACACCCAGGCCTTTACATCTGCTAGACAAGCCAACGGAGTATCCAAACCCATGTTTTTTGATCCCAGGGGCTGAAAGATTTGGGTATCGTCAGCATAACAGTGAAAGGAGACACAGTGTTTCTTAAAAATCAACCTCAGGGGGAACATATACAATGAGAATAAAATCAGAGCAAGAATAGAACCTTGAGGGACACCACACATAAGAGGTCCGAAATAAATTCACCAATATTAACAAAAAACCTTCTGCCATTCAAATAGGACTGAGATCATTTAAGGGCATTTCCCCAAATGTCCACCCAGTGCTCCAAATGTGAGATGAGGACAGAGTGATCAATAGTGTAAAACTCTGCACTCAAATCTAACAGCACTAACACAGCAGACTTGCCAGAGTTGAGAGTCAGTAAAATATCATTTAAAACTTTTACCAATATTTTTTTTTTTTTTTTTTTTTTGTGGAATGGTATTTCCTAAAACTTGATTGGAACACTTCTTGATTTTATTCAAAAGCTCTGTAGTTGGTGGAATACTATTTTCTCTAAGATTTTAGACATAAAAGAAAATTTGATTTTATGAAGTGGATGGATAATGGCATGCTTCATGTCATCTGGTACATACACTCTCAGAGAAAAAAGGTACAGTGCTGTCACTGGGGCGGTACCCTAAGGTACAAAAGTGAAAATGTACATCTTTGTACCTTACTCACCCCTAAATGGTACATATTAGTACCTTGAAAGGTACATTTCAGTACTTTATTTCACATACATTTCAGTAATTCATTTCAATACAGTACTCTTCCTCCCTCTGTCTCATACAGTGCAGACGTGTTTTTCTCTCTGCTCCCGCTGTGCTCTGGTGCTTTAGTATTTTGTCTATTCTCTTTCTCTCTGACCCGCTGCTTGCTGGACTCCTGAAAATACTGAAATGGAATTGATTAACTGGTCAATCAGCGCGATCGATAGGATTTTCTCACAAAGGAAGGGTACCCCGGGAGAACCCAGCTGCCCGGACGGGACCTTTGCTGCAGGGTACGTGATGGACAGATGGAACAACTGGCAAGTCCTGTGCCTGGAGGCTCTGTCCGTGGAGGATGCGGAAGATTTATACATGATTGGATTATTGATGGCGGGGTTCCTATTCTTTGGCTTTGGGATTGCCCTGACCTATCGGAAGATTGGTAAGACAGCTGCAAGCAAATTCACCCAGCCGCTGTCTGTGGAAATTAAGGAATGCTTCGGGGCTGTGTGTGACCGTCTGAAGGAATTAGATCAGAGAGTGATACAGATTGAGGAACTGAACCGTAACAACGCAGTCCGGACTGCGGATACGCAGGGTAGAGTGGGCTCCATCGGGGGTCAGATCTGTGAACTTTTACGGACTGTAACCGGTCTGGCCATGAGGCTGGACGTAATGTCTAGGGAAACTGCACGGACCGGACGCGAGTGCTGAGGACCAGAACTGATTGATTGATTATGATCTGGACAAATTACCGAAGATCATCAAATGGATTAAAAAAATAAAAAAAAATTGTATTTGCCCGAACCTCACTTGTCCCTATCTCTCGGTTGGGAGGTCAGCCTTACAGCTTGGTCTGCTATCTTCCCCTGTGCACTGCCTTATCTCCCTTCAAGGACAAACCATAGAACTGAACTCGAAAACATCTGAAGTTATGGCTAACATTCTCACACAACACAATCTCAGACTCACTCGCACCATACACACCCGATCCTATCCCAGCCCCCATCCATCCGTCTGCCTGTCCTGTCCTTATCCTTATCTCCTCTCCCACTCCATACAAAAAATCCCATCACGTGACCACGTGTACTGTGTTATGTTATGCTTTGGTGTGTTTGCTATGTAATGCTTGCTAAACTGCATTCTTGTATTTCTGGAGAGCGTGTGGCGGCGCCTGAATAATCTGACAGTGATCTGGTTCATAATCTTTTGAACAGTAGGCCCAATCACCTCAAAAATGTGCTCAAAAAACAGTGGGGGAAGAACATCATGGGGAACCAGAAGTACAAGTAGGTTGTAGTAGAGTAGAAGTAGAAGTAGAAGTAGGTTCAGATTGACTCAGGATGCTAGAGCAAAATGGAGGGACAGAAGAATCATGAGAAGAAGAGGGGATATTTAACCTAATGTCCCTTATCTTCATTGAGCTGGGCTCGTCATCATTATCTATGTTTCCATCCAAATTTGCAAATGTAACTTATGCACAAAATTGCAATATCACATAAAACATTTGCGAATAAAGCACCTTTTCCATCCAGTGAGACGAAGGCAGATGCTGCTGTTTGGGAGCACAGTCATGTAAGGCAGTTCTAGAATGGAAATATACACTCTAAAAAATGCTGGGTTTTTCATCTTTGACAACAGACTTCTGAATGACCAAAACAGTATTTTAGATGCTTTGCAAACAAGATTTTTTTGCTGGTTAGTACAGTTATGCTGTTACATCGCGAAAGTCACACAAATTTTTTTTATGCGCATAGAGGAATTTATTTGGTAAATGCATTTCCATCGTAGTTTATGAGCATGTTTTCGTATCAGATAGAACATTTATCCGACTCAAATGAGCGCATACGTTTTTTATGCTAATTTGTTTTTTAGAATTTATGCGCATCTTGCCGTTTCCATTCAGCATTTTTTGATGTGATATCCTAAAATGGTGGATCAAAATAGGTGAATAGATATCAAAATACCTGACAACACACATGTATATTGAAATCTCCAAGGATTAAAAGTCTATAAAAATTGGGGATAATTCCCCCTAAAAAGTCTGAAAACATCTCAGGTCACACATATAATCATGGTTCCCCGAAAAGGGGAATGAGACGTTGCATCCCTTTGGCATGCTTCAGCTACTCCTGCATGTGTCTCCTTCAGGTAAGAAGATTATGACATTTGGCACAGGTGCCCTTTTATACTTTCGGTCTCACCTGTAGTGACGTCATAGGCTGCTGCCAGTCAATTGTCGTGTTTAGATTTCCACTTCAGACACTGGTCACACCAAAGGAAATTCCCCATAGTGCCCTTCAGAGGATGCAGTGTGAGTTCCCATTCGAAAGGGAACTCATTCATAAAGTCTTTGTGGTTTAGGTGGCCGATAAATGACTGAAATCCCCACTGGGTTATCAAATTCCAATGCAACTGAAGTTCAAAGCTAATAAACATCAGTCGCTAGCATCCGACAGAATTAGTATTGTTTAAAAATAGACGCCAGTCCTCCCCCTCAACTCACAGAATGAAGAGAGTTAAAGGTTCCAGTTTAGCAAACATGCTCAAATCCCTGGAGTAATCAAGTTTCTGTGATAAACATAAAGTCTAGACTGCGAGAAGTAAAAAAAGTAATCGAGGATAACCGTTTTGTCAACCACTGACCTGGCATTGATCAAGGATTCCATGGTCCACTGTGGTGCCCAGCATAACAGACAGAAAGCACGAAGGTAGGCGCGAAGCATGAAATCCGCTTCAGAGACCAGAAGAAGCTTGAACTTGTCCACAGAACCTCCACGCCTTCCCCATCTTTTGCAGCACTTCCTTCCTGGCAAAAGACAAGGCAGGCTGTGCAGATAGTCAGGTATAGTCACCAAAGGAGAAGCAAACTGTGCACCACACTGGACATCATAGAGTAGCTCTTCAGTGATGTTTTTAATGTTAAGCAGCATTTGATGATCATATGTTAAAAGTGATTAAACATTTTGTAAAATAGCTAACACACAACAGGCAGCTTGACTTGCTTGACTTGACTTGCTTACTCCAAATCGGAAGGCAGATAATAAATAAATGATATGCACCATTAACATCATCAGTCCAGCCTCAGTGCCTGATATAGGTGTGTGAAAGAAAGAAAAAAAAAAAAAAAAAAAAAAAAAAAAAACTCTCTTACCCCCACTCACACTCTTATTCGGGGGGGGAAGAGGAAGGAGAGAGAAAGAGAAGAGATGCAATTTCTCCTCAATGATTCGAGATCACTCAGACCACTTTCTCTGAATCACTTCCCTGAGATCTTGTTTCCTCCT
Source organism: Paracanthobrama guichenoti (assembly GCA_018749465.1). Taxonomy (NCBI): domain Eukaryota; kingdom Metazoa; phylum Chordata; class Actinopteri; order Cypriniformes; family Gobionidae; genus Paracanthobrama; species Paracanthobrama guichenoti. The sequence continues at coordinate 26,247,389 of CM031950.1, forward strand.
GCTCATGTCAAGGCTCATCTGCACCCTACACTTAGGAAGAGAGGGAGCACAAGTGCAATGTTCACCCTTTGGCCTAGCCTCTAGTCCTCAGATTGTGATGGGAAAGTCTCCCCTGAGGTTTTTGGCAAAGAGTTTTTTTAAAAGCTGCTGAATGCGCCCTTGTCTCCCTGACCACTGTCTCAGGAGATGTGCCAAAAAGCTAGGAAGAAAATGCCAGCACATCAAAGAGAAAGTTTTTCTCTTATGTCCAGATAGGAATCGCTCGTCAAGTCTGCCACGAGCGATCACCTGTCTCTTGCACCGCCAAGCCAGATCAAATCTATCCATGGCACGGGCCATAACCTCCACCAGCTCCACTTAACCTCCTCAGCCACATCCAGCTTTTCCTAGCTAGATGCCAATAAAGTGCTATCTACTGGATCTGAAGATTTGAGAGAAAGAACACCCTGATTCAGAAGATCGCTAGAGTTAGCGACTGAAGAATATGAGCTGAATATACCTTGCCCGAATTCCTCAGCCAACTCAACCTGCGAACTCAATCTCTGCTTTGCCTCAGCCATCATAGGTCCTAAGCCACGGGGTGCTGATGCCTGCCCCGCATGCCTCAAGAATAGAGACAGTCGTGAACTGAGCTTCTTCATTAAGAAATTCTTGCTCCTTCAAGAACACAGACTTCCTGAAACCCTTGAAAGAGTGTTTTCCCATATTTCCTTTCACAAGTATACAAACAAATGGCTCCTGAAGACAAAAAAGCTGATGACGTGTACTACAGGCGCCCTTTTATGTTCTTGGGTGCACCGGTAGGTGGCTAACTTGTACGAATTTGTACAAGCTCACTCGTACAAATTCGTAAGATTTTTGCTAAATCGTACGTATTTGACAAGTTGCCCAATTCGTATGAATTCGTACGAATGGCTGAACCTCAAACCCCGCCCCTAAACCTACCCGTCACTGTGGTTTAGACAAAACATACAAATTCATACGAGTGAGGTCGTATGAATTTGTACGAATTAGTCACCACGTACAAATGCATACAAATTGGTTGTGAGATAGTGCTGAAAGTTCCCATTTGAAAGGGAACCAGTCTGCGTCAATAGACTCTGTGGAATGATAAGTGTAATATGTGACTTAAGCTAACATTGAACATAAGTTATTTTGATGGGGATGTTTACAGAATGAATTGCTGCAGGGTCAAGTCAGTTTTGCCCTGTGAGGCACTGTAAATTTGGGATGACATTAATGGTTTAGTATGGCACATAGACTGCGTTATCCTGCTGCAAAATTATCTAAATTCAAGACCCAGGAAGCGAGTATCCAGCTCACCGTGAATAATGACAAACAACCGTCTGTGTGTATGTGTGTGATTGAAGACTGGCAACTGATGGTTTATACAATAATTAAGTGTGTTTATTCTGAGGCCAGTGCCCATTTAGGGTGTCAGCATGGCACTCTGTAAAATGCAGCTGGCAGAGGAAGAGAGAAGGCACTATGCCATCATCTATCTCTGAAGGAGGAAAAGAGAACGAGCAGGAAGGAGGGTAGGAAAATAGGAAAATAGATGCGATGTTGGCCGAGAGAGAGATACACCAATATTAGGCACCCACGGCTCTATACCAAACGAGACAGAATGGATATGATGATCTAGTTTAAATTTATCTGTATTTACAGAGTTATATTTAAAAGCAATATTTTCTTTAACCTGAACATTATTTTTTGAAATTTAGTTCATTTTATAGGGTTGTTTCCAAACAAATGTTTTGTTTGAGAAAAGGGGTTTTAAGACTGTAATCAAGTTTATTACGACATTCTGTAATATAGCTTCATGAAAGACAATTTTATTGTGATTATATAAGGCTATTTAATTCCATAAGTTGCCGTATTTATTTATTTATTTTTCTTTAAATAGCCTCATCTCTCTTCCACTTAATGAAAATGAATAATTTCTGAACCAAATAGCTATATATTAAATGCTACTATTCCCCTTTAGATATTGTTGCCTGTTGCCTCGAAACATTTTCTGAATGAGACATAAACCATCATGATACAGACTTCATGAATAGCTGTATCTTACCTTTAAATGTTCCGATCACTATTATGTGTTTCAAATAAATTGAACTAGCAAAGAAAAAGCTTATTTTAAAATGCATTAAATTTGCATTAAATTGTTCAAAATTTGACAGTTAGGACTTTTACATTAACAAACCATTTCTTTTTCATACAAAGGCTGTTCTTTTTCACACAAAAAAAAAAAAAAAAAAATTAAGCAGTACAATTGTTTTCAGTATTGATAATTGATAACCAGGTTAAGCAGTTTGGAGAATATACTCGTTAGCTAATTTGAAATATGCATTCTAGTATCTGTTCATATATAGGCCTACAGCATAAACCAAATGCTGTAAATAAAAGGTTGCATGTGCACACTCTGAATCTCAGAAAGCTCAGAATCGATGGAGAATCAATACTCAGTACTCCTCTTCCACAGTGACTATTTTATACTCTGAGCTATATGATTTAAATGATGTGCCAATAACAGCAACACTACAAATATTGTGGGTAAACATGCAAGATCCATCTCTGATATATCACTGCAAATTTTTAACTTAGAGATAGAAGGTAATACTTAAGCCCATCCAGATTGGAAATACATTACAGTCTATAAGTATTCTGCATTTAGCACTTGTCTGAGAATCTGATCTGTTGTGATGTGGTGGTGGTGGAACATGACAAAGCTTGTTGTGTGTGATGACTGGTTGATCCCACTCGCTGAGCTCCAATTTAATCATTACTTACTCTGCTGTGCGGGCGCATGCTTCCTGCTGGACCGAACCAGAACAGATTTCCAGGATCTCTTACATTGTGCTATTTTCATATAGACCTCCAAACCCTTTGTTGTTGATTCCGTTAATCATTACAACGACCGTTGTGTGAATATACTGTAACTTTATTAACGGAGCATGTGTTACCAACACGACATATTGCATACTCAAGAGGCTCACGTGTGTTCTCTGTACAACGCACTCAGGGGGTAATGACATTCTTAAAGGGCCATACACTTTTAGAGAACAGCATACTATAACACAGTTATAACTCTGTACAGATCATTTGTCACAATGATCTACACCCTTGCTCACATTTTTTTTCTTCATTTAGATGGGGTTGGTTTTTGATGTTATAGTTTAAATGCATCAAAAGTCTTTGTTTTTCTGCTTTCCCCCACTTCAGGGTCTCCTACATATGGTTGTCTGCACTCATTTTCATCACCTTCTCTATCTGTCTCTTTTGATTGGGATTGTTCTCATGTTCAGCACAGTTACTCTGCAACTGAGCTGGAGTGTTCTGCAAAACTGGTGTTACTGAGAATTGAATGCATTATGGGCACATGTTTTTCTCTTTATGTCCTGCTTCATTTGAGAATTGAGAAGTAATGGCATGGTCCATATCTTGCTACTGGTGAAATAATAGGGGAGATGGGGGCAGTTGTAACGGGGCACTTGAAACACTTTTCGTCAGTCACAAACAAGTCTCATTGCCTGAGAAGAGTTAGGCTCTCTTTTCACTTTGTGAGAGATTTTCATGAAATAAAAGCCCAAATTTTAGTAGTGGAAACTTGACTAGCTTTAACTTGCTAATTCAATAAATGCAACCTTGCTAATTGGTTACACAATGCTTTGGTAGCATTAGCATAGCATAGCACTTGCTGAATGAGGACAGCAATATAATACATTTAACATATCTGTTCTCAAACTAACATGCTCCGCTTGTCACCAGGATGGCAAACCTAAAAAAAAACCCCAAAAAAACAGCATAGCAGAAACTCTTCTAAACTAGCATAACAAAACATTAAACACTACGAAATCTCCCACTTATGTAAAAAAAGGAAAAAAGAACTTAATTTTCCACTTAATTTGGGCTGTTACTGTCCCTTTGAGTGTCATGGCAAAACATGCTGGGAAATAGAAATCCCAGCCCAGTTTCGGTTACATTTAAGTTTGTCTAAATTAAAAGAAACAAGTTCAAAAAATTCGAAACAATGAAACAATTAACTTAAATTACTTAAAAAGTGTCAGTTTTGAGAACTCAAGAGTGTTACATACAGAGGGACACGGAGAACAGGAGATGGTAATGATGACAGTTTATTGATAGAACCGAGTGCAAAGCAGATAAGGTGAACAGTCAGAGAAATGAATGGCAGGATAGTGCAGATAACTGGATGATGATACTCAATCTCTTTCGTAGGAGAACCAGGAGGACAGAACACTGGAGCCAGGGAGACGATCAAGGCGATGAAGGCGATGGAGGCGATGGAGGCGATGGAGGCGATGGAGGCGATGGAGGCAGGGAAGTAGCACGGGAGAGTCCTTGAGGGAAACCAGCAGGTAAGTGTTGTGCAAACAAGACCCAACAGTGATTGTGTGTGCGTGTGGGGCTTAAGTGCAGGCAGTGATGAGGTAATGATGAGGTGCAGGTGTGCGTGATCAGTACTCGGGAGAGGCTGTGCGTGGTGCTTGGGTGTGGGTGGAGCCTGGCGTGCTTGTGACAAAGAGAAAACTAAAGTTCTAAATACTCATTAAAGTTGATTTGTTTGAAGCAATTTATTTAATTTGAGTTGACACTACTCAAACCAATTCATTATTTTGAATGTTAGGGTTTATAGTGTGTATAGTGTGGATACTTGTGAGTTTTTGTTCATATTTGTGTAGTTATATATCTTTTTGTTGTAGTGGCTGTTGTTGTTTTGGTAGGTTTATTTGTTGGTTTGTTTTATGGGACTGTACACATGTATATCTCTTTACTGCTGGACTATTGGATTGTCAGTGCACTTGTAAATAAACACCACCATACTCTAAAGAGTATTTATGGGTTGAGCCATCATTTTGTTTGTTTTCTGTACCTTTAAACACACCCCACAGTAGACTCGAGGATACCCTGGGCCTGCCAAAAGTCTACTGCATCACATTAAGTTATAAAAGTTTTGTATTTTATCTTTAGATTGTTGGTTGAAAATGTGCATGAACAACAGATATAGTCCTAGACAAGACGATGGTCCTTACAAGATCCAACGCCATGGTAAAACTAATTATGAAATAAAGTAATAATAATGTAATAATATGCAATAAACATTTTTATTTGAAAGTATATATTACAATCAAAATATAATCCAAATAAGTAGGTCCCAAAAGGCTCATTCTTGGCAGCTACAATAATTAGTAGGCCTACAAGCAAAAATGATTAAGTAATATTAATATGAATTAAAGCAATGATGTTTTTTTTCCCTCTTTGGGAAATTGATGTTACAATTTCCCTCCACCATTGTTATGGAGTCGATTTAATTTTATTTTTAGGTTTTAGGTTTTTGTTTTTGTCTTGTTCTACACATAGTTCAATTCCATAGGCAGACTCAATACAGCTGAAATATTTAATGCTGCCTTGACATGATCCATTTAGGTTTGATCTTTTTTGTATAACACGCAGTAGGAAGCCCACATTCCCTGCTGCTTTTAGGTATAACTTGTCGATCAAACGTAATAATGGAAAACTACAAGCTATAAACTTTCATGTGTCATCAGATACCATCGGCCTCCCAGAATCAGCAGGAAGAGTTGTTGTGCAATTTCAACAGCTGAAATTTCTTAGTTCATTCCAGTTTTATAAACCTTAATAATACTTATTATAAATTGAACAACATAATGCCCTTCCAAAAGGCATATCAGTTTCATACCATTGACTGCTGCTGAGAGGCTGAGCTCTTTTCTTGTATTTTCTAGAATTTCTCTGCTGTCACTCAGACCAATTCAAAGCAAGACTGGAGACCGTCCAGACCTCTGGACAGACCATTACGAAATGTCTATCAGCAAAGGGCTAAAGGCAGTCTTGAGAGCTGATGTTTTGGCTCAATGATCCAGACAAAGCCTGGTTGTAAAAGGAATCCTCAGGAAGTAAACAGCAGTCATTGGTTGAGGGGTAAGATATCAGGCATGAATGTCAGCTTTAGGCTCCTGGAGATTTGTGATGAAGAGACTAATATTTGCCTCATGTCCTAAAGACTGATTAAGGGTTATATTTTGGCTTCGGTCACACTTTGGTTTAAAAGGGTGATGAATTGATAAATCAACTTTCCCTTGAGCCTTTGATATATAAAAGTTCATCATGATATAAGAATATCCTGTAAGTTTCGGAGCTGAAATCTTCCTTGTTAGCCAAAGAAAAGCTTTTATTGACACCAGACCCAGCAAACGACTGATCTCAGAATATGTCAACCATTGACGTCATAGAATGCAGAAATGCCCCCTCAACAGATAAATATGTACGCCTGATTCTGTAGCCCTGCCCACCGACTCGTAGAGCCAAATGGATTTCACTACCAAGCAATAAACATGCCGAAGATAGCAAGATATTGCGCTGTGCCTGGTTGTGGAAGAACACAGTCCCTGCATAAGCTTCCTTGGATACTTATATTGGGAATGAGTGGTTGAACTTTATTTTTAATGAAGTTCCAGCTCATGTGTATAAGACATTGCACGTTTGTTCGCTTCATTTCACCGCGGAATCGTTTGTAAACAAGACACAGGTCGAGACTGGATTTGCAGACATATTGAGATTAAAACACAATGCTGTGCTTTCTATATTGGATCTGACAGGAATGGTGCAACACACTTATGTGAGTAAAACATGTTTTTTTATATGTGATAGTATTGCACTGTTACAGATTGTTTTGATTATGTATAGTACACGTCTAACAGAACATACCTTAGCACGCTGTCACAGGCTGGAGAATCCTTTATTTGTTGGTTCATTGCGATTCAGGATCAGATTCGGACATGTATGGGCCAGGGCTCGCAAAGCCCAACGTCCCGGGGCTATGTGTTTTCCAGATGGGCTACCAAAACGTAAGCCCGTCGGCAGGCCGGTGAATCTTAAATGGTGAAATAACATTCCTTTCTTGATCTGCGTTGTTCACTCTCTTGACTTGATATTTGAAGGGCGCACATGTGTGTGTGTGATGCACGTTTCGTGCTTATATCCACCGATCGGGCGGGCCAAGTAATAAAAACATAATATTCCAATCAATCGCGGGTGGATGAGAGATAAATCATTGTGTTTGTTTCATAAAGACGTTTTGCGAGCCCTGTGAGAGAATCATTCTGGTTGCCGCTTTCAAAACAATCCCACACGTGAACTGACAGGGGAGCAGAAGCTCATTAAATACGTTTACTTCCAAGTCTTTAGTGCGGCACGCCCATCAAAACCGAGCGTTTCATGAGAGAGCCTCAAAACCAGTGTAGAAAATAGCCTATTACTTATTTTGAATGTAAAAGCCACGTAAACGGCATAGGTTGACTCAGACAACAGTATAAAACAATTTAAAAAGCCAGTTCATGTCACCTTTAATTCTCATTATTTGCCTCACTCAAAAAAATTGCTTGTTGGTCTAACTTAATAAAATTATGACACCTATTTCCACACAGTTGAACTGATTTATTTGAACTTAAACTGGGTTAATTGCACTGATGAGTAAAATTCATCCAAAGTGAAGGAGATCACACCAGTTTCATTTGATGTATTTTGTGAATGAAAAAATAGCACTTTATTTAAACATTTACTCTCCGAATTCAGCTCCTTTGTAAAGCATGATGGGAAGTTTGTTTGGGTAACTTGATTGAAACATGTTATTTCAAAATGAAAACACCAAGTTATGTCAAATAGTAACCGTTTTAAGTCAATTTAACATGAAGCAATCACATTTGAACCAGACACCTGATATAATGGAGTTAAATCAAGATGAATTGCTTAAATAAAGTGAACAGCATCATAAAATCATTTTTGAGTGTTCAATAAACTTATAATTGCTGCTTATTAATAGTTAGTTGTTGAGTTTAGGTATTGGTGTTACAGATCTGCCAGGTTCCTGCACCAGCCACTGACAATGCACTCCCTCACAAGAATACTAATCACTCACACCTGCACCTTGTTTGCACGCTCATCACTACTTAAGCACACACCTCACTTCTGTCAGATGTCTGGTCTCATTTGTGTGAAGGATACTTACCTTACTCTCCAGACAATCGTCCTAGTGACCAAACTGTATGCAGCCTGAGTTTAGCTCCAGCGATCTCCCTTCTCCAGACTTCCTGAGTTTTCCATCGAGTTCCAATGAGGTGTGTGCTTTCGGACTGATTCCTCACCTCCACACTCTCCCGTATCTGTAAGATTCCAAAGATTGGACTGAATAGTCATTCCTCACTCCAACTGTTTGCAAGATTCAACTTAATTTCCTGAATTCAGTGTTGTTGAGTGTTGTCATTCAACAAATCACCTTTGCACTGAATTCTCTCTGTCTCCAAGTGTGCTTCTGTAACAGTAGGATTAAGGGATGTATAATATGGTCATGCAAAATAAGGCATTAATAGACTGTGTGCTTCATAAGTACTAATAAACAGCCAATATCCTAGTAATATGCATTCTAATAAGCAACTAGTTAATAGTGAGAATTAGACCCTAAACTAAAGTGTTAAAAAAATAAATAAAAAAAAGGGGTGTGAGCTTGTGACATCAGTGGCCGAGGGAAGGGAAGTGGAAGACTGGCTGATAGATTTCGATGAGGACTTGTTAACTCCCACCCGGTATCTGAATAATTTTTATTGTCAAAAGAGAACTGTGACTCCGCAGTCTGTTCAGAATTACCACTGTGATTGATTGCTTCACCACCACAGAGCTCAACCAGTCCTCCAGCCCCAGCACAACTGGAAGACTGCAGCCCTGCGCCGTCTCTGGGGATGTCCTGCCAGGATGTTGAGTCGCCAGTCATGCAACCACCAGCAGCACCTGTCCAGGAGGATCCTGCAGCTCCACCTCCAGCCTCAGATCTCTTCGTCCATCTCGGCCTATCAACCTGTTGGCTTCTCCCTCAGCCTAGTAGCTCTTCTGGGTTCCCTCGTCCCACTGGCTCCCCCTTGGTTAGTCATCACACCACTTCCGCCATGGACTTATGGGCCATCCGCTGCGCTCCAGGTTCCTCCTTGCCATTGGCATCGCCTCCGTCCTCTGTCACACCGTCATTTCTCCAGTCCTCGGATACTCTGGCTCCACCTACAGTGCTCATCGCCTGGATCTCCTGCACCAGCGACGTTGCTCAGCTCCCTCGACCCTCGGCCTGCGCCCACGGATCTACCGGCTCGGTCTCCATTGGTCATTCCCAAGATGACGTCAGCCAAGCCAGGAACATCTCAGCTCCTCCCTCCTTCATTTCTGACGTGGGCTGTCGGCACTGGGAAGCTCTGGGTCTGTGCCATTGGCCAATCACCATAATCACTGCCAGGGGATCGTCGTCCCACCATCACCATCCCTTGGTTTCATCATCCTGCCATCACCATCCCTTCACCACATCCTGTCCCCATCCCTTCTCTTCTGCCTCCCTGCATCATTTCGCCATCTCCTCATCCCCCTCCAGAACCCCCTCCGTCCCTCTCTATGCGTCACCATGTTACGGCGCAAGGCCGCACCTTGTCAGAGAGGGTGTTATGTCACCATTCTGTTTAGTTTTGTTCATGGTTTTTCAGTTTGTTTTCATTTGTCACATGTTTCTTACCTGCCTGCACACACCCATGACAACACTGTGCCCTTTTTTAGAGTATGTATTTAATTTAGTTAACTAAAAGTACCCAGAGAAATATTTTAGTCACTGGATAATTAACTGGACTTATATATATATATATATATATATATATATATATATATATATATATATATATATATATATATATATATATATATATATATATATATATATATATAATCATCATTTTAATCCTTCTTTTACATCGTCTCCAGGCTTAATGCTGTAATGAGAAATCTGTTGTACAGAGGCATTGTGGGTGTTCCTACAAAAGCAGTAGTCTCCCAATCCCAAGCAAATTCATCATGCCCCATTCTTTCCAGTATTGGCTAATGGCAGATAATTAACAGCTTTATGATTGTCTCAAGAAGCTGGGGAGATGCTCCATCCCTAAGGAATGAAACTGCAAACTCCACAGTTTTCTTTACCACGGTGTGGTTGAGTTTTATTGCATGTTTAGGATATTCTGGAATGAAACGTGGCTCAATTTCGTTCTGTCCAGTCAGCACTATTCAAAAACAAAACTGTTTTTTCCCCAGGATGCTCTTGATTATCTCTTCCAGGCTCTAAAGGGGCTGTGGGAGTTGTATGTTAAGCACTATATATTATTAGCTGATTCTATCAGTGCTGAAACTATTTTGGTGACAATCATAGCAGGAATATTAACAGTGCTGTGGCATTAATTTCAGATATTATCTCAACATGGTAGCTATGAGGTTTTTCTGCAGTGTATAACTGGATCTTCTAACTGGATTGAATTCACTCCATAAACAGGACAAGATTTCTAGTGAATCATATGGAAGTTAGCTACTGAAAACTAATATAGGCTTAATACATTTTTTTTAAGAAGACACATTTTTATACAGTATTAATATTCTTATATTAATCTATATCATAGCTCAGATAATTGGAGCTCCATTAAAAGTACCAGGCTGGTCAATTAGCTTCTCTAGCTATGTGTTGCTGTGTTTGTCCATCACCAAACCAGCATGGAATTCATAGTAAAGCCAGTCTTTTCAGCAGCCAGCTGATAAAGTTCTGCAATGGATAGAATTGTCGAGTTTGGCTTGCCACCAGTGTTTACTTTCCATTTGCCTCACATTTTTACACTTTCACAGTACATTAAATGCTGTGGTTTTACTGTGAAGGCCGTGAAAGGGCTTGAATGCATGTCAGTGTTGTTGGTGAGTAGTTTTGACTAAATGATTGTGTACGCCCGTGATGCATTCGCTTCACCTCTGGAGCAAAACACAAAAATTTGAGATGGTGTTGAATGTTCAGACACTTCTCCTTCTCTCTGGTTGCGTGTTGTTATTTGCCAAGCCTTTTCTGTTGGCAGATCATATAGCAATTGCTAGAGTACATGCATTGGTCTGTTGAAATGTGTGTTTGATTCAGTGAGATGATGCAATTTATACAGATATCTGTTAGCATGGTCCACAAAAATCAATTAAGACGTTTGATCAACCTTGAAAAGCTACTTTAATGAGCACATAAATGTGCAGCAGTGATTTTTCTCTCTCTGTTTCTTATTCTCTCTCTCACTCCCTGCTCTTCTTCTCATCAATATGCAGCTCTCCAGAGAATTTGATCTATTTTACACCTGAAAGCCTTCGTTCAAGAAAAGAAGCGAGTTGGCCTCTCATGCATCTATTCCACTGTGATGTTAAGCATTTAGGTAGCTCTTTATTCTAAACTCATGAATTTTATATGAATTAATATATGTAGTTTATTAAACATTATGTTATTAGTCTCACAAGAGTGGTGCATGATTAATGTTAATCTACCTGAGGTATTGAAGTCATGATCCGACTCTTTAATTACCTGGAATGATGACAGAACTCCACCTTACACTGTAATCTTTAAAGCTCAAGGGTGTAATTTCTGTTTCACCACAGGAAATGTATAAATGACTGTTTTCAAACATGTTTCCTAACAACACTCTCCCTGCCTGCCATTGGTTAGACAAACAGGTAGCCCCACCCCAAACTCACGCCATTGGTTGGGCTGTTGCCATGGTCAGGGTGAAACAGAGTAATGTTTTGATGCACAGATCACAGAGCCACAGTGTTACAATTCACTACAAATAGTTATGCATATTAAACTGAATGGGAGAAACATAAAAAAAAAAAAAAAAAAAAATGGAAATGAAACAGAAAACTAAAAATCCCTGCAGGTACTCAGTAGTGTGACTTTGTATAAAAAGGTAGCCTGCTGTAGAGTAAATTCAACATACTCACTATTTTATGTTTTGGCAAATTGGTGGCTAATTTGTATGAATTTGTATAATTTAATTTGTACATTTTCATACATCTGTAAACTAATCAGTAAACTATCATACTTTTTTATCTGATGTTTCTGTAAAAATCACATCATATACTAAATCATACGAAATCATCAACTTTTTTTTTTTTTTTTTTTTTTTTTTTGGTTGGGAAAATTAATTTGATTCCAGCTTTCAAAATCTTTACACACTTCCAAAACGTCACAATAAGGTTTCATTTGTTAACGCTAGTTAACTACATTACACTTGTTAACATGAAGTATACTTGTAAAGCATTTATTAATCTTGGTTAATGTTAATTTCAACATTCACTAATACATTTATTTAATGCACTATGAACTAACATGAACAAACAATGAACAACTGTATTTTTATTAACTGACATTAAAGCTGCAATGTAACTTTGTTTGGTTAAAATGATTCAAAATCAATTTTTGAGCAAGTATAATTAGCTAGTCAAAACTATCTCCTTACCTTAGCCCAATTCACAACAGTAAGCTTGTAATAATGTTATAATCTGAGTACTGGTAGCTTTCCACAGGAAATACGAGCTTTCTCCGTTCATCTTTGCGTCATGTCACGTCTGTATACATAAAGGAGTCCGAGCTAGTAGGCTATATCGCATGTGTGGATGCTGCAGGTGGCGGATCGTTTGTGGCCTCTTCTTACAGCAGCTGGAATGTAATTAAACTTGTCATTTTGATGGCGGTTTGTAATCCAGAAAGTTCAAAACGACAATCATCGTTGACAACTGGTGCGTTGATAGACAACCCACACATACACCTTAAAACATTAGATTCTTCCGCTCTGAGGAGCCATGCCAATGCACAACCGACGTAAAGAAGATAACACCACAAATAACTGCAATTTCAGGGTTTAAACAGAGATGGCGACAAAGAGGTAAAATTGAGCTTTAACAAAGATTAATAATTTCTCTATAAAATGTATTGCTCATTATTAGTTAATTAGCTAATACATTAACTAATGTTAACAATTGATACCTTATTGTAAAGTGTTACCAAACTAACAATGACATTTTTTTATATATAACTAACATTAACAATGATTATTAACTACTTTAACTAATAATGAGTTCATGTATTAACTAACGTTAACCAATGGGACCTTATTGTAGAGTTACCAATCAAACTGTATAGTACAAAACTACAATCTAAAGTTCTATGAATTTAATCTTGGATTTTAGTAACTTAAAATTTGTGGCGTTAAGTAATTACCTCAATATTTTGAGTTCTGCCAACCATGAGTTTACTGGCTTCAGTGGTACAGCTGTTTAAACTTGTATACTCTAGTAGTTCATTCACTCCCCGATTTACAACCAATTCTGAATGAGACTTGCTCAGGAAGTCTCTTTTCAGATGTACTTGCCGAGGAAGGTTTATTTAACTGGTGGTTTGAGTAAACATCCAGTCTAAATTTAAAAAAAAATCATTATGCGACTACTGAGAACTACTACTTCAAAAATGCTTTGCAGCTGGATGCCATATTTTCAACTGAATTCAACTTTTTGTTTTGTTTTTTTACAGTGTGATCTGTTTATTACTTGTTCCGTTTCAGATAATTAATGTCACAGCTTAGACCTTTATAGATGCCCTTCTTAAACTCCTGATATCATGCTCTCTCGCTCTCGCTTTCTCCGGGAATGTTGAAAAATATTTTTATCTCTTGTTTTGTTGCAGTGTTTAATGTTTGTGCTCTCAGTAGATGGAATTCACATGTCTGCTGCTGGGCTGATTGTATTAGAGGATTATCAACCCCTCCTTGTTTTATAGAGCCCATCACAAGACCTGGATCAACGAAATCTTCCCCTCTCCGTAACATTTGAACCTTGTCTGCTGGTCAGTTGATGTTTCAGTCAAGTACGGTTGGGATTCTTTTATAACAGACTATGTCGTCTAGACGACGTGGCAGTGTCATTGATGTGACTGAAGTGTGTGCTGATATTAAAGATTGTGCACAAAGAATAGAGGTTTAAATGACTTTTATGAGGTTGTGTCTTTAGCCGCAGGCTCTTTTTTTTTGATTGAGTTTTATCTTTCTGCGTAATGAAGACACCAAAGAAAGCATGTGATGCCATCCAGCGAGTCAACTTCAATTGCAGCCATTACTTGAGTCCATTAAAACTATGAATCAGTGGTTTCTTCAGGAGCTGAATTAAGGAATGTTCTTTGCATTATTTTTAGTTTAGCGCACCTGGGTCATCATCCAGGAATGTCCTGAGACAAGGGGCCGGCCACTAAATGGGTCCTTACGCTGCCACCCATCCATAAAGATTTTGTCTTTGGCCGGTAATTACAAGCATGGGCCCTGGTTGGAGTCATCTCACATTATGACTTTGCTTGCTTTAACATTCCAAATTCTCTTTAATTGTTTTTCCCTCAACATATCATATACCCCATGACTAGGCTGCATGGGATTGTGCATAAAACATATTTTGAATGTAATTTACAAACTGACATTCAATTGAATAAACAAACACATTCCGTGCCTCTTGCATGTTTGTTTATTCAGTATTTCGGATAGTTTAATCTTGGGTTCATTTTAATCTATTTTTTTAATCATGGTATCAGACTCTAACATTATTGGGATGTCATCTAGGGTAGGCAGTGCGAATGAAAAAAAAGAAATCATGAAATGCCAGTCACCAGAAAGTATTTCCAGAATCTCTGTATAAAAGAGGTTTATGATTAGGGATGGGAATAAGGAACCAAACTATTTTGGTTTTGATTCTGATTCCACAACATGAATACATGAATATATAAAATTTTATGAAAAACCATTTGGTCCCAGACAGTATTATTTTCAATGGAAGCAGGTCTGGACAAGAGCTATTTTTGGTTTTGTAAAATATACCATTCAGATGCTCACCAAGGATGCATTTATTTGTTTTGTATTTATCAAAAAATACAAAAAAAAAAAAAAAAAAAAAAAATATTACATTATGCTGTGAAATATTACATATTTTCTATTTTAAAATATAATTTATGCCTGTGAGCAAAGCTGAATTTTCAGCATCATTCCTCCAGTCTTCAGTGGTGATCCTTCAGAAATCATTCTAATATGCTGAATCATGTCATGCTGCTCAGTTGTTGAAAACAGTTGTGCTGCTTAAAGTATTTATTTATTTATTTTATTATTTATTTTTGAAAACCGGCCGTGATACATTTTTCAGGGTTCTTGATGAAAGTTCAAAAGAACAGCATTTATTTGAAATAGAAATCTTGGTAACACTTTACAATACGGGTGTGCTAATATGCATTAATTCATGCTTAACTAATGCACAGATAATCATGAGTTAATGTATGACTCATGAAGAACTAAACCATTTATTAATGATTACTGCATCAGCAATCATTCTATATGATTAATAGATTAAGTAATCATTCAATTGTTATTAGTTAAATGTGTCATATTGTATTAATTCCCCAATAACATATTATATTAACTAATAATGTAAATTAACGTGTTCATTACCACAATGGGTTGAAGCCATGCATTTGAACTTCCATTTGTCTGCTTTAATTAATTATTATTTAACGATTTGCAAAGGTATCATTATGTTATGACTTTATTTGTTGAGGCACATCACTATGAATTAATTCAAAATGAATTCAAAAGCCATAACCACAATGACATATTACTTAACAATTAGTGAATAGTGATGTGCCTCAACAAGTAAAGTCTGAGCATGATGATACCTCTGCAAATAGTTAGCTAATAATTAATTAAAGCAGACAACTAGAAGTTGAAATTTGACCCATTGTGGTAATTAACACATTAACTTACATTATTAGTTAATATAATATGTTATTAGGGAATTAATACATGTCATATTTAATTAATAGCAATTCATGTATTACTTAATCTATTACTCATATATTGTATGATTATGCAATAATCATTAAATCTTCATGAGTCATACATTAACTCATGATTATCTGTGCATTAGTTAAGCATGAATTAATGCATATTAGCACACCCGTATTGTAAAGTGTTACGGAATCTTTTGTAACATTATGAATGTTCACTGTCACTTTTGATCAGTTAAATGCATCCTTGCTGAATAAACGTATTCATTTCTTTAAAAAACAAAAATCTTACTGACCCTAAACTTTTAAAACGGTTGCCTGAGGTCCTACCATAAGATGTCCTGTTTCTAGAACCTCCTACACAATATGAGTTTTCTTCCATCTGATGTTAATCACAGTAAACACCTAAAGCCTGATGACCTCCATCTAAATTTCACACTTTTAAGTGGTGCTATCTGAATTCCTTTCACTGTCTGCCCTGATGATTTGTAATCCCCTTGATTTGTTTTATCCCTTTTCCCTCTTTCTCTCTCTCCCACTCTTACTGCATTCTTCCTGTCATGCCTTTTTACTGTCAGAGGTCAAAATTCCTGTCCGAATGATTGGCCCTCCATATGCTGCTGATGAACTCTAGAACTCATGAACTCTTGAACTTCAGTTGATCAAAAAGTTACTCCCAGTCGTGTTCACTCAAAGTCGACACTGGAGGGTTTTTTTTTTTAAACAAAGACTGACTGAAGTATCACATATGAGATCTGACTTTTGGTGCCTGATCTGATACTCTCGAAAGGTGCTAGGTATATATATATATATATATATATATATATATATATATATATATATATATATATATATATATATAGTTATATGTCTGAAGATGCAAAACACATGTTGTGTAAGAGGGCAAAATAGTGCATATTAGTGGAGGAAGAATATCAGCACTTTTCTGAAGAAGAAAAAATTACCAATATAAATGATAAATTATGAATTCTCCTTGCACATTTGGACAGAATGTGCATAGCTTAGTGCGCTTAGAAATTCATGTATATTCACTTGCCTTCTTAAATATTTAAACTAACTTTTGGCCACTTTATATGTGTTTGCTCACCTATGGGATAACACATTAAAGTCATTATGCATAACTTAAAATTTGATTTATTCATTTGAAGAAATATTTTACTATTCATATCCCTATAGCACACATTACAAGTAAACTCGTGCCAATCCATTTGTAAAAAATTCTCTATTTGTAAAGCGTTATTTGAAAATACATTTTCTTTATGCAGTTTTATTACTTAAGTTCATTATTTCATATTTAATTTGATTTGATTTCATAATTATTTGTTTAATAAATTATTTTACATTACAACATAATTGTTTGTTTATATGTAATGCAATTACTCCTTTAACTCTTTCCCCGCCAAACACGGAGGGCCCTATCATACACCCGGCGCAATGCGGTGCCAGGTGCGATGCAGGTGTTTTTTGCTAGTTTCAGCCTGACGCTGTTATCATTTTCATGTCCAGTGCCACGTTGTTTAAATAGCAAATGCACTCGCGCCCATCTGTTCACCCATGGCTGTGCTGGTCTGAAAAAGAGGTGTGTTCAGGTGCATTGTTGGATACGTTGATATTTTGAGGCAACTGAAATCGACTGTGCCATTGACCAACAAAAACCTGATCTAAAGTCTATTTTAACGATCTAAGTGCATGGTCTGAAGCGCATGGCGCGGGTGCACATAGGGCATGTCCGAATCCACTTTTGCTAGTGTAACGACGGTAAAAAAACAGTCGGCGTGCCAGGCGCATGGTCTAAAATAGTTGCACCTAGTCTCTTAGGGTGCTTTCACACTAGCACTTTTGGTGCGCACCCAGGTTCGATTGACGTCAGAGTTCGGTTCGTTTGGATGATGTGAACGCTGTCTTCCATACTCAGGTGCGCACCCAGCAAAACGTACCCAAGTCCGTTTAAAAAGGTGGTCTGGGGTTCGGTTCATGTGAACTCCGGTACGGTTCGCTGCTGATGTGAACGCAATCATATTAAAATCGCAGAAGTGAACTGCTATTAATGCCGAAAACGAATCACTGTTCACAAGCAGAATGCAACTTCTGAAGTGCACATAAGTATAAAGTGAGTTTAGGTGTAGGGGTGCACAGCCAGTGGTTGTTTTGTAGGAAAGATGCAAATGGAAAATTCAAAGGCAAATTCAAATGCCTTGAATTTGATGTGAGCAGCTATTGATACCCAGTGCAAATTGATGAAGAGAAGCATGACATACGCTATCTTCAGCTCGTTAAAGACCATTCTCGCTGCCTCATTCTGGATCAGTTACAGAGGTCTGACAGTACATGCTGGAGGGCCTGTAAAAGAGAGCATTACAATAGTCCAGCCTGGATAGAACAAGATCTTGGACAAGGAGTTGTGTAGCATGCTCTGAATGGAAGGGCCTGATCTTGTGATGAGCGATCACAACTCCAAGTTGTCCTGGAAGGAGTTATGGTTGATGAGCCTGCTGAAGGGAGGTTGTGATGAAGTGTTTGGTTTGCCGAAAACAGCTCTGTCTTGGCATGGTTGAGTTGAAGATGATGATCTTTCATCCAGCAAGGAATGTCTGTCAGACAGCCTGAGATGCGAGCAGCTACCATCAGATGAGAGGTGAGTTCTGTGCCTCAACATAGCAGTGATAGGAAAAGCCATGTGGCAGATCCTAGTGACGTCATGTACAGTAGATGGAGAAGAGAAGTGGTCCATGCACTGAGCCCTGAGGCACCCCAGTAGTTAGATGTTGTGACTAAAGCAGTGTTTCCACCGCAGGAACTTTTCCCAGGAACTAAGGACTTTGGGGTGGTACTCTGTGTGTTTTGACCGCAGGGATCAGAGTCTAAATTAAGTTCAAGATAAATATTTCCCCCTCAGAAAGTCCCTGCTCGCGAGTAGTACTTTGGGCCCTATTTTAACAACCTAAACACACAAACTTTTTGTTGTTATTGTTATTGTTTTTTTGTTGTTGTTAGGCACCTAGGGTCTGAGAGTCATAGAATTTCAATTCTCTGTATGTATGTACTGTACGTATGGCAGAATTGATAATAAAGCTGACTTTGACTTTGACTTGACACATGGTCTGAAGTGCATGGCGCAGGTGCACTTAGGGCGTGTCCGAATCCACTTTTGCTAGTTTAACGATAGAAAAAACAATTGGCACACCAGGCACATGGTCCACATTGTACCTCTCTTAATGAGTCATGGGGTGTGTTTTGGGCACAATGTGCAATAAACCAATCAGAGTCTCATCTCCCATTCCCTTTAAAAGCCAGTTGTGCTTGCACCATGGCGGATTCGCTATTTACATGGCGGAATTTGTGAGCGGAAAGACTGAACGCTTCTCCAGAGAGGAATCCTTTTATTTTTAATATTTAAAAATGTTTGTGTACTGCTGCACATCCATGTGTGTATACACGCATTGTGCACCCGCCCATTTTACTAATGCGCCCTTTAAATAGCACAACAAATACTGCAGTCATTTTCAGTTGCCTCAAAATAGCAATGCGCCAACAATGCGCCTGAACCCACCTCGTTTTTGGGTGTATGATAGGGCCCTTTGTTTCACTGTAGTTTTAAAGAGAAAATACTCAACAATGGTGTTGACATGAATTTGCACATGGTTTGTTTTAAAGCATATTAAAAACACCACATAGACCTATAAACAACATTAAAAACTTGATTTTCACCACAGGGGGACTTTAATATAGATTCACACATGCACTAGACTAGACCATGTGTTATGCTGTCAGAATGTAAGATAACAACTTCAAAGTAAACAGAGACAAGCCAGTGTTCAGATAAAGCCTCAGTAGAAAGTTGTCTTTATCTTATGCTCAATGATATCACTGCATGCATACATTAGCAATCAGTATGACAGCATGACAGAAAGGCGAGGCTATTTCTTTACACTGCCTCTCATGGATGGCTGATTGTCAAGTGTTGTCCAGCTTATGCTATATGGCCAAAAGGTCACCCTTCAACCTCTGCATTCACATGAGCACAGTGTTTTAATCAGCGCTTGAAGACGATCAGCGGGATCATAGATGATGTAAGAGGGAAGTAAATAGCAATGATGGGGTGGGGTGGGGGTAGAAATGTAATCAATTTATGAGATAAAGTTTGTTTAAGTAGGCTACCCGTGAAGTTAAGATCTGTGAAGTTTGTCTGTGCACAATCCATAATGAAAGACTTCTAAAGGTATTCAGATCATGTGTGAAGCTCTTTGTAAGTGCTTGCAAATGCACTTTGTGCAAAAATCAAAGCTATTTTAAAAAAAGAAATTGCCCATAGGACAACATGACATTGCAGATTTGAGCTTTTAGGAGAGAGAGAAAAAAAAGGGAAATGCATTAGTTGAAAAAGCGATGTCTTGTCTAGATATTTGATAGCTTGTTTTTCAAAATTCTTAACCCATTTGTGCCCAAATTTTTCTGAATGGAATGTTCTGCATTTATTTTATTTTATTTATTTTTTTATTTTAATTTTTTTGAAAATCATATTTGAATGTGCGGCAATGCATATAGTTTAGAATATGAAAACACAACAAATAACATTTGTCTTAAAGTAGTGGAACATAATGCAGAACAAAGTGCAGCCATTAAGTTGCCCCAACAGGGCATTGTGTATCAAAAAGTTAAACAAATAGAAAATACATAAATAGAATGATGAAAAAATTACATCTATATAACAAAATAAATCAAATAAATAGTCCCGTAGTATTCAATGTCTGACTGTAGGTGATTTCATATAATAATGTAAATATAAACTCATTACTTTTATGAATTTGCACATTATAATGGAATCATAAGCTACTAGTCATACAATGAATTAGGGTCCTTGATCGATTAGAATGAAATGCATCCAAACTGGATGAAGGGCCTTCAATAAGTTACCTGGTTGCCTTAAAATTTTGAGTTCATTGAAATTAAAAATTGAGTTAATACAACAAACATTTTTCAGAATTGACATCACCCTTTATTCAAATAGTATTAAAAGATTTTGTAAGCATATTGCATAATTGTGTTTTATTTGTTATAATGCAGTGAAACATGCCAAACTGAAATTTTTATTTATTTATGTGGTTCAGATACAATAAAATATTTTATTTATTAAACCCATTTTCCTTCATTGTATTAACTCAAATTTTTAATTTCAATGAACTCAACATTTTAAGGCAACCAGGTTACTTACTTTTTAAGTTAAACCAACAATATTTTTTTACAGTGTAGCTTGTGAAGTAGCATCTCGATGAAGTGTTGTCACCATGTAATGAATACAACAAAATAGACATGAGAAAAGGAGGTATTATAAATTATGGATGTGAATCACCATGTGATGTTAATATTGATGGATAGGTGGAAGATTTGGATAAGACTGAATTTATTTCTACCATTTTGAAAGGAATCGATTCATCAAGCCTCATGACAAGTAAACTTGTAATATTGTGTGCAAGCATTTCCCAAGGGAAAAAAACCCCCAAAACATATGTGAGCTACACACATTCTGTTCATGACTTAGAGGAAATAGTGGACCTTATTCATGAAACATGAGCAAAAGGAATTTAATTCCTTCATAAAATCATTCGTTTGTAAGATGGTGCATTCATTTTATTTAAAACAGGCTTTTATGACTGATTTACACAGACATTTGTTCTGCTTGTGTGTTTCATAAATGAGACTCAAATAAGTCATGAACAGCAGTAGCCTATATGTTGTACATGTATGTTTTATCTTTGAGAAATGCCTTTGGCAATGCCTTTGGCATTTCTGCCTTTGTGCACGACAGGCTTGACAGAGCAATGATGCTGAAGATGCTTTAAAGATCCAATTTTATTTTTTTATGTATTCATTTTTCTAAATTAATTGTCATGATTATTAGTTTGTATAGCATTTGTACTGGAAGTAGAATAAATATATTTTATGTAATAATTTTCATAATTATCATTATATTTGTATTGACAAAAGTGTAGTTGTCACAGATCCATCAAAAAGTTAAGTTAGATGATTTACGTTAATGCTACATTTATTTTAATTCTACATATTTTAGTTTTAGCAAAAAACTATAGATTTTTATATTTATTCTACATTTGTTTTATTTTTTCATATTTTATTTTGAATCAAATTTGTGTATGATTTTCTTACATTTATTTTATTTGAATAATTTATTCATCATATTTGATGTATTTTATTTGTGTATATGCTTTTATGTTAACTCTACATCTATTTTAATAATGTATTCATATTTATTTATTAATTTTATTAAATTAATTATCATGATTTATATTTTTGACTAAAGTTTTACTGGAATTAGAAGAAATTTCTAAATATCAGTACGATCGGGAAGGTGTTTTTTTTTTTTTTTTTCATGGACACATGAAATGCTCAACCCATCATTAAGCACTGACCGTGTTTCAAAACAAAGCTGCTGTTTTTGACCCCGAGAGGAAGTTTGTTTAACAGCATGATTATATACAGAATGAGAACTCTGAAAACACTACTGTAAAGCCATTCATTACATTCTGATGCAGGAAAATCAGTAACCCGCTGGTCATTATCCTCTCATCTGCAGTAATTAGATCCCTCAGAGTGTCCCTTTAGCATTCCAGTCATAGGGCTTCTCTCATCCTCTCTTTCCCACATCAATTACCACTACAAGTAGCAACCTACCTTCCATGCCAGTGATTCCCAATCCCAATTTCTGATTCTCAATGGTTCGTCAGAGCCCACTGTCTACTGGCTCAGGAAACAGTTGGCTGGATAATGATGAATAGAGGCTGGATTAGTTTGCTGATTGGTATTAGTAGTGTCAGGAACTCTTATCTTCACACAAACATCCACAGACTCTGTTTATCGTCATTTTGTCCCCCCACATATTTGCACTGAAACTTGTTCAATACTAATAGGGTTTCTAGGTATCCTGGGATGCCACCGTTTTAACCTATTGATGTGTGTATGGGTATAAAATTGCATATCACTGATTGTGTGGATGCCGCTCTATATTACTCAATACACGTTCTCACCGGGATTCGATCAGCACACAAGTTCGAAGAGACAAGTCCACACTCATTAATCTCTGTTTTGTTTTTTGTTTTGTTTGTTTTTTGTCTTACTGTGAGTATTTCATCACACTCTACTGGAAATTTGTTCACTAATTTTCTGCATTTAATTCCTTGTTTTTTATGCAGCAGATCATTTTGGACAAAAAAAAAAAAAAAAAAAAAAAAACAGAGGGCTTGATAGATGCTATTTAAAGAGATAGTTAGTTCACCCATAAATGAAAATTCTGTCAGCATGTGCTCACCCTGTATCATTTCAAACCTGTTTGACTTTCTTTCTTCTGCAGAACACAAAAGAAGATATTTTGAAGAGCGTTGGTAACCAGACCATTTTGACTTCCAGTACTGAGACATTTGTCAAAATATCTACACTCTAAAAGAATGCTGGGTTAAAAACAACCCAAGTTGGGTTGAAAATGGACTAACCCAGCGATTGGGTCGTTTTTAACCCAGCATTTTTTAGAGTGTACGTTTGTGTTTCACAGAAGAAAGTCATACAGATTTAGAATGACATGACAGTGACAGGGTGTACTATCCCTTTAAAGCCCAGCGGCCTTTGATTATAAGGAGCCTGGAAAAGTAAAATGTATATTGGAGGTTGTAATAAATATTTGTGCATTGCATTTTTGCTCATTTTGTGATTTGTTCGTTTGTATATTCTGCAATGTAATTTCTTGTCATTTGGACATGACAAAAAGTACATGCAAATTTATATAGAAATAATTTCACAATATCTTGCAATTAAGATACTGCAGACTCAGATAAATTTTTATAATAATATAATGTTTGAATTACAAGAATCTACAACATTAGCCTTTATTTTAGGCTAATGTGCGTGTGTTATATTGTTAATAATAACAATTCTTGCCATAATGTAGTCAACAGCCCCCATACCTAAACTAGCAGTGAAAATCATTGATTTTTTTATTTTTTATTTTCTGAATGTGTATATTTACGAATGTGGGCGATGATGAATGTTTTGGAGAGGGTGGAAAAACAGAAAAGTGCTTTTTCTATACATAAAAAAGCAAGGGTCTAAGGGTGAGAGGAGAAAAAGAAAAGAGACAAAAGAGAGAACATACCGTATTGTTATTTTCAACAGACAGGGTCATATCTCATTTGTAAGCACCCACTTTTACACCTACATGGTGCACGCGCACACACACACACACATACACACACACACACACAACAGTGCTGTAAACACATGTGATGCGCAAGAGGTACAAGTACCTGCACTGTGCAAAAAATAAACATTTTGGACATTGTCTGGCATTGACGTCACACAGTTTCCTTTCCGGATGAATGTTAATTAACAGTGTCACCTTTAATAACTAACATGTAGGCTATAGACCCTCACACACAGTGTTATTCACAATACTTCAGCTATTTCGAGGCCTCTTCAGTCGATAATATCTCCACTAAGTATCTGTTTGCTGCTTTTGTCTTTTGAACTGCAAATGCCTTTTGCCCTGCACCATTCAAAGCAACTGGTTATAGGTTTGGTTTAGCTGTCGACTTTGTGTGAAGAAAATCAGTATATATATATATATATATATATATATATATATATATATATATATATAATATATATATAAAAGAAAAACAAGGGATGTACTTTAACTGGGTTTTCAAACTGGGGTTTAAGGACCCTAGAGGGCTGCAAAAGGAACAGTCCATCGAAAAGTCAACAGAAAAACAGTGTAAAAACAAAAATAATAATAATGAAAAATAAGATTAAATAAATAAATAAATAAAATAAAATAAGTAAAACATTGATTAAAATAAATACATTTAATTAAAAATACATCTAAATAAATAGTACAGTAATATGGTGAGTAGAAAAATGTAAAGTAAAAGAAATACGCCGGCCTGCTTTCTTCCCATAGTGCATCCTGGTGCCATGTGCTCCCCAGGTAAGCAACGCATACATACCATCCATCCACATGGTGTAAAAGAAAAGTATGATTCATCAGACCAGGCCACCTTCATTGCTCCGTGGTCCAGTTCTGATGCTCACATGCCCACTGTTGCCGCTTTCAGCGGTGGACAGGGGTCAGTATGGGCACCCTGACTGGTCTGAGGCTATGCAGCCCCATATGCATCAAACTGTGATGCACTGTGTGTTCTGACACCTTTCTATCAGAACCAGCATTAAGTTCTTGAGCAATTTGATCTACAGTAGCTCGTCTCTGACAACACGGGCCAACACTCTGTCGCCGGTTCACCACTGTTCCTTCCTTGGACCACTTTTGATAGATACTGACCTCTGCAGACCGGGAACACCCTACAAGTTGGAGATGCTCTGACCCAGTCGTCTAGCCATCACAATTTGTCCCTTGCCCATTTTTCCTGCTTCTAACACATCAATTTGAGAACAAAATGATCACTTGCTGCCTAATATATCCCACTCACTAACAGGTGCCATGATGAAGAGATAATCAGTGTTATTCACTTCACCTGGTCATAATGTTATGCCTGATCAGTGTATATAGCTGGCATTCGCACCAAGATGATCATATTTGAGGGTCCTTGGCATCTAAAAGATTTGATTCTAAATGTGTTTAGGAGTTTATAGTGTTTTGTCCCCCATAATAAGGTAATCTGCTGTAAATAGTTTTTAAAAATCCATCATTATTCATTTTTGACAAATCTGTATTAGTGCTGTTGTGTAATCCCTTTGTTGTCTGTCTTTGTTTTATAATTGCCAGGATTCTTTTAAAATCGGTAGGATTCATGTAAATCCTATTTCAATTATGTTATGTCAGGAGATCTTAAAGTCTTTTGAAAAAAAAAAAAATAATAAATCATCGGGTCTAATCCCTTATTATATCAACTTATTCATGTTTTGCCTGTAATACTAAATCCAATAAGATGGAGTTTGTGCTTTTGGACTGAAATGAAACAGTGTTTGCTAATGCAATCAGCGAGCATCTCTTATTACCTAGGCAGCTGGCCTTTTATGTATCAGGTCACATTATCTTATGCCAAAGGATGGCATTGTATCAAAAGAAGAAAAAGACGTGGTGATATCTGCGTGACGTGAAATCAAACATATCCAGAAGCCTTTCAAAATGATTTCATTTTAAAAGTATTATAATGAAATTACCAGTTGGCTTGTTGTGAGATAAAGTGATGGCAACCTTGCAAACGTTTTCCAAGCCAGAACAAAGGTTATAAAATGGAGACCTGGGCTTCAAGATGTCCTTTGAACAAACAGGGAACTTTTCACAATTTCCTGGAGAGGTGGGTAAACATGATGACTTATTCAACATCCGGACGTCCGTACACCAGCATAATCCTGTTCAAATAAATAAGACAAGAGGCAGAGCAAATAAAAAATGTCAATAAATAAATAAATAAATAAAAAAACCTGAACAGAATGAAAAAAAATACAGACAATACAGCTGGGAGTGAAGAAGGTTTGGGGGTTGTCAAAATAAAGGAAAAAAGAGAATAATAGAAATGCTGAATACTGAAAGTCTTGGTGGAACTGACTGCAGGAAAATAATGCAGATGCTGGTCAAAGCAAAAACTTATAAATTTTTTTAATTTAATTTATTATTTTCTCCAGCAATAATATAATATAATATAATATAATATAATATAATATAATATAATATAATATAATATAATATAATATAATATAATATAATATAATATAATATAATATAATATAATATAATATAATATAGAACCTTTATGACCTCACCTGTAGGGGCGATGAACGGATGAGCTGCATAAGTAATGGCCCGTTTAATTGCTGCAGGTGAGTGATGCATGTCTGTCGTTCTTTCTTTACTTGATCAAAATATTAATTTGATTTTGTAGCTTAACTCTTTCAATACAAACAGTGTGCAATATTGGGTGATTTTGCGGAACATGGTGGACTTTAACATGCACCGGGAGACATCTAGCCTCGTTTTCTTCCCTCATTAATGCTGAGGCCTTATTATATTTTCAACTGTGCGTAGGTCGATTGGGAAGTGATGTTTTTTTTTTTGGTCGTTTTTTTCTCTTAGTCCTAATTCTGCATAATGGATAAGCACACTTTAAAGGAGTTCGTACCCTTGAGCTGCTCTACTTTTGTCCGTCAGAGAAACAGACAGCTTTTGTAAACAACGTTGCCCTGAATGTTTTTTTTTATTTTTTTTCGAAATATGGTTTCATATATGGAACTGCTGGGGTGAGTAAATCATCCATATTATATTATTCACTTATAAATAATATTATCAAAAAGAAAAGAGTTGCACGTGCTGCTGTTGTGTTTTGATTGTGCGCGTGAAGCAGAGCTGCCTCGCCGCGTCTCATCAGTCTCGAGAGTGATGCGGGTTTGGTGAGTCACGCCACGCGAAAATATAGTACGTTTTCTTATGTCAAATATTAGTCGCCATAAAATCTAGATTGACAGTAATTATTGAAGAATAATGCAGTGTTTATTACAAATTTATCCGTGCATAGTATTATTATTAAATTAATGTGCCCTCTTAATCTTTGAAGAGGCCATATTTTGCCCTTTTACAAAGGTGCTTGAATTAAAAAATTCTCATATTTTATATTGTAGTTGGACCTCTCTTCCTAGTCTGTCAGTTATGTAATTCCTATATCTTTGGTCAGCTTTTCTTACAGAGAATAACTATAGTTAATAATAATAATAATAATAATAATATACTTAACACCAAAAATGAAAATTCAACCAGGCAGTGGATGGTAGCCATTGACTTCCATACTACTATGGAAGTCAGTGGCTACCATCAACTGTCTGGTTACCAACACATTCTTCAAAATATCATCGTTTTAGTTTAAGAGAAGAAAGAAACTCATACAGGTTTGGAACAACTTGAGGGTGAGTAAATGACTTTTGGGGGTGAACTATCCCTTTAATGTTAATCAACCAACAAAATACAAAAATCATTTTTGTAGCTATAACAAAGATTCATTCTATTTAATGAATGCAGGAAAGGCTATACAGTGTCATTTTACATTTGATGATTCAGTTTCTGTACCTGAATACTGTTAGACCTGAAAAACATAGGCTAAAGCACTGATTATTTCATTTGTATCTTTGTTCTATTGTATTTATCTATGCTTGAAATTGTTCAATGCAGATTCCCTCCCCAAAATCACCCAATCATTCTAGAATGATTTATTCTTTCCAAGTAGAAAAATGTATCTGGTGAAACTGTTGTTTTATCGCAGTGTCAGATTTTGACTGCTATCGTGCAGCCCTAACTCCTAGTGTTTGCAAGTATTAGGGTAAGTGCACCCATTAAGCCCACTAAAATTAGTAAGTACGTTTAGGTGTTTTACATAGATATTGACATGGTTTATAAGAAAAATCATGTTCAAATGCAGTATTTATCTCTCATTTGAAAATGTTAATTAGTTTATGTACATTTTAGAATATACAATTTATATTATATTAATAAATTCAGAAGTCAGGAATGAATGAATGATTGAGACATTTGTATAGCGCTTTCATATGTACTACTGTACACCCAAAGCGCTTTACACTCATGACAGGGGTCTCTCCTCAGCCACCACCAGTGTGCAGCATCCATTTGGATGATGTGATGGCAGCCACAGTACAACGGCGCCAGTGCGCTCATCACACACCAGCAATAGGTGGAGAGGAGAGAGGGTGATAGAGCCAATTCAGTGGATGGGGATTATTAGGAGGCCAATGGAGGGAATTTGGCCAGGACACCGGGGTTACACCCCTATACTCTTTACAAGAAGTTCCATGGGATTTTTAATGACCACAGAGAGTCAGGACCTCGGTTTATAACGTCATCTGAAGGATGGAAGGATGGCATGGGCTTAATTGGTACTTTGCACCATTTAAGCACACATGTGTTGTGTTCCAAATAAGCCCACATCATAATTGATTCACAAAATATAGTTTTTATTTTAAAGAAGTAAAACATCAATATATTTATTCAGTGACAGTCTCAAGTCCATTTTGGACTTTGTCCATTTTTGAGGAGGACATTCGTCCAGGGGCATCTAAGCTTGATTCGTGCCCGGGGATGGTGCATCCTGCTTGGGATGCGGTTTAACAAAACCAGCCTGTCATTTCTCGGAGGTTTAACTCTTTCCCTGCCAAACACGGAAATTTGTGCATTTCCGTGTTTTCACTGTTAGACGCTAGGGGGGCGCTATTACGCATCTTCTGAATGAGTACAGAATCTCCAGAACAAAACACAGGGGAAGAAGATGCAAAAAAAGCGATCGTATGTAAGAAGATGCATATGTAAAATAACTTGATCGTTAACATTAAACAGCATATAAATCAAAACTATCTAATGTTACTGAATGAAATGTGGACCCAGAACAAGCTATAGGACTGTGCAAGATTCGATCCTGTTCACGCGACGTGATTTTTCTCAACGTTTTGCTCAAAATGTTGCTTTTTTTTAATGAAACTTACCCATATTTAAATGTTGATTAAAAAAAATGCATGAAGCTAGAATAAAACGTTTTTTTTTATTGCATGTTCAGATATTCATACAAAAAAAATCTATTCTATGGGCCATTACATTTTTATGAAAATGATCAAAAACACTGGCGGTGGCTGGCAAAAACTTTTTTAAAACGCTGGTGGGGAAAGAGTTAAGGGTGCTTTCCTGGTCTGAACCCGAGTTCGATTGCTCTCCCCTCCCTCTGCCCCAGCTGGACTGTGTTCAGATTATATAATTTGGGTCCGAACCGGGGTGCATTTGTATCATCAAAGCAGCAGCTGTTTACCCCATTGCTTGGTATCAACGGCACTGGAGAAGGTGGCAAAATGCATAGCATTGCTCACCTCACTTTTATATTTTTTGTTTTGTTACCAAAGCTTTAGTACGTAATGTCACTTGCGTCTATCTGCCGCAAATGTACTGCAAATGCTCTAAAGAACGCTGAAGACGAACAGAAATGAGACCTGGTTGGTTTGGGCATCTGCCTTGAAGCCCCTGGAGCCCTGTTCTCCAGGAGCTGGAATTTTCCAGAAACAATTATCATTAAACACTTTCACTCAGAAAATTCAGTAAGTTTGTAATTAGAGGGGTTCCTCATTGAAACACATAAGGTGGGCTTAAATGGTTCCACAGTGAGTAATGGTGAATGGTCACATATTCCATGGAGCTATGCAAATATACCGTGGACTAAGCATCATAGTAATTTTCATTGTGCCAACATTAAAGGTGCTCTAAGCAATGTCACGTGTTTTTTAGGCCAAAACATTTTTTTGTCACATACAGCAAACATTTCCACGCCCAAATCATTCTTGTCAGCTATTGGCTGGAGCACTGTTTGTTATGCTTCGTTGTCCAGACTGCCCACGTTTGTTTTGGTTGCCGTTTGTGGAGCTTATGCGGACTACAGAGACCGCGGTTTTTTTGCAGTGTGCTCAGGGGACAGGCAGCTAGCTGATAGCGAGGAGATGTTTGCTGTATGTGACAAAAACATTTTTTGGCCTAAAAACACGGAGTACCTTTAAGATGCGTTATGTTTTTTCATTCAAAGTTAGCTTGTGTTGGCTATAGTTGCATAGATGCATTTAGTGGAGCTGTACCATTTAAGATTAAGTTAATTTATGAAAATAATCTGCTCTACAAAGCAATTTATGATGTATTTATTTGTAAATGAATGTAAATTGAATCAAAACATTTAGTGTTTGTAGTCCGCATACATAATTCTTTGGCAGTCTATCTTTCAGTAAGGCTAATGGATTGATCTTGTGTGCAAGCTAATAAAACTCCTCTTTCCTTTTAGAGGAAAATGATATAAAATGATAAAGTACTATTTGTTCATATACACAAAGCAATTTTTTTTTTTTTTTTTTTTTTTTTACATCAATGTACTTACCAAAGAAATTGCAGCTATGTGTTGATTTAAATGTTTTTATTTGACTTCAGAGTTGAAAGTGAGCTTAAAGGGTACATGGGCTTAATAGGTACACTTACCAGCAGATAAAGAGTGACAGACATACAGTAGATATTCAAATAGTCTGCACATTCTCCACAAAACGATCTAGAATACACCGCATACATTGTTTAATGAAACGAAACTACTTAGTAAATGTATCTCTGCTGCATACAAAGTGCTCATTACTAGTGAAATGAGTGCCACTAATAAAAATGGAGTGTGAAAAACAACTGAACAGCCACAGTTCAAAAGGTACTGCTTAACAGCAATGACTCTAAAACTTTTTTATCCATATCAGTGCATAGTTTTAAAAGTACCCTCTTCTTTTTGTGTTGTTCCTCCCTTAGTTTTTTTTTTTTTTTTTTTTAATGAAAATTGAATAATGAGATCGAAACAAGGCCAGAAACGTATTTTACTGTGCAGATGCCAGGTCCCTTGAACATACTTAAGTGCACTTCTGTTGCTGTGATGGTAACAAACTTTATTACTCGGTGGGCCTTCAAATGTTTGTGCCATTAAAGTGGATTTGTTATTATTCAGGCGACTAGCTATAAACATGACTTTAAAAGGCTAGTTCACCCAGGATAGAAAATTCTGTCATCATTTACTCACCCTCATGTCATTCCAGAAGATTTTGTGATTTTTGGTGACCATTGTATTTCACTGTATGGCCAAAAAAAACAAACCAAGAATCCACAGAAAAAAAAGAAAGTCATGCAGGTTTGGAAAACATAAACTGGCCATAAATACTCTTTACAATGCCTGTTATAGCAGTCCTAAGTTATGTGCTTCTATACAAATCACTCCTTCAGGATCCTAACAAGTTACAGAAAGTGTTTTTTTTTTTTTTTTTTTGAGTATGACGTCATAAAGGGTGAAATTCCCAGAGCGAGAGCAAAAGCACGTCCATCAACGAGCTTCGTAACCCGTCGGCAGTGCTATGATTTTGTTTTTAGACCACGAAATCAACAGTGTCACTAAAGAAGTGTGTTTTTGGTTTTGAGGGAAAGATAACCTTGATCACTTCCCAAATAACCCAGCGTTGAGTGAACCGTGCGCAGTTTGTTTTTTCCGGAGCAGCAACAGAGTTCTGTGAGTGTCTTTGTTCCCGGTCATGAGTCGAAAACCGATATAATGTAAACAACACGAACGTATAGTGAATTGAAAGTCATCCAGGGATAATGCCGTGCGTGTGCGTGACTCTTTAGCTCCGCCCACTGCATGCCTCAGAGTTCGGCTGTTTTCGGAAAGAATTGGTACAGCTTAAGTGTCTTTTATAAATATGATAAAACTGAAGACTCTTCAGAGATATGAAAGATGCAATACTACACTCTAGGTACTCAAGATTAACATGAGATTGGCAGAAACTGTGTGTGTTATGTACCCTTTAAACAAGCATATAGTTGTGTTCATTTTTGTAGTGCAGAGGCGGATGTGGAGTCAAGGAGTGAGAAATGAAAACGGGACTAACTAGAGCTATGGAGATGGTCGGACATGAAATAATTGTAGCTACAGGGGCAAAGTTTGATGAACAGGAGAGGGCCAGAATATTCTGCCAGGAGAGATAGGGATAATGATTTTTTTCAGGGTGCTGGGGAGAATGAGATTTTTAGGCCTGGTCTTGTTTATGCTTGTACTGTTATTATTGGAGGGAGGAAGCTATTGGATTTCAATATTAATGGCGACGCATTGAAAGACACATTTATACAGCTTGAAAACTTCAAACAAATGTTTTCCTCAATTTTCTAGAAGATGACATTTTATGAAATAAATGCTGCTTTATAAATAAAAAGGATTTGTAGTCACCATGAATTCAATATTAATTTTCCTGTTGTGTTTTATATATGGTCAGTGGTTAGATGTCATCAATAATTTTGCAGTCAGCAGAACTGATGTCAAGCTTCATCTTTTTAAGATAATAGAGGTCATCCAATATTAGGGGATGGGCTATATGGCACAAATCTCTGTATTTTTTGGCTGAATGCCGATATGTGGTATATAAGCTGCACGGGTATATTTGTGCTATAGCAAATATCCAACAGTACATTGTATGTAGTGTATGTATGCCTTATTAGTAGTAATATGCATTGCTAAGGACTTCATTTGGTCAACTTTTAAAGGCGATTTTTCTGAATATTTAGATTTTTTTTGCACCCTCAGATTCTCAAAAATGTGTATATCAAATATTTGTCCTATCCTAATAAACCGTACATCAATGGAAATCTCATTTATTCAGCTTTCAGATGATGTATCAAGCTCAATGTCTAAGTTTTATGGTCCAGGGTCACACATCTCAGTATTTTGTAATGCAAATATTTAAATACCAAAAACTCTTTGCTTGACTTGGTAATATATAGTTATATCAACCTAAAACTTAACATCAAGAACATCCAGGTAAACAAAGACACCTGAACTAGGGGTGGACCATTATTTTTATTATTTTCATTTATCTTTGTCATTAAAAATAACTAAAAACAGTAGTCTTCACATTAATTAAATGCACACTGATGCATAATAAAGCTACAAAGGTTATTCAGCCAAGAGCACTAAGTGATTTTCTCTTTTTCTTTTGTTGTTTGTATCGGCAGGTTTACTGTATCGGCAGGTTTACTGTATCGGTAGGTTTACTGTATCAGTAGGTTTGCGATTTAATATCGCGATATGATAAAACACAATTTTGTCACAAAGTCTGGTCACGTGACACGTGAGAGTAAAGCAGTCTGCAGAAGCAGCATCAACTTGGCACGTTATGGAACCGTTTGTGTTTATTCGATCTAATATTGTGTTGGTCATAGTATACAATGGGGGTGGGAGAGAAGATCCTCTCTCCAATGATTCTGGATCAATTCTGAGCTTCCATTTCCTCTTTCTCTCTCTCACACACACAAACCATAAAATAATATTTCATGACGTTCAGAAAGGTTGAAGCGAATCACAGTGACCTTCACGTGGGCTTCATTGCGCAGGATACGCGTTGTGTTTTTATAATAAAAAAATGTATAAGATTAATAAGAAAAAAGTTCAAGAATTGTTTTGGATTCGGATCGTGAGGTGCCTAAAGATTCCCACCATTACTATTCAATGATTTATTGCTCATCTTTGTTGAATAACACAGAAGATAAAGAGTTAAAAAAATAATTGCATATTTAAATCGCAATAGCAAAACTGGTAAAAAATAAATAAAATCATACAGCCCTAGATTTTACACACTTCCTATGTTTCATGCTAAGTTCATATACCTGTTTCTCTGAAAAACAATGCTACAGCCAGTTATTCTACTTTGAAATGTGCGTTTCATGTCGTGATGTCTGTCTGTTTTTGTTTTGGTCTATGCGATAATGCACGTTGCCAGTTTACACAATAGTATTTTGCCACCATAGGTTGCCATGGAAGCCAGCAAACAAACCGGGTCAGAGATTGTAGATTCTACCCAACCTAAAAAGCCTCAGCATCCATCTAAAAATAAATAAGCACATTAAAACGCAGAAAAATCAACTTACAGTGTGGAAGTCTCCTCACCTTCCATTGTCAGTTGCACTTGTTCCTGTGTGAGCTTTGAGTCTGAGGAGGAGGGGGCAGGGCAAACAATATCTTGTATTTGGTCTGCAGTACCCATTTCAACCACAAGCTGTCATTCTTACATACAGCACCTTTAAATTCACTAAACTAAAAATAAAAACAAAAGCACAGACTAAATGTAATCTAACACTCATCTGAGCTTAGTAATTATATTTGCATAGATGTGATTTATAAAAATACACTTGTAGGTTTAAAATGATACATATTGCATTTAATGTCCAACAACAAATATTTTAGCAAAATGTATATTTTTGCTCTCTTGTCTGATTGGCGTGCATGCATGCGGTGGCGGCGCTCGTTCTCTGAAGTTTAGTGAAGACCCGCTTACATAATGGTCGTCCACTCCGGACAACAAAATGGAAATATTTGGATGACTTTCTAACATTTACAGATGCAGAATACAGTATACCTGTGAAATGTTAGTTTTGCACTGAGGAAAATGCCTCACCTCAAACACATCATAATCTGTCAAAGCATCTGTTGGGGCAAGCCGCTTTAAACTATACTTATCTTAACTATATCTTACGAGTTATTTTGAAGCCCTTAATATAAAGCATGTCTCATTTTTAGGACTAGGGCTGCACAATATATCGAAATATCGCAAATGTGCATATCGCGATATGCATATCGCAACGGCATGCAATATGATTTTAATAGGCTACTTTAACATTACGTGTTAGTGTTTTAAGTGTACATTAAGTGTACGTTTTAGGTCGACGCATATAGCAGAGAATAGACTGGGCACACGACTGTTACTTATGTGACTTGCTTGACGTTAAAAATAGTTATTAAATGCAATAACTAGCAAAAAACAACTCCTTGAAGTCTCGCGCTGACTGCTGTCTGACACGCACAGAAAGCGTGTGATCCCTTTAGTTCTGTTTCGTGTCTTGTTACACACTCGAACTGTCAAATACACACACAGTTATGGCAAAATGGCTATCTTGATGAGTATTCATGTAAACACAGTCAGTTATGCTTTAAGTGAATGATATCAGTTGGGGAAGGAAACTGAATGCGTGTCAATAGGATCTGTGCATTAAGTCTTAAAGTGACAGCCTGATGATGCAGTAAACCTGCCGCTGTCTGTCAAACAACAAAATCACTTAGTGCTCTTGGCTGAATAACCTTTGTAGCTTTATTATGCATCAGTGTACAGTTAATTAATGTGAAGACTACTGTTTTTAGGTCTTCTTTTTAATAACAAAGATAAATGAAAATAACAAAAATAATCATCCACTCCTAGTTCAGGTGTCTTTGTTTACCTGGATGTTCTTGAGGTTAAGTTTTAGGTTAAGTCAAGCAAAGAGTTTTTGGTATTTAAATATTGCCATTACATTTTTTGTTTGTTTACATTGAAATTAAAATTATATTGTCAGAATTGTGTCATACATTAATTGTTGCTAAAACACTGCTGGTCACTTTCAGAAGTTGTAGCAGTGCTTTCTTTTCCCAGAAAGAATGTGAAACACACATGGCATCATTCTCAGTTTTTAAATAATTAAAAAAATATATAATTTAAATATACTATTAAATATCCTAATTTTACTAGGGCTGAACGATTAATTGCATTTGCGATTAATATCGCAATATGATAAAACACAATTTTGTAACCGCAAAGGGTGCGATCACAGTCTGGTCACGTGACGCGTGAGAGTAAAGCAGTCTGCAGAAGCAGCATCAACTTGGCATGTTATACCTACAGGAAAGAACGGTTTGTGTTTAATCGATCTAATATTGTGTTGGTCATAGTATACAATGGGGGTGGGAGAGAAGATCCTCTCTCCAATGATTCTAGATCAATTCTGAACTCTGCGCAATGGTGCCGCGTGTGTTTTAGAAACACCCGTATTCTGCTTGCTTCCATTTCCTCTTTCACACACACACACACACACACACACACACACACACACACACACACACACACACACACACACACACACACACACACACACACACACACACACACACACACACACACAAATAATATTTCATTATGTTTGGAAAGGTTGAAGCGAATCACAATGACAAATACGCGCTGTGTTTTTATAATAAAACATTTATAAGATTAATAAGAAAAAATGTCAAGATTTATTTTGGATTCGGATCGTGAGGTGCCTAAAGATTCCCACCATTACTATACAATGATTTATTGCTCATCTTTGTTGAATAACACAGAAGATAAAGAGCTTAAAAAATAATTGCATATTAAATCGCAATCGCAATACTGGTAAAAAAAAATACAAAAAATTTTGTTCAGCCCTACATTTTACACACTTAAAGCAATATCGTATCGCATATCGAATATTGCATTATTTGACAAGGTATTGCATATCACATTTTTCTTATGTGATATTTTACAATATCGCACAGTCCTATTTAGGACATATTGGATTATGCTCTTACACTGCTGCAGCTCTCTCCATGTCCTCTGCTATTTTTTAGATGCTTTTGTAATCTCAAACTACTGCCTCATCCTATATCGTTTATAAAAATGTATTGATGTAACGGACAAACTCGATATACTGCCCGCCCAGTAGTGAAAATTGTCATTATTTAATACTCCAGACAATCCAAACCTGTATGTGGTTTCTGAGGACATTTCACAAAGCTCTTATAGTGACCACAGCTGCTAAGCTTTAAAAGGACTAAAACACTCTAAGGAAAAATGGTATATTTGCAGGGCTCGAAATGAAAAAAAAACATTGCATTTTAATAATGATCCAAACAAATTTATTTAAATTGAATAAAATGTGAAATTGTTACATAAGACACCTGCACAAAACAAAAAGAGACGGACTGAATGAAAATGCAAATCCAATCTCTGACAGTAGGTGCCGCTTATGGAAAAGTAGCGTTTCTTTGTGTACCGCTGTACACAAAACAAGGCTGCGCTGATAAACACTACTTTATACGGAGATGGAAAAGAAAAGAGGAAAAGAGGAAAAGAAAATGCCATCAAAACTTCAGAGATGAATTCATACAAGCTCCCACCCCAATTCTATGTTTCGAGCATTGCGAACAGTGATCTTGCCGTGGCTGGTATTTTCTCCTATATGCCGTGGTCTCCTTTATGTGTCTTCTATTAGGGGTGTAACGGTACACAAAACTGACGGTTTGGTACGTACCTCGGTTTTGAAGTCACGGTTCGGTACAGCAGGTTTACAAAATTGCTTTTTATTTAGTTTAATATTAAACTAATTTAGTTATAATATTAAAGGTTAACAACAGAGCCCAAACTATTAGCCTAAATTCAGTTGCTATTTATTTTTAGATATAATAATCAACACTCATAAGCTTCACATAAGGCAGTTTTTGCATTGATTTCTAAATCTAATTATATATATATATTTTTTTTTCTCCAATTCGTTGTTGAAATATAATCATTTATACACAGTGGCTGTCATTTTCATGACAGACTTATTTAAACATACATTAAATAAACAAGACATCACTAATGGGTTCAGTATAATGTGATGAATATATAGGCTAATATAGAGCATATATTCAGTGAAAGAGTTAATTTCTCTAGTGAACTAACAGCTGTGGACACTGAATGACTTCTGAGGTAAATGTGATGCTACATGACATTGTTTACACTGTCTTATTGTCTTTCTGCGGTTGAAACACCGATTGAGTGATTACATGACATATGATACATTTCAGTAACTTGTAATGTATCCTCAACATATCTCGAGATATTAATTCATGTTTATTCTTTAGGAAGAGATGATTGCGCATGTACAGTGATCAGTCACGTCACAATAAAGAGCGTCAAAATGGCATTTATCGTTTGAATTTCATGATAAAATGGACTGAATACTTAATATGCTTGTGTGGGAACTCGGATTGAACTGTGTTTCATGCTTAACACGTGCACTGAACCGAAAGCCCTGTACCAAAATGGTTTGGTACGAGTATGTGTAGCGTTACACCCCTATCTTCTATATATCTTCTGTCATATATCTAGAGAAAAGGTTGCACCACAACAATTATTTGCACTCGCACAAATGCTCCCAAATAAATTTTGAGGTTGCACAGATTCAGTTTCGGGAGCATATGTGACCAAAATGGTCGCAATTTCGAGCCTTGCTTTGCTTTTTTTTTTTCTCATTTAAAGATGTGTGCTTCCTCCTCCCTCTTGTTGCTTCTAGTGTGTCTTTGTTTCTGTTTAACTTGACGTCTCAGAGCTACTGTAACTTACCTCTTGATAAACAGTATGCATTTAATCATTTATAATTTTTATTTCTTCAGGATTTCTTCTGATGGTAAGGTAGCAATTTGGTTTGAAGAATCATGGACCCAGTCAGCGCAAATCCTTCCAGTGAAACTGCCATTTCTTTCCAGCCCAAACGCCCTGCGGTAAGACTTTTCATTTCACATGACATATATATGCTATACTATACAAGTACTGTATGTTAAAAGATTGCAGATTGTTTAGATTAAATTAACTTTATCTGGGCAGTTTCCTTAGATTCAGCTAAATCTTTGTGTACTTCATCTCTCTGGAAATCTCTTGGATCATCACCCCCTCACCATTTTTTCCCCAGACAATGCCAGTAATGTAGTGTCTCCTATGCTGTGGTAACTTAAAGGAATAGTTCACCCAAAGATGAAATTTTTTTTAATTTACTCACCCTCATGTTGTTCCAAACCTGTATGAATTTATTTATTCTGCTGAAAACTAAATACGCTCACCTAAATGATTATTAGGAACACCTGTTCAATTTCTCATTAATGCAATTATTTAATCAACCAATCACATGGCAGTTGCTTCAATGCATTTAGGGGTGTGGTCCTGGTCAAGACAATCTCCTGAACTCCAAACTGAATGTCAGAAGGGGAAAGAAAGGTGATTTAAGCAATTTTGAGTATGGCATGGTTGTTGGTGCCAGACGGGCTGGTCTGAGTATTTCACAATCTGCTCAGTTACTGGGATTTTCACGAAAAGGGAAAAACATCCAGTATGCAGCAGTCCTGGAGAGGAGAATGGGCCGACTGATTCAAGCTGATGGAAGAGCAACTTTGACTGAAATAACCACTCGTTACAACCGAGGTATGCAGCAAAGCATTTGTGAAGCCACAACACGCACAACCTTGAGGCGGATGGGCTACAACGGCAGAAGACCCCACCGGGTACCACTCATCTCCACTACAAATAGGAAAAAGAGACTACAATTTGCACAAGCTCACCAAAATTGGAATGGAAGGCTGGAAAAATGTTGCCTGGTCTGATGAGTCTCAATTTCTGTTGAGACATTCAGATGGTAGAGTAAACAGAATGAGAACATGGATCCATCATGCCTTGTTACCACTGTGCAGGCTGGTGGTGGTGGTGTAATGGTGTGGGGGATGTTTTCTTGGCACACTTTAGGCCCCTTAGTGCCAATTGGGCATCGTTTAAATGCCACGGACTACCTGAGCATGTCCATCCCTTTATGACCACCTACTTCCAGCAGGATAATGCACCATGTCACAAAGCTTGAATCATTTCAAATTGGTTTCTTGAACATGACAATGAGTTCACTGTACTAAAATGGCCCCCACAGTCACCAGATCTCAACCCAATAGAGCGTCTTTGGGATGTGGTGGAACGGGAGCTTCGTGCCCTGGATGTGCATCCCACAAATCTCCATCAACTGCAAGATGCTATCCTATCAATATGGACCAACATTTCTAAAGAATGCTTTCAGCACCTTGTTGAATCAATGCCACGTAGAATTAAGGCAGTTCTGAAGGCGAAAGGGGGTCAAACACAGTATTAGTATGGTGTTCCTAATAATCCTTTAGGTGAGTGTATATTTTAAAAAGTATTGTCAAACATTTGTTGGTACCCATTGACTTCCATAGTATTGAGAAAAAAAATAAATAAATACAATGTGGCCCATCAGCTGTTCTTCAAAATATCATCTTTTGTGTTCAGCAGAAGAAATCATATATACAGTTCAATAACCAGAAATAATAGAAATAACATTTATTTAAGATGTAAATCTTTTTATAATTGTCTTTACTGTCACTTTTTGTCAATTTAATATATCCAGTGTCAGTATTGCCTGGTCTGTGTACTGAATATGCTACATGGAGGCCATATCTATAAACAATAAAGGACCGCTCTCGCTTTCATATTTTCACTCATCCCACCACTCTCCAAATCCACCTACTTTCTAGACGATAATTGAATTCATAACTCAGACCAGCTGCAGGCGATTATTCTAAACGCCATCCCATCTTCTCCCAGCTGTTGTTGGCAGTGTTGGTTTACCCCTGAAGAGCTGCTGACTTTGAGTTCACCTGAACAGTGCTCATATGTAGATTATCTATGATTCAGTCCACTTGAGGGTTCTTGATTGGGTCTTTGATCATCTAGTAATCCTCTTATTCTAGGGCAGGTTGGATAAATAACACAAATAATGAGCTACTGTCAAGTCACTTTTATTTATATAATGCTTTATACAATACTGATTGTTTTAAAGCAGCTTTACAGGGATGAACAGGGACATGATTCAGTGATGCAAACAGAATTCAATTCTGCTGTAAAGCAGCTCTAAAAAGAAAAGTGTCATTGTTCAGCTGAGGTCAATTCAGAGTTGATTCAGTTCTGTTCAATAACTGTGTAAAGATCATCATAAAATAAGTAGAAAACAGTGATGATATCGTTCAGCTCACTTAAGTTCTCATCCAATAGTGTCAGTGCAGTCAAATTAATAATATTGCTGAATATTGTTTTGTGTGTCCCCAACTATAAGCACTGTGTAATAGAGTAGTAAAAATGTAAGAATGTGACCTGTGTCTTTGATTATACTAATGTTGACAAGAAAAAGAACATTGAAGATGACAAAAGCTTTGTTTACACAAGCAACAAAAATCTGATTTTTATATCCCACTAAAAACCTGTTTAGTTGTTTGTCACATGAATAACAATAAACCGGTTTGAAATCTGATTAAAGTGAGTCCTGAACGGTCCTATCAAATTTCAAAGTAGTGTGTCCTGGCCCTGCCATTACTATGGCAACCTCTATAGATGATGACTGTCTAAACGAAAAGATCTGATTTCATCACTTGCAAAATTGTTTGAAAAACAAGCTAAAATTGGATACATTGTGAACCAAGTCAAAAAGCTCTTTGATAAATTTCTCAGAAGCTGCTTCCCCTCAAACGCTGATGAAAATGACCTGAAATTTATTCCATTTTTGATTGGTTCATTAGCGTTGCTGTATCAGATTGAAAAATGTTATCTGTGTTTGTAATGATGGTGATTATCATAATCAGATTCAAAGCACAGCACTAGGTAAGCGTAAGGTAACTCTTGCCGCCGTTAATGAATGCACATACACACGGCAAAAAAGCTCTTACACACACTGTCAGGAGTCAATCATGCGGAACCTTTCTGGGATCGTTATATAAATATTTTTTTTATTTATTTTTTTTAATATATAATTGATGAAAGATATAGATGTACTCACCTGGTCAGGAGTGAGGTTGAAATCTTGTCAAATTAGATGCAGTTGCAGAAGTATTAACTCTACCATATTATTGAACTACTTGGAAATGCACACAGTTTTCTGAGCAAGGGTTCAACAAGCAATTTTTCCAGAGTATATTAGGTTGGAGAGAGTTTTCAGCACGGAGTGCTTCCCAAAGTGCTTTTTTTTTCTTTCTTCCAACTGTTTAGTGTCAGTGATGGTCCAAGTGCCAAAATAAATGTCTTTTAAATCGTAAGAAATACACTATATTGCCAAAAGTATTGGGACACCCCTCCAAATCATTGAATTCAGGTTTTCCAATCACTTCCATGGCCACAGATGTATAAAATCAAGCACCTAGGCATGCAGACGTTTCTACCTACGTTTGTGAAAGAATGGGTCACTCTCAGGAGCTCCGTGATTCAAACATGGTACTGTGATAGGTTGCCACCTGTGCAATAAGTCCATTCGTGAAAATTCTCACTACTAAATATTCCACGGTCAACTGTTAGTGGTATTATAACAAAATGGAAGCAATTGGGAACAACAGCAACTCAGCCACGAAGTGGCAGGCCACGTAAAATCAGCACATGTTGTGGTCTTCAGATTAGCTCAAGAACAATGTGTAGAGAGCTTCATGGAATGGGTTTCCATGGCCGAGCAGCTGGAAGCACTCCACTACTGGACTCTAGAGCAGTGGAGACGTGTTCTCTGGAGTGACCAATCACACTTCTCTGTCTGGAAATCCGATGGACGAGTCTGGGTTTGGCAGTTGCCAGGAGAACGGTACTCGCCTGACTGCATCGTGCCTTTTTCAGGGGTTGGGCATGGCCTCTTAGTTTCTGTGAAAGGAACTCTTAATGCTTCAGCATACCAAGACATTTTGGACAATTTCATGCTCCCAATTTTGTGCGAACAGTTTGGGGATGGCCCCTTCCTGTTCCAACATGACTGCACACAAAGCAAAGTCCAGTTTGGTGTGGAGGAACTTGACTGGCCTGCACAGAGTCCTGACCTCAACCCGATAGAACACCTTTGGGATGAATTACAGCGGAGCCAGGCCTTCTCGTCCAACATCAGTGCCTGACCTCATAAATGCGCATCTAGAAGAACAGTTAAAAATTCCCATAAACACACTCCTAAACTTTGTGGAAAGCCTTCCCAGAAGAGTTTAAGTTGCAAAGGGTGGACTATTAAACCATACGGATTAAGAATTCATGTGTATGTAAAGGCAGGCATCCCAGAACTTTTGGCAAAATCGTGTATAATAAATATAAATGTATCTACTACAACAAACCAAACTGAACAGAATAAAAAATGTATTTTCGTTGACTTCTATCTGGACTTTAAAGTTGATGCAACTCTTTCTAGCTGTGATGGTGTGTCAGTCCACATTACATTCACACTGGTGGAATGTATGGAACAGTTCGAATAGAATACAATTATCACTATTAATTATATTATTACTATTAATAATAAAGTTATTACTATTATCTCAAATGCAGAAGTATATTACTATCGTAACACTGCTGCACTGTAAAATTAAAATATTTCATAGTAAGTAAATTAATTAGATTCACACTGTAGTAGTAACATTTCTTCACTTGCAAGACTTATTTATTTATTCAAGTTTTTATTTTGGTGGAAACTGCTGGGTGACTTATAAAGTTGGCATGAAATAAAAATTGCCCCCATTTATTTTGTAAATGCATGTTATAGATATCACTGTAAATGGTTAATTTGTCTTTTTTTTTTTTTCCGGATAGCGATATGGCCAATATGGCGGCGCCTTCCCAAAATGCAACGCGGCGTGATCATCATGAACATCACCACCTCATTCTCTATAGCAGGGAAAAAACCCCCCACACAATCCAATTTCTATATGCATGAGCCAAAACACCTTGGTAAATGGTTTGAGGTCCCATTGAAATTATATATGTTAATGCATCACAGTCTGAACAATCCTCGCAAGTTTGCCTCGTTGCTATGACAATCAGTGTGGACCTGATAGCAAAAGTGATACCTTGCAGTTTGATCTGAAAAAAGTAATTTAAGAATAAACTAATTAATGTATTTAAAGCATTCAATTCTTATTTTATCTGATCTGAATCAGTGATGATCTGAAATTT
Organism: Paracanthobrama guichenoti; assembly: GCA_018749465.1. Lineage (NCBI taxonomy): Eukaryota > Metazoa > Chordata > Actinopteri > Cypriniformes > Gobionidae > Paracanthobrama > Paracanthobrama guichenoti. The sequence continues at coordinate 26,291,292 of CM031950.1, forward strand.
GAGATTAGTGAATTTTGGTAAAAAAAAACACAAAAAAAAAACACATTACAGTCTCTTGCAATTGAACTGATAGCAAAAGTGATGTTTTGCAGTTTTAAAAGTTGCTCTGAGAAAGCTAATTTAAGATTAATCGGATTCCCCTACAGCGTGAACAAAACCTTTTTTTTTTCATTTTAAATATTTAGTCAGTTTGAATGATGTACTGTCAAATATATTTATTATTTGTAAAATATTTCTCTTTTACTCTTAACCAAAGCATTTGATTCTTATCTGATCTGAAATGTGAGCTGAAGTGAATTTTAATAAAACCTTACAGCCTAATGCAATTCCTCTGGATGTCAGACTATATTCTCTTGCTTTTATTACTCCAAAGACAGACATTATGGTGAATGTGAGCCCAAGCTAATGAAACATTACCAGCAGAAATAATTTTCAGTTGAAAAGGAGATTAAAAGAATTAACCTGGGTGCTGGAGCCCCCTATCCATTATGCAGTCTTATTTAATAATTGATTGCTGTAAGTGATATTTCCCACACAGATGATTAGAGACTTTGCAATGGCGTCTGTTGTTGAGGCAGCTTTGAATTGATAAATCAGTCTTACTGTCGCCAGCCATGTCTCTTATCCGTCTCTGCTAAAATGTTGCTGTTGTTGTTATTATTAGTACCAATTTAAATTGATGTCATCTTCAGTGCAAATTTTTCAGGGGACGGCACTCAGTCACAAAGGCCCAAATTGATTGCGTTTTCAATTGTACCATCAATTGCGACACAGTTGTAGTAACCACTTGTGAAATATATTTCATATTCCTTCCCTTTGTTTGCGTTCAAACATTGATCCTTCCTGCTTTGATGTTGGAAAATGTGAAGCAAATTAAGCGATCATAGAAAAGATAAAATTGGAACTTTTTGCATCCCGGCGCAGAGAACAAGGGCTGCGTTATTGGCTGGAGCATTGTTTCTTATCTCGGCTTGAAATAAAGTGCTGACGCTTTTATCACGCTCAGTGCCGGTTTCAAATCTTTATTTTGTTCCGTCCTCTGTGTTCCAGCAATCCCTTTTATATGTTTCTGTGTGTTTCTCCTTTTGGTAGCTGTCGTGGAGTGTGAAAATCAGGAAGAAGTTGAAAAGCGTGGCTCCTTTCCTGGGCAGGTTCAGGCCGCTGGTTGGACAGTGCTGTCACCAATGCACCCCAGAGAGCCTGGTGAGAAAATGAGAGGGATGAAAGGATTATTTGAAGATAATAAAAGGACAAACAGCCAGAGGGAGATGGGGAAGTACACAGATTTAGGCTCACCTGAAAACCTCAGACACTGCTTTCACAAACCCATATCATGAGGGACGATCAAAGGGATTTCAGAGCACCAGCAAACGTGTTACTTACGGTAGGAATAGCAAGAAAAAAGGGATTAGTAGTGGAGAGAAAATAATGAACACTCAAGAGCATAGTTCCCCCTCATGCCATGGAGAGCTTTTCAGAAAACTGCCGATGACTAAGCTTGTTTTCAGCAGCACTGGTCCCAGTGGGCACATCGCGCTGAGAGCTGGGATGTGGGGCTAATGGAGCAGTAATCAGAGGGTTATTGGATCGAACCTCTCCTGAACTAATCTATTAATCTCAGGCCAGCCAGCCAGATAAATCATATTTGAGCTATCTGGTGTTTGTATTAAAAGTCATTTAAAAAGCATGCTTGGATTTGATTTAACAGCCCTGTCAAATAAATCTGTACAGAGCTACACTGAGTTCCAAATGATTATGCAAGTGACGCATCAGTAGGATTTCAGTACCATAAACATATGTAAATGTATAACAAAGCGTTTGTTTTATTTTTCCATATCTTGTAGATAACAAATCTGTCTGAGATTGATACCAGTTAAGTAGTTTTGCCAGGTCTACTTGGGTAAATGGAAACCCTACTTGAGGTCTTTCCACATTATTAAGCAAGTCACAGTTCTCATGCAATATGGGGAGAAAGAAAGATCGTTCTGAAGATGAAATGCTGCAATGTTATGCAAAAGGCATGAAAACTGAATGGAGATTATCGAACCATCATAAGATTTTTGAGCAATTGCTGGTGTCTCTGGAGTCTCAAGAACCTTCCCATGCAGGCTGGCAGTTTTGCATAAAGTTGCATTTCAGCCACCTCTAGCCATAGCTTGCATAGAGAAACAGTTACAATGGGTTTAGAAGACTCATTTTGAAATGGGTTTTAATCATTGATGAATGCTGTACTACAATGGATGGTCTTGATGGATGGATTTCTTGATGTTCGGTGAGTGGTCACCCCGTTCCAACAAGACTGCGATGTCAGCGAGGAGCCTAGCGGATGGTGATTTGGGCTGAAATATTGGGAAGTGAGACAGAAGGTCCCTTTAGGGTCTCTGAGGGTGTCAAAATGATTTCTGCAAGATGTCTGGTGTTTATAACTGACCATTTTCTGCTGTGGTATAAAAAGGAGGATAGATTTATTCTGAAATAAAAGGATTTTCATTCAGGACAATGCACTATCCCATGCTGTTTGAAAATGTATTTCTGCACCCACTGCAAACATTTCTCTTTGTGAACTTTGATTAGAGGTGGCTGAAATGCAACTTTACGCACAACTGCCAGCTTGCATGGAGAGATTTGTGAGACCCCAGAGACACCAGCAGCTTCAAATACCTGTTTGTTGCTCAACACTTGCTGTTTTTATAGCCGTCAAGTTTTGACAGGAACTTTCCTTAATCTGATCGAGTTATCTTGTACTGTAAATTACTCACAAATCTTCAATTAATCTCCATTCAGTTTTCACACAATATTAGTTGTTTTCATGTCTTTTGCATAACATTGCACCATTTCATGCTTTTCACCTTCAGAAAAATCTTTCTTCCTCCCCATATTGCATGAGAACTGTGACTTGCTTAATAATGTGGAACAACCTCTTTAAGTAGTGTTTCATTTACCCAAGTAGACCTGGCAAATAATCTAACAAATATGTCTGAGATTGATACCAGTCATCTAAAAAGATATGAGAAGTAAAGCAATCAAACACTTTGTTTGAAAAACTAAAATCTGAACGTTTATTGTGCTGAAATCCTACTGATATGTCACTTGCATACTAATTTGGAAAACGGTGTGGGGATGTAGCAGCCACCATAATTGTACTTATGAGATGTCTACATTTGCCCCCCTCTAGTTTTACTGAGATGATTACTGACAATCAGTGCCTTAAAGGAATAGTTGTTTACTCAGTCATGTCATTTTGTAGAGTGCAAAAGGAGATGATTATCTCTTTACTATAGATGCCTGTTTCTGCCTCAAAGTAAACACACACACACACATACACATATATATATAGAATTTGCGACAGTTTAAAATAAGAAAGTCATGTTGTGAGACATGTTGTTTCACAGACAGGGCTTAAATTAAGCCAGGAGTAGGCCTTAAGGTCCTATGACATGAAAAAGTTTTTTATAACATTAATATGAGTTCCCCTAGCCTGTCTATGGTCCCCCAGTTGCTAGAAATATAGATGGGTGTAAACCAAGCCCTGGTTATCCTGCTCTGCAAAAATGAAAGCTCCGATGGGCCAATCTGCAATCTTCCCTATATGTCGTCATGCAGGGAAAAAGTCTCAGACTTTTATCAAACAGACTGTCTGTCTACTCAGTGCTCATCTGTGCAGCCTTTCATGTGATGGGAAAACATAATGATAATGAAAAACATAATGAGAACAAAATAATGCTATAATCAACATTTTCACGATTTGTTAATCTCTCGATAGCTGTAATAGTAAAAAAAACATAGTAAAAGTATTCAAGAGGGGTTCCACATGTAATACGCGTTTCAAATGCAAAGATGTCAGCCAATCACAGTAGTGGGCGTTTCCACTGAAGTCTCACAGCAGACACGTCCCCTCCAAACAGAGCATTCAAGCCAGAGGGCTAAAATCAGGATAGAAAAATGCCTTTTATTTCTAAATTATGACATTTTATGATGTAAAAATCATACTAACAATCTAAGTACACCTCAGGAACACTAGAAAATAAAAAAATCCACATCATGGGACCTTGAAGTAGCTTTTATAAATGTGCCTTACAAAAAAAAAAAAACACTACTGGTGTGCATCTTAAGACATTGAGAATTATTTTTTTTGCTACAGGGCGTTTGTATTAGTCTTCGCATGTGTGCTTTGTAAACACGGGGGCGGTACTTCTGCCTACATCTAGTGTGCCGTTTTCGACGTGATTGCGCAATCATTGGCACGTCGCAGAGCAGCGTAAGATGGTTTAAATTTAGGTTAAAAAGTATATTCATTTAAATTTTTTTTTTTAAAATGACCGATCGTTTCGCTAGATAAGACCCTATTGTGGGAGAGCTTAAGGTTCAATGTTAAGTAAAAGGTAACTTTTAAATGTAATTATTATTATTTATTTGTTTATACTCTGTGACAAAAACAGGCTTTAATAATGTCAAATCTGGTGTAACACATTTTAACTTGCCATATTTGAATACACTACAGAAAAATTTGGGGTTAAGATTTTTTTATGTTTTTGAAACTCTTATTCACGAAGACTGCATTTCTGTGATTTAAAAAAACCCCTGCAAAAACAGTAATATTGTGAAATATTATTACAATTTAAAATAGTATTCTATTTTAATATTTTTTTATAATGTAATGTATTCCTGTGATATTTCATCATTCCAGAAAGCATTCTAAATGCTGATTTCCTGCTCAAGAAACATTTCTTCTTATCAGCATTGAAAACTTGTGATGCTAAATGTTTTTGTGGAATAATTTTTTCAGGATTATTTGCTGACGAGACATCGCACACCTTTCTAAATGCTTAGAAGATAAAAATATCTTACTGACCCCAAAATTTTAACCAGTAGTGTATGTAAATAAATCCTCCCTAAAGAAGAATATTTTCAGTGAATAGTTACCTAAATGTCAGTTTATTCTGTAAATAAACTAAAATAAACAGTTTAGCTTTTTCAGGAACTAACTTTCTATGCTGCTGCACAGAAAAGATGATACACAAGTTATTAATTAACTTTTTCAACAGACTTTTACAAATTAGTCTTTATTCCAGAAGGAATCAGTTTGTTGGTGAGCTTTGAAGAGCACTGATGCTGTGACAGTTTTGATCATGTTAGTTATGGTTGACCTAAATGGCAGCAAAGCATTAAAATGGCACATTATTCCAACTTCTATATTTACAACCTTTCAAATAAGTCTGTTCTAGATATTTTTTTGAATGAATTGTTGAGAGCTGATGCAGCTGCTTGAAAATGGTAATTGTATGGAAGCTCACTTAAACTAACCCTGTCACAGAGATTAAAAAACACTTCTCTTTTTTTTTTTTGACTACTTTGTACAACCAAAATCTATTTTATTAATTTATTTTAAATGGATAAAAGGAAGCAAAAACAAAACAATCAGGAACTAGCATTTTTAAACGTTTTATTCCATCATTCAGATACTTGAAGATTACCTTAGAATTACCTGCAAGTCACCATATTTTGAGAAACCTATTTTGGAAGTATTTTATTCAGGCAAAAATGTTGAATGTCTTTCAGGCTGTGATTTATAGTGGAACTAATAGGGTGCTATTTTGAACACTAAAAGGCTTCCCTAAAGTGTGTCATTATCTCAGTCTATATAGGACAGCAGAACAGACTCTGAACCATGATGGTGGCTGGTTAGCGAGCTTTCCATCAAGTTTGATCAAATATCCTCTTGCCACTCTCAGGGTCTGAAGTTGCTGTGTAACACTCCTCCTCTGGGCTTTCAGAACCTGACGTGCGTGAACGAGACACACACCGGGTAAGTGCACATCCTTCACTCGACTCAAGCCCTCCCCATCTGGGCCATTAAAATAACAATGCACCACTCAACTCCAGCTTCAAACTGCTTGAGTGTAATTATTGTTTGCGTTTCTGACTCGCAAGCCTGGCACATGCACTTCAGTTGCGAAATAAAGAGTTCTAGAATAACTTTCCCTTTATTTTTTTACATCGCAGACTCACAATCGAGTGCATTTCCACAATGCTACCGTTTGTCACTTTCGGCCTCACACACACCAGAGCTAGGGAAGATCCAAGCACAAGCTACTCATTTAAACCTAGTTCAGCTAGTCAAGTATACTAAGTAGAACCAAAAATATCTAACTACAATAAAGCTACTTAAGGCTTCAGTGCTAACTTTTTATATATATATATATATATATATATATATATATATATATATATATATATATATATATATATATATATATATATATATATATATATATATATATATATATATATATATATAATATTAGTATTGTGTATATAGTATTGTCTTGTTGTTCTCTTTCTATTTATCAAAGAATCCTATAAAAATGTATAGTTTCCACAAAAATTTTACAGCACAAGTGTTTTCAACATTGATAATAAGAAAGTTTCTTGAGCGCCAAGTCTGTGACATATGGGTGTTGTTGTAATCACACGAAGAATACACAGAAACAGGCTTTAATCAGATAATCCACAGAATACAGGTACGAATTACGGGAGTAACACATCCACATATAAAGCATGACACCAGCCAAAGCACAGAACCAAACAGGGAGTATAAATACAAGAGTTTCAAGATTCAAGAGTTTTATTTGTCACATACAGTTATATACAGAATATACAACCGGCAGGCAAATAATTGAAGTAGACTGTGCAGTGAGTAAACTGTAGACTTATAAATATGTGGTTAACAAATGTATAAAGAGTATAATGTGCAAGCGGGTTTATAACAGGTTGTTACACAGTAACAACGAGAACAGAAAGTGCAGTGCAATGTCAGTGTATCGATGATTATCCTGAAGTGAAGTCACGTGATGTTAAGTGACTGAGTTCAGGAGTCTGATGGCCTGGGGGAAGAAGCTCCTCCTGAGTCTCTCAGTTTTGGCCATCAGGCTTCGGAAGCGCTTACCAGATGGCAGCAGCGTGAAATGAGGGTTTGCAGGGTGATTAGAGTCCTTGATGATCTTGGTAGCTCTACCTTTGCAGCGTTTGGTGTAGACGTCCTGCAGAGACGGAGAGCTGACCCTGAGATACGCTCGGATAAGCGCACGACTCTTTGCAGGGCTTTGCGGTCATGACTGGTGCTGTTCCCATACCACGCTGTGATGCACTGAGTTAGTACACTTTCTATCGCCCCTAAATAGAAAGTTTTCAGGATAGCTGGTGAAACCCTGAATTTCCTCAGCTGGCGCAGGTGGTACAGTCTTTGCCTGGCTTTTTTCACCTGTGTCTGAATGTGAGCAGTCCAGGTCAGGTCCTCGGAGATGTTTACTCCCAGGTACTTGAAGCTGCTCACTCTCTCTACTGGTGACCCGCTGATCATGAGGGGGGAGTATGTCCGTTGCTGTCTCTTCCTGAAGTCCACAATCATTTCTTTGGTCTTGCCAACATTCAGAGAGAGACAGTTGTCCTGGCACCATGATGTTAGATCATGCAGAGGAACTAATGAGATAATTGACAGGACAGGTGAATAGAATCAATAATCAGGTACACTGAGATACTGGGTCAAATGACAAGCAAAGGGATAATAGAACCGCAACACATTGAACAAAACATAACCCTGACAAAATCAGCATATTAGAATGATATCTGAAGTGTTATGTGACACCTGAAAACTGAAGTAATGGCTTATAAAAAGCTTTGCCATCACAGGATACCTAGATAAGTGTTTTGCTGTATTTATCAAATAAATACAGCCTTGGTAAGAGAAATCTTTTAAAGAAGAAAATATTCCCGACCCCAAACTTTTGAACTTCAGTGTATGACTAACATGTAACAATGTAATATTGCAGTCAGAGCAGTGTTTATCTGGTATAACATGATGATCTCCGCTAAGGTGATATAACTACACATACTTAGTGACACATTGATTACTAATGTTGGTTTCGCTTCATCCCAGTAACTTAAATCTTTTCCACCGAAAAGACTTGTTTAGATTTGTTCTGTAATTTACACTAAATGCAACTAACTAAATGTTTCTTTACAAAAGACATGCTGCCTGAGAGAGTTCAGGAGATTGATTAAAGTCAGTTTGTTGTGGAGAGGAAGGGCACGTAGAACTGCACAGAGCTCAGCTTCATCAAAATATTGTCCTCCTTGGATTTAAAGAAAAAGAAACCCAGAAAGTTAAATGTCTAAAAAAGGTGAGCTATTTGGAAGCGCACAAAGAAGATTAAGCACCCTAACTTCAAATTTGAAAAATCCTTTGCCTCTACAACCAACCATGCATACTGTTGAATGCCAGATAGATGTGATTTTTGTTAACACTAAAGAGATACCGCAAGCAATTATCACCAAAAATTCAATCCCATCAAAAAAAGATTCAAGGTACCCAAACTTTAACAAGCCAAACTCAACTTACCAAAGATCAAAGTTTGACAACTTTCTCAATCGTCTAAAGGAAAAAAAGACAAAGCAAAAGGCCAGTCAGGAGAGCAGATCTCAAAAAACTGAACCCATACGAGACTTTGACATGATGGAAATGCAAACTTTCAGGAGTCAGAGCCCCTCTCCCAAGAATAGGAGTAGAGGTCACATTCCAGTTCTTGATGGGTAGTTCTCTTATTCAGTGGAACTGTCAAGGCTTCAAGGCAAGTTTTGCTGTACTTCAGAGATTAGCTACTATACTTAATCCTTTTGTCTGTTGCCTTCAAGAAACTCACTTAACTCCAAACAGCCCTATTTCTCTGAAAAATGTTGTTTTGATGCTTATGGTCCAGTTAGACATTTATATAATTCATTGTCAGATTACAATAGGAAAAAACTAAGAAACCACTGCAAAATTATCAGTTTCTATGGATTTATTATTTATATATATGTGAAAAAAAAAAAAACTTTTATATTTTATTCTACAAACTACTGACAACACTTTCAAATAAAAATATTGTCATTTACAGAAAAGACAACTGGTCAAAACAACAAAAAAAGATGCCATGTTTTCAGACCTCAAATAATGCAAAGAAAACAAGTTTATATTCTATTTTAAACAACACTGTACTAATTAGAGTTCAGAAATCAGTATTTGGAATAACCCTGATTTCACAGCTTTCATGCATTTTGGCATGCTCCCGATCACATTGCTATTAGGTGACTTTATGCCACTCCTGGCGAGAGGAAAAAAAAAACAAAGCAGCTCAGCTTTATTTGATGGCTGGTGACTATCCATCTTCCTCTTGCTTACATTCCAGAGGTTTTCAGTGGGGTTCAGGTCTGGAGATTGTGATGGATTGTGATGGCCATGACAGGGTCTTGATCTGGTGGTCCTCAATCCACACTTTGATCGGCCTGTCTATGTTGGGGAACATTGTCAGCAGTAGCAAGAATGTTTTTTTTCTTCCAGGATAACCTTGTACAACGCTGAAAACTGGACTCATCAGAGAAGATCAAAATCCGGCAGATCTGTCTTTGTGAAAGCCACATGGCCTTCACAAAGACAGATCTGCCGGTTTCTGATCTTCTCTGATGAGTCCAGTTTTCAGCTTTGCCCAACACCTGGTCCTCTAAGAGTTAGACATTCGCAGTTCGCTAGTGGGATTAAAAAGAAGTTTGTCGGATAAATTCCATCATGACTTGACGATCACGTGATGTGGTAACAAGCGGAGCGCGCTGTGTTTCGCACTCTTGCTAATGTTTGTTCATCTATCTTTAAACTCCCCGTTTGTAGCCTAACTCTCATCTAAACCTATCTAAAGTAGTAGATTTACTAACCTGCTGATCTGCTATTGAGCTGCTGCGACCGTGCCAAAATCTAAAGGGGTGCAGACCGACCCAAACGCCAAGGCGGTCACCATGGCATTCCTCACCCACTTGTTTGAGTCTCATCGAACCGCCATCTCCGAGGACTTTAAACAAACTCTCAGCTCTCGAGACCAAGTTGAACGGTGTTATAACTACCATGACAGAACATGCTGAGAAACTCAAAATTCTCGAGAGTGATGGTGACGCGTGAGAGTTATGCCTGAAGGCTGCCAAGGAAGCTATCACCAAGCTCCAGATAGACCATGCTAAACTAGCAACTAAAGTTGCCGAACTAGAGTCACGGAGCTGGCGCAACATCATCAGGGTAATTGGTGTACCTGAATCCATGGAGGGGCCCCAACGACAGCTTTCTTCACCAAGATGCTCGAGGAGGTCTTTGGAGGAGTCCTCGATTTGCCTGTGTAGTGTGAACGGGCGCATTGGCATCTAAACCTCCACCCAACCAGCAGCCAAGACCGGTCATCATTCGTCTACTCTGGTTCCAGGTAAAGGACACGATCATCCGCCATGCCTGGACCATGAGGGGTAGGCTGAAATCCCGGGACCATCCTATCCTTGGGTTTGAGGATTTTCCTCCAGAGGTTATGGAGCAGTGGAACGAGTTCAAGACGGTCATGTCGGAATTGTACGAGCGAGGGTTCAAGCCGGTCCTGCTGTACCCAGCCAGGCTTTACATCAAGCTGGAGTCGGGAGGTAGGAAACACTTTCCCACGGTAGCTGAGGCTGAAGCCTTCATTACCTCCTTGCCATCGCAGAACACCTAAGATATAGTTTGCCTAAATGCGACGAGGATGGCAGGCCAGTAGGCTGCGGATTACTGTCGTTTGAAGTAGAGTTTCTATTTCATTCAGTTTTTCCATTGATAGCGGTGATCTGTTTGCCTCTACTTTTGCTGATTACGGGAGACAGTTTCTCTATCATGACTTAATGTTTCCAATAGCCAACTTTCCTTTTATGGGCGGCTTGAACTTTGCTTCTAGGTGGGAGGGTGGAGAGGTGAGAGACATTTTGCTTATTACTTTCTAGAGGCTACATTTATACGAGCCGGCACTGATGACCGTGGCATGATACAAATTGTTTACACAATGGTACCAGAATACTACTTTGTGTGTGTAGTGTGTGTATGTGCGTGTGTTTGGTTTTTCTGAGTGTGTTTGCGGCTACCACCGTGCCAATGTCTTAATGCCAACTTTCCATTTGCACTGTCCATGGAGCGGACCTGTTTACATTTCACTGCCGGTTGTATATTCTGTATATAATTGTGTATGTGACAAATAAAACTCTTGAATCTTGAATCTAATGTAATCCCAGAAAACTCCGTGATCAACCTGTACTGTTTATATTATGGGTTTTGGTTGATTTCAATATCATTGGAGGTTCTCAGCACTTCATTGATATGGGTGGCAATACTACTTGTAATGTTTTTGACCCTGATAACTTAAAAACATTAAATGATATATACAATTATTCCCTGTTCCATTTAAACTTCAGAAGCTGATTTCTTTAATCTTGATGGGGACAATCTACACATTAAGAACAGACCAAATAGAACAGGTGGAGGGTCTGCCTCTGTTAAGAGCAGTTTCAAGTAAATACCTGTGAATTTTTTATTTTATTTTATTTATTTTTATTTATTTTTATTTATTTATTTAGAGGATGACCACTGTGAGTCTTTATTCATTAAGATTAACAATAATGGCAAAACATTTATTGTCAGAGTACTCTATCGCCCACCAGATTCTGTTTTTGACAAATTTTGTTGTAAACTGGAAGATCTATTACATAAACTGAATAAGCAAAGAATAGATTGTATACTTTTTGGTGACTATAACATTGATTTTTCCAAGGAAGATGGGGCAAAACATGACTTTATGAACACATTGCGTTCTTCCTTTCTTTTCCCCCACCATTTAATAGATTTACTAGAGTTACACCGACATCCAAAACGATTATTGACCATATCATTACTAATATTCAAAATACCAAAGCTGGAGACGGGTGTCGTGCTGTCTGACATTACAAACCATTTTCCCATTGCAATGTTTTTTGGCTCTGGCAAATCATTCTCTCCTCCACTCTCTAAAATTAAATCTAAAATTCTTAACGAGAGAACTTTACAGCAGCTAACTGTTAACTTACAGGCCAAGTCATGGGACTCTATGACAGTAGGACTCCTGATGCTGCATATGACAGTCTGATAAAGATCATTCAAGACTCCATTGACACAATCCCTGAGAAGACTGTCAGATGCAGCACTACCCTCCAGAACCCTTGGATTAGAAAGGGAATTTTAAAGTCTATTAAATATAAAAGTAGGCTTTATAAATCTTACATGAAAAATCCTTCTAGCTTAAATAAAGAGAAATATATTTCATATAAAAATAAATTAACGCAGATCATAAGAGCAAAATAAGTCATTACACAGAACTCTTAAAAGCTTCACAGGGGGACTCCAGGAGGTCATGGAATGTGTTAAATGAAGTCCTCAATAGGAGACATAAACCTGTTGTTCTACCTGACCTTAGTGACGCCAAAGCTAATCTTGCACAGAGTTTTAATAATCATTTCGCCTCAATAGGTGTAAATCTAAGAAGATAAGTCAACCCCAGGGTGTCACTTTTAAGCATTTTCTTTCTGGTAGCTACATGCATTAATTTTTCATGAAACCAACAGACAGTACTGAACTCCTCAAGATGGACTTGAGGAGCTCATGCACCGCTGGCATAGATGGAATATGTAGCATGATCATGAAAGCCATTGCGAACGTCATTGTAGAGCCACTGGCTCATTGCATCAACCTTTCTTTACTTACTGGCATTAAAAATTCAAATTTTTAAATTGGGCAACAGAAATGATTTGAGCAATTACAGGCCCATATCAATTCTACCCACTTTCTCTAAAGTAATGGAGAAAGTAGTATACAATAGACTCAGTGGCTATCTTGATAAACTAGATATTCTTGTTCTTTCTCAATACGGTTTTCGAAAAAAGAGCACAACCTGTATGGCAATACTTGACCTCATAGAACAAATTAATGACTGCATTGAAGAGGGAAAATGTGGTTTCAGTATTTTCTTGGACTTATCAAAAGCCTTTGATACCATTAACTTTGATATTTTATTGCACAAATTGCATTACTATGGTATCAGAGGTTTAGCACTTGAATGGTTCAGAAGTTATCTGTATGAGAGGGAACAGTATGTCCATGTCGATGATCATAACTCTACTTGTAAGCCCATAATCTTTGGAGTCCCCCAGGGTTCCATTTTAGGGCCACTCATCCATTTTATATATAAATTCTTCTAAAATTATTAAAATAATAATATAAAATAATTTTTGCTGACGACACAAATTTGTTTGCATCACACTGTAATCCACTTATTCTACAAGATATAGTTAATTTTAATGTAACAAACTGTCATTAAATGTCAGCAAAACAAATTTCATTTTATTCAAATCGAGGAAAAAATAAAAAAACATTGATCAATGCCTGATTAAAATTCAAATTAATGGGCATGAGATAAAAAGAGTGTATTACACTAAATTCCTGGGGGTCCTCATTGACGACTCTCTCAACTTGAAATGTCATATTGACCATCTTGTAAACAAAATATCAAAGTATGTTGGCTTGCTCTATAAGATCAGACATTTCCTTCCTCTATCTGCCCTTCTCATGTTGTACAAAACTCTCTTTTGCACCATATCACAAGTAATCTTAAAAAACTTGTATCCTTGACAAAGCCCGTAAGACTTTCTTTTGCCTGGTCAGAGATAAATTCACCCACCCACCCTCTATTCCACCGTTTTGAGTTACTAAGACTAGCTGAGCTAAATGAATATCATAATGCCTGCCTTATGTTTCAAATTGTTAACAGGCTGAACTCGAGATTGAGTAGTCTTGTTCCCATCTCCAGCCCCCAGCGTACATACCTAACGAGAATTAAACCACTTATATCAGGAAAATGTCGCCGACGTGCGCTCCAGTATGAGTGTTGCCTGTAGTGGGCCGCAGATCTTGAACGGGATTGATGATGGCCTTAAGGTGTTGCCCTCTATCTCCAACTTTAAAAGACAACTAAAAAATGATTTCATATTAGCCTATAGCTGATATAAAACTGTTTTCTCATGGACTACTGGGATGTATGTGTATGATTGTATGTAATGTTATGTATGTCCTGGTGCGCTCTTATGTGCTTTTACTCATCATCATCATCATCATCTGGTTACAGGTGGAAACTGTATACCTTAGTCTGTATCACTACTTTTCATAAACTATGGGCCCCCACCTATTAGCTTTTTTAGCTTTCTTTTTTAGCTTTCTTTTTTAGCTTTTCACCCATTCACCCTACCCAATTGATTTTATTTATTTATTTTTTACCCCCAACTGTATTATTCTAATGTCTGAAGTGGTATCATGAATTAATAAACTCAAACAAATTTTAATTCGCAATTAGGTAACTGGCTAGCGGAGCCAAAAATCGTTTGCCTTTATGTCCTTACCACAACAAAAATAACGATAGAAACTATTAATGGAAAACACATCAAAGAATAAAACATGCTTACAGGTTGTGGCCCATAAACAACAGCTTCTGCTTTTATAGTGGGAACTGCTGTCCTCTGTAAAATGTGCTGCACAGAGAGCTGTAATTGGATTATAATGTTCAGGAATGTTCAGCGTTTCGACGGCATGGCAACAACACTACTCACGCTTCCTCTTCTCAACATAGCCTTTGTTGGGTGTTCCCGGGGGCAGGGTTTATGTAAATTTTAGGGTTAGTGATGTCACTAACCCACAAAAAAATTGTTGTAGTCGCTACCGGCTGTTTGTCCTTAAAAGGCAATTTCTTTAAAAGAAAATATCTCCCTTTTGTTTGAACTTTGAGCATCATAACTCGATGTTGTTTATGCTCAGGCAGCAACATTACACACTAACGAAAGTTAAAAATGTGAAATCATAATCAACCACCCCTTTAATTTACCAATCTGTGCGCCTGAACTTTTGCTTGACTTGTCATGGAAAACCTGGAATGATTTATGTGAAAGTGACCACTTCCCCTTGATTGCCTCTGAAGAATTGGACAGCTAACAAAAAAATCCCAAGACGGCAACTTAAAGCAAATTGTAAACATTTTCAAACACTATGCTATAAACATTTAACATGGGGCCTCAAGATCCAGTAAAAAGGTTCACTGACATTTTTACTGAAATGGCAAACAACTCCTAAAACATAATCAATGCCAAGTTGTAGGTATAACCCATGGTTCAACGAAAATGGTAAAAGGGTTATTGAAATGTTGAAAAAAAGCAGAAATAATTTTTAATAAATATCCAACAACAGAGAATCTGATTAAAATGTGTCAGGTGCAAGCACACAGAGTTGGTAATAACACAAGACAGATGTTTTGTATCAAGTTTAACTGCAAACACACCAACTAAAAAGATCTGGGATATAATTCGAAAAATGAACAACAAAAGAGGTGGATCACAAATACAACATATTAAACATCAAGATACTCTTTTAACGACAAAACAAAAAATGGCAAACGTGTACTGTTAGTCTTTTGAAAAGAACACCTTATTAGAAAATTGTCGACCTAAAGGCTTGTTGACCTTTTAAAACACAGCAAGAGCATAAATATCCGAACTTCTCTTCAAATAACATGGAACCGTAAAATCAACTCTTCACTATGGAAGAGCTTTCAAGGGCAACAGCACCAGTGGCTGGAGAGCGCAAACCATGAAATAGTTTTGAAACTATACCACCACCATAGCCGCGTAAACCACATAAAAAGGTGACGGCATGTACACAAGCATTGTGTGTTTAGCCTATAGGCAAGCACGTTTGAATGCGTATGTGTGCATATGTGTTTTTATCTGTACAGAGGGGAAGGGAAGGGAAGGAGGCTTTCACAGGGGAGAGTCTAGTTGACACAGTCTCTGTCGACACTTCAGGGCTGCGTTGTGGTCATGTCTAGGATCTGATCTGGATCCGGCTGACTGCAGTAAACCTTGTGATAAACCGAGAGACTAACATTAGCGTAGATGCCATTCTTTTTATGACGTAATGAGTACATCAGGTGTTATGGGTTCCGGCAGATCTAGTTAATGCAGCCTAACAATCATTTAACTGATTTAAATAATAGAAATTGTTGTATTTGTATGCCATAGTAAAGAGATGTGTTTTTAGTCTAGATTTAAACTGACAGAGTGTGTCTGCTTCCCGAACAATGCTAGGAAGACTGTTCCAGAGTTTAGGTGCTAAATGGGAAAAGGATCAACCACCTGCAGTTGATTTTGATATTCTAGGGATTATCAACTGGCCAGAGTTTTGAGACCGCAATAGACGTGATGGAGTATAATGTGTTAAGAGCTCGCTCAAGTACTGGGGAGCTAAACCATTTAGTGCTTTGTAAGTAATAAGCAAGATTTTAAATGTACTACTGAATGTGAGGGAATATGTTTTAATATTCCGGCATATGAACCTATTAAGCTTAAGGAGTATGAAATAGCAGCCAGTCTTGCTAGCATTAAGCCAAATAAAGCACCTGGCCCAAACGGGTTAAAGGGATGTGTGTTAAAAGACTGTAGTTTTCAACTAACTGGTGTCCTTACCCAATTGTTCCAGCTCGTTAAATTGTAAGGTGGTATCAAATTCATAAAAAAACAGATTGTTCCAGTACATAAAATATCAAAGTACCATACCATAAAAATACCAATCAGTTAAAAGATTTTAGACCGATAGCTCTAACATCCATGTTGGGTAAATGTATGGAACAAGGCATATTTGGAAAAGTGTGGTTAAAGATTTGGAACCCCTTCAATTTGCCTATTCAATTTTGGATTGATATTCTTTTGTCAAGATTAATTCATTTAGGAAAAATGGTGATCTTATTTGGTGGATTAAAGACTTTCTTTTAAATCGTCCACAAATAATAGTTGTTAATGAAATGGTGTCAAAGACAATCATTGTAAATACAGGAACTATTTTATCACCCTTACTTTTTTCGTTGTATACAAATGAATTTAAAATCAAGGATTCATATTTTAATTTATTTAAATACACAGACGATATGGCACTTGTTAAACGGTTGAGTAAAGCTGGAACAGGAGGAGATATGCTGTATTGTAGTTACATGAATTTGCTTCAAAACTTGCGTAAATTGAGTTCACTGGAGATAAATATGAATAAAACCAAGGAATTGATCATTAGTAGGAATAAAGTAGATTTTATTGAAGGGTTGGAACCTTTAATACTTAAAATAGAGACTGTTGGAAAATTTAAATATTTAGGAACATTTATTGATAGTAAATTGACTAGCTGGAAATGTTGATTATGTCTTTAAAAAGCAATGCAGCGATTGTATCTTAGGAGGTTACAACATTTTGGTGGAGGCAATATATTTTAGTTTTTAAGAATATTGTCGAGAGTGTTATATGTTTTAAAATGACTATGTGGAATGGACTATTGCCAGTTAAAGAAAAGCAAAACTGTGCTGTTTAGTTAAAATTGCTAGTACAATTGTAGGACAACCACAAAGACAATTGAATGGAATTTATCAAACAAGAGTCAAACAAAAGCACAGGTTATTATTGAAGATTGTTCTCATCCCTTGAATATAAATAAATTAAATTTCAGCTTTTACAATCAAAAAGACTGTTTAGGCAACCTCAAGCAAGGAAAAAGTGTATCAAATGCCATTTGTGCCAACTGCCATTAGAATTTTAAATACTGGGATCTGAGTGTGAGGGGTGATTTTGTGTTACTTGTTGTCTTTTTATGTGATTTGTGTGATTTATTGAATTGAATTTGTTTCTTTGTGGTAAAGCCAAAGACAAATTACCACTTGTGGACAATAAACTAAGGAGATGGAACTTATGAGGAAGATTATTTACAAAGCAATCTTTAGTGGTAGTGGTTATGGTCCTACCATAATTGTAACAAGGGGACAGCTTTGCAGCCTTGGCTAAATTAAGTATACACGATACTAGATAATGATCTGAGATGTCATCTCTTTGCTGCAGAATTTCAACGGCATCAACATTTATTCCATGTGATATAATATTAGGTCTAAAGTATGATTATGACAATGAGTGGATCCTGCTAGTGCTGCCTAACTCCAGTAGAGTTTAGAATGTCTCCTAAATGCCAATCCCAGTGCATCTTTTTCATTATCTACAACAATTAGTACTTTATCTGCAGCCAGTACTAACTCGGATAGAAAGTCAGCAAATTCTTTGATAAAGTCTGTATTGTGCCCTGGTGGCCTGTATACAGTAGCCAACACAAATGTCAAACGGGATTTATCAATTACACTAAATAATGTTACGTAAGGCACCAAAACTTATATTTGAAACTAGACTTCTGAGTAATACTGAAGATATTACTATAAATTACAGCAACGCCTCCTCCTTTTCCTTTCAGATGCGGCTCGTGTTTATAACAATAATCTTGGGGGGTGGACTCATTTAAAGTACTGTAGGGTGATGTCTGATTACCTGTGGCAGTTGTTTTCACGAGTTCACACTTAAATGATTGAATAGAGTGAAAGAATATAAGCGTATTTATCATGCTGTCCGAGGGGAATGAGGGCTCCAAGCTCAGTATTTAGCCCAAACCCAGAGTTCTGCCCCATATCGCCGATCACGAGTGAGGTTGACCACTCGGTGGAGTGGTGAAGGGGATGCGGAAAACTGTCGACCTAACTAGGTGAGTCGGCTCTCGGCTGTGGATATACCTCCCCTGGTGTTGATTAGATAGACCATTTCAACGTGCTCCTCACAAACTTGGTTTATAAAACATAATTTTCTCATCTCTCGAGGTGCAGACATTTAACAGTCTGACAATTAGCTGAATATTTATACTAGTTTAATTAGTGACACTTGGCCTACTTTTTAAAATCTTTCTTTGAATTTGGCAACATTTTTATTTTAAAATCTTTATTTGAATATGGCAACATGAAACTTCGTTCTACAATGTCTTCAATTAAATCACTGATATCCCCATCAGTGACATCAACCCCATCCCCTATCAGCCAATCACTGTAGGCATAGTTAGTAAGCATGTTGACATGCATAGCAACGAGGTCAACCCCACCCTTACTCTTAGCTTATGCTTTCTCTCTATTCCTTAGAAAAAGTTGGTCTCAGCAGCTTTGTGAATAGGTTTTAAGAGAGAACTCTTAATTAAGAACTTTTACTGGCATTTAGGAGAACTCTTAGTGCTAAGATAAAATGTTTTGTGAATATGGCCCCTGGTGTGGATGCTGGAGTCGGGCCATAAAATAAATTAATTTTGGTGTGGTTATAGATGAGGTAAAAGTACTTTAGATAATCTTAGAATAGAGTATTTTTTTACGGGATAACTTTATCAAAAAAGAACATGCTGTAGCTGTTTTCTTTGACCTGACGAAGGCTTATGATACCACTTGGCGATATGGTATCCTTAAAGATTTGTGTGAAATTAGACCTGAGGTAACTTGCCTATATTTTTTACTAACTTTTTATCAAATCGATGTTTCCACTTTCAAATTAGTACTACCCTATCAAAACCACATATTTAAGAAGTAGGGGTTCCCAAGGAACCATTCTTTCATTTACTCTTTTCAGCATCAAAATAAATAGTATAGTTCAGTTTATAGATCCTCATATTTTTCGCAGTTCATGTTGATTTGTCTATTTGTTATAGAGGAAAAAATATGAATGTAATTGAAAGACAAGTACAATTATGCATAAATAAGTTAAATAGCTGGTCAATTAAAAATACATTTTCTAAAAAAATCCTTCTATAAATAGTAAAGGAACTTAAATTTTTAGGTCTTGTCCTTGATAATACACATACTTTTTTTTGCATATGAAAGGAAGAAAAGTTGTTTTAAAACTTAGGATATTATAAAAATACTGTCAAAATTAAAATGGAGTGGAGTGGGTGGAGATTTCATTGTACTTGCGCACCTATAGAGAGTGCTAGTCACATCCTGTTTAGATTATGGAAACATTGTACATGGCACAGCAAGGAAATCTAACATATGAATGCTGGATGCTATTATCAAGGGATACGTCTGGTCTCATGAGCTTTTAGGACCTCTTCTGTTCAGAAAAACTGCACAGAATGTGCACTTCAAAAAATTAAAAATAATAAACCTTCACACTCTAAAAGCAAACAAAAGTAATCCAGCCTTCCTACCTATTCATATAAAGCCAGAACTGGGTATATTAGACATTTTGGAATTAGGATGAAGCCTTACTTGGAGAACCTGAACTTTAATTTAGACATCTTGACTCATTTTTGCACACTTCCTCCCTGGGATCTGAAAAGGCCAAATGTTTTATCAACCCTGAGTCAACACAAAAAAGACAACAGCACACCCTCATGAATATTGGAAGACTTTTTTGGAGTTAAAATTTTTGGAGATATTTTCCTCTCCAACTACCTCTATTCACAGATGGATCCAAAGCAGATAGTCGTGTTTCAGCAGAAGCAATAATTGGAGACCAATATCAAGGCATGCGAATCCGAGGACAAAGTTCTATATTTGCAGCTGAAGCCCATTCTTTACTCCTGGCTGTGGAAAATATAAAAACTGGTCAAGAATGAAATTTCTTAATCTTCACTGACTCAAAATCCTGCCTTGAGGCACTTGAATCTTTAAAGACTGATCATCCCACAATTATAAGTATATTAGCTAAAGTAGATCTTGTAGGCAAGAAAAACTTCAGGATCTTTTCTGCTGGGCTCCAGGTCAAATTACACCCTCTGATCTCAGACCAGTAATAAAGTCTTATATTAATAACGTGGCAGAATGGAATGGCCTGAATGCCACGGAAATAAGTTACATTAAATAAATCCTAGTGTAAGAATTTCCCTGTAAACAAAGACGTTTATGTCTTGCGTGAACGTAAACAGTTCAGAGAGCACATGTGAATCAGTAGACTACGTTAAATCGGTGCATTCCGTCTTGAAGTGACAGCAGCCTAATCAGCGGAGTAAAGTAACAATACTTTGTTACAGTACTTGAGTGTTTTTTTGGGAGAATCTGTACTTTACTTGAGTGTTTGTATTTCTGTCAACTTTTACTCCACTACATTACTCTTTCGTTACTCTGTCGCCGTAAATCGATGTGTACGGCAATCCGACGAAAGTTAGTTATTTTAATCTATAAAGTTTTAAATATGGATATTTTTCTTACACAAATACGCCAGAAGGCCTTTATTAACCCCCTGGAGCCGTGTTGAGCACTTTTATGATGGATAGATGCACTTTTATGGACTTCATAAAAGAGACAACAATTCACTGCCATTATAAAGCTTGGAAGAGCCAGGACTTTTATAATATAACAGATTTTATTCTTCTGAAAGAAGAATGTCATATACACCTAGGATGAGGTGAGTAAATCATGGGCTAATTTTCATTTGTGGGTGTACTAACCCTTTTACTTCTACCAAAGTAATTTGCTGGTAAGATATCTATACTTTTACTCGAGTATGGCTTTCATGTACTTTATCCACCACTGAACCTAATAAATCTGCTGCTTTCTGTGCCATTTAATTTTAATCAGACAATCTCATTGTGCTTGACTGAATCGCTTTTGTAACTTTAATAAGATTAAATGTATATTTAATTCACACAGTGGAGACTATACAGTGTTTTGTACATTGTATTACTTTATACAGTTTGTAGTATTTTTATGTAAGCTTATCTAGTCCTTGGAAGTTTTTCAGGTAGGTCTAATTCAGTTGTGTCTTTGCTCTATTGTATTTTTTATTTTTTTGTCCTATTGCTTGTAATTAGTTTCTTTGTTCATGTTTTACTAATTTATTTTACTAATTTACTTGTCTTCAGTGAGCTTAATTTTTTTTTTTTTTAAGCTAGTATTCGTTTTTTTTATATTGAAATTGTTGATGAGGTTTCAATAGGGGTGTGATGAGACTCTTATCTCACGAGACGAGACACAAGATAGAGTTCACGAGAATGAAACGAGACAAGAATTTTACATTTACTCTATGAAATGCATATCTAGAACATTTTTGCAGGTGCATTTGAAAGGTTTTAACTTTTAACTCATCTTCTTGTAATGAATGTCATTTCAGTTCTACTTTCTGAGTATAAATTATATGCAGTGAAAGACAACAATACTCAAGCACTGTAGAAGGTTTTGCACAAACTCAACTGACTGACTTCTTTTTTTGGTTGTCTCTTCAGACCTTAGAACTGCACATGAGCTTCTACAACTTTTGACCTCCTAACTGAACTCTGAACTAACTGATCAAGTGCAAACAATGTTAACCATCAAAGTACTCCAATATTCAATGTGCAAATAGAGAATTTTTTTTTTCTTCAAGCATGATACAGAGCTTAGAGATGGTTAACTACACAGATAGCTTTCATATTGAGAAATATTCTCATGCCTCAGGGACTCGCTTTTGAACAGTGGTAGGCTAATGTATTGAAATCGTGTTTGAATGCACTCTCGCCTTTGCTTTCACTTTCAATTTCGCGATCGTGCAAACTGGTGCTGAGCATGCATTTTAAAATAGACATTTCTCTGACACTTCTGTTGCACAACAAATCCTCTGCCACAGCCCTGTCGGTCTTCGATTCGATTAGAACTACAAACGCGGATAAAAAGTGTTAAACTACAAACATGACAGATGTGTGAGTCGGACTGTTAAGAGAGATTTATTAGATTAAGGGGCTTGAGTGATCAATTATCAGTATTTAACCTGACAAAAAGAGATTGAGTCAGTGTTATACACATATTTCATGTGCAGCAGCATTGTGAACTTTTCTAATGGTACATTTGCCAATTAGGCCTACCTTTTAAATTCATCATTAAACTGCAAACACATGAGGAGAGTCTCTGCATTAAAGACCCACGAATGGCAGATCAACAGGCTGCTACATTTCTCTCCGATACTGTAGGAAATTAAACTGAATGTGGAGGATTTGAACTGTGACTATGATTGACAGGGCAGTTTAAACGGTGATGGGATGCATGCAAATAAGCAAGAGTCTGTTAAAATGTAGTAGTAGTATATCCTAAAGCTAGCATACTCTTCTGCTACACTTCTTCACAAAAACTAGTATATACTTTTAGGTCGTAGTAGAGGTAGGCGAATTGGGACCCAGCAATATTCTATCCTAACTTCACCCTCATATTCCGTCATGACAATATGAAGCAAGCAGGTTTTGCAGGTTTTAAAGGCTGCTCTCGGTAAGACCTAATGGACGGAGACATGTTATACATGCTGTTAATATTCACATAACCAACGTGAATATTCGCCAAGATGGCATTTTGACATAACTGTGTGCTTATTGGAATGTTTATGTGTAGGCTAATAAGCCACAAGTGGTGGCTGTGTGTGAAAACTGACAGACTGAAGACCGTCTCTGAGCGCTCCACTACTTTATAGTTTAAAATCGCTTGAATTTATAAATTGGCATAATATAAAACGATGTGCGCTTAAGTCTTGTATTGCAACGTGCATCTCGCTTGCAGCGCAAAAACAACGTGGATACTATGAAGCCATTTGTTCATTTTGAGAGAGAGAGAGAGAGCGAGAGAGAGAGAGAGAGAGACGCGGTACCACTGAATCACTAACACTGTAAAATTACGTCTCACAGAAAGTTTTAAAATTACTGATGCTCTGATAATCTGTTTGGGTTAAACCTAGATGCTAGTGCATAAATGTTCGGTACCATCTGTACTTGCAGTACTGTAGAAAAACATGTACCATCAGGATTTTAAAATGTTGATACTGACTTGGTACCGAAGTATCGGTTCTCATGACATCCCTAACACCCACACACACAGAAGGATAATTTTGGGGCTTCACCCCTGCATTTAAAAGCATATAACACTCTTAGGGGCCATTCACACAGAACAAGTTTTTGCTTTCTATTGCGCTGCTTTTCCATTTTTGTCCTATGTAAACTTGTACTATGTTTTCCAAAATGTGGCGCTCAAGTTAAAAGAATTTCAGCTTTTAAAAACGCGTCTATTTGAATTTGAATGATTTAGTGAGAGTTCATTTTGACCCCTTAATGAAAAAGATTTCCTATGGATATGGATAGATGAGTGCCACTCCATAAGTCAATGGCTGGAAAAGTCAATGTGATTTAAAATGACTTGTACACCAAAATTGAATGATTACAGTGTCTCCCAATACAAATACCGCTTTCCTACTTTAAACAGTTTGACAGTAGACTGGGTAAACCCAGCCTTATCTGCCGGTGATTTGATTTCGCCCTGCAGCTCAGAAGCAGTAGAAATGAATGTACAGGTTTCCAGACTGTTACACTTTTGTGGGAACCAATGACAGACTGGCTTATTCACCTGACGTGCTATAGGCAGGTTTAACGCGATGACGGATAGAGAAGCGATGGGTCATTACCCGTTGAACACACCTCCTTGTGGTCTGATTGGTTGAAAGACTATCCAATTGCATACAGTCATTTGAATTATGCTCGTTTATCATGCCTCTTGTGCAGGAGAAAATACAGAGCAGACTCCCCAGACCAATGTTCAATCTTAAATTGAGCTTGGTCTGGTAATAACCAGACAAGTTTGACAGAATATGTAAGGCTTTTATTTGGAAGGGTATGCGACCTCGGATGCATTCTAATAAGTTATAGAGACCTGTTGAGAAAGGTGGTCTAGGCCTGCTTAATATTCTGTTTTATTATTATTCTTTCAGTCTTAGAAACCTGGCTTATTGGTCATTTCCTCCTGAGCAAGCTCCCCCTTGGTATATGATTGAACAATCTGTCTTGCCTTCTATTTCACAATTGCAGAGTCTGCTCATTAAACTGGATGGAGAGGTGAAGAAAAGTCCTATTATTTCACACTTGCATGCAATATGGTTAAAAATGTCTTGTCTGCGTAGCTTTGACCCTTACCTAAATGCTTGTTCAAGCATATGGTTGATCCCTAAATTGTGTATTAATAAAACCCCTTTTTATGGAATGAATGGATTAAGAAGGGTGTTGTTATATTAAGCAACCTTTATGAAAATGGTAGTCTGAAGTCATTTGAACATACAACAGCAGTTTGATATATCTAGATCTCAGTTTTTTTCAGTATTTACAATTACGACATTTGCTTTGTACTACTTTTGGTTCTAGTACACTGCTTCTTGAGTCAGCAAATGTTCACTGTATGGTACTTTCGGCATATGGGAAGGGTCATGAAGCATCAGTGTACTATTTCTGGTTGATTGAAAGTCTTGGTGACGGAGCTTTATTAGCTCTTAAGAAAATATGGGAAAGAGATCTAAACCTAACATTCGATGGCGAGGTATGGAATAGAGTTTTAAAGAATGTCAAAACGGCTTCTAGAGATGTGAGAATATGCCTTATACAGTTTAAGATTGTGCACAGTTTTTATTGGACTCCTTCCAGGCTGTTTAGACTTAGATTAAAATAAATGCCATATTGCTGGAGATGTAATTCTGAGGACGGAGATTTAATTCATGCTCTTTGGCTTTGTAATACAAATTCAGGATTTCTGGAAAATAGCTCATGAACACATTTGCACAGCTTTGGATTCTCATATTTCACTATGTCCTCAACTGTTTATATTAGATGGGTGGACAGACAATTAAATAAGAGACAAACACTTAAGACCTTGGTCACGCGTCTCTAGACCTTGCATGTTTTTTTTTCCGTTCCACTGACTGCATCTCACGTTTTAACCACAGCGTTCTGTGTGAATAGCCTTTTAAGCTATTGCTGATAGATCCTGACATGTGGTGATGGTCATTGTTTCCCTGAAAAGAAAGAGGGTTCTCATGAAGAGGTGTTTCTAACTTCCTAGAAAACACTTTATTAGGCCAAATAAATGAGATTTTGGCTCTCCTGCATCAAAACACACAGCGACTGACTGAGTACCCAGTTTGTCGTCTTTTCAATCACCCCTCGCTTTAGAAAGTGTCAGAAGCCGATCTCTGCAAATCCTGCTGAAGCGTTTAATTTGTCTTGAATTAATAGGCCCAAATCAGAGCCTGCTCTTTCATTGGTTGAGCTAATTAACATTTTGGAGCCTGATTATGCTGAGAATATGATGTATTCACCTATTGCTGATTGGTCCGTGATTGTTTTCATTGTCTCAAGGTGAGTGAGACAATATCCATTTACGCAAGGGCTCCTTTTTATTTTGTAGTCGGGTAAAAGAGAGCGGGCATACTTGAGTGTTGTGTGTGTGTGTGTGTGTGTGTGTGTGTGTGTGTGTGTGTGTTTTCAGGTACCGTGGCTGGTTGGTAAGGAGGGTGTGCTGTTTGCTGTTTGTCTGGGGTCGTGAAGTTCACCCCAGCCCTGCTGGAGACAGACGGCATAGAGTCCACGGCAGCGAGAGGTGCGGCTCGCTCGAGCACTCTTCACTGATTAGATGCCACGTGTAGTGAGAGAGAGAGAGAGAAAGGATGCGAGAAGCATTTGAGGATTGAGAGGCACTCCTGTGAGGCTCTCATTGAGATTTAATTCAAATGTCTTTCTCCTCTGTTAATATAGAAGATTGGTAGACACTTTATCTGACATTACATTAGCTCGCATGCAGAGATGTGAAAGCCTACATATTTTCAATACCGACCAGTACAGGGGTTTTCAACCGTTTAGATTCCAGAGAATTTCAAATATAATGATTCCCTTTGCGCAGGACCTGTCTAACATTGAAAAAAATATATATATTTAGGCTTAATATTTGGATTTATGTATTTAAATTGCATATTTCATCCATTTGGATATTTTTTTATATATATATAAACAAATAAACTTGATGAATAATGGATTAAATTGAATTTTCACAGTTGACATTTGATTCTCAAGAATTTGAACAAATGCGTTTTTAAAATAAGATTTAAAGGTCCCATATTGTCAACTGAAATTGCCTGGCTTTTTTCATGATAACTGAGGTCTAGGGGCTAAGTAACTACCATATAAGTTTCAAAACAGTCAAATGCACACGACCTGCATAAAGTCACGAGCCGTTGTGACTTCAGTAAAAATGTGACATCAGAACTACTGAGCACTGACAAATAAGTTATAACCGTAATTAAACAAAACTATACCTGTTCTGTCTCCATGCAGCATTTATTCTCTGGCTCTGTAGGATTTATTGTCCGCCTGAGATGAGATTTTCCTGACACCGGAGCACAAGCTCTTGAAGCTCCTCCCTCTTTTTGAATGGGGGCCGGAGGCACCAGCTCATTTGCTTTCTATAGGGATGCACACAAAAACGGTGCGTTTTTGCTTTTAACATGCTGTAAAAAATTATATGGAGTATTTTGAGCTAGAACTTCACATATACACTCTGGGGACATCAGAGACTTATTTTACATCTTGTAAAAAGGGGCATAATAGGCCTTTTAAATAAAATGCTTAAAGGGGACCTATTATGCCCTTTTTACAAGATGTACAATAAGTACCTGATGTCCCCAGAGTGTATGAAGTTTTAGCTCAAAATACCCCACAGATCATCACAAATGATCTAGTGCCTCCAGCCTGCTTTCAAGAAGATGGCGGAGCTTCAAGAGCTCAAGCTACGGTGTCAGGACAATCTCACACACTGAAAATGTCAGAAACTGTCAGTAGCGGTGTTCAGTTCGAACCGGAGTCGGACAAGGATGCTGCATAAATGAATAAATGCTGCATGGAGATAGAACAGTTATAACGGTTATAACTTATGTTGTCATCTTGCTTTCATCCACTATTACTACAAGCCTGTTGTAGAGGACCCTGTCCGAATGTTGGCCAAAACTTTACTGATGAGTTTTATGAAGTTTATTGTACATCACACAAACGATGAAGTGTCTGTTTTCACTCCAGAAAATCACCGTAAGAGCTTAAAGTCTTGTCCATAAACAGTCTCTCAAACTTAGGACGTTGACCATGTGAACTCATTTGTATGCGTTACCATTTTAATCACCTTTCTTAACCTTCCTGACTCAGAAAGAAGATTAAATGTGTTAGAACATATGTTAAATAAATTGAATTTCTTATGTGAATATTTTAACTTTGACAGCCCTAAAAGTACATTTGGTGAAAACTCTTTTTTTTTTTGGATACTCGAAAAGAGACGGACACTAATTTGAAAGGTCGGTGGGTTGCCCTGTATAAAGTTATAGTCACCTGACCCTGACTGGATACATTTCTGATAGGAGCATTTACATAAGATACATTATTGTATTAAAAAAAAAAAAGTTCCACAGAGCACAGGGTTCCCACGCTTTTTGAAAGCACTTGAAAGTTCTTGAATTTCAGACAAGGAATGGAAAGTACTTGAACATTTTGTTAGAGTAGCATGGTGCTATTACATATATTTGTGCTGCCAAAGCCAGAACAAAACAGCTTTACTGATTGGGGAGGAAGCAGAAAAAACCTGAAATAATTCTGCGTGAGTGGATGGATCGTGATCGTGTGCAGGCAGCTCTGCATAATGAGCACATAATGTGGAGCTTTTTAACTAGCTTAGTGCCAGCGAAGTGCAAATTCAGTGATGCTTGGCTCAGTGTCGAGCTACATAAAAATTGGTTTATCAAAGTTCCAATGAATAACGCTTAATAAAGTAGCGTTTAAAAGCGCAGCGCTCCTTTGATTGTAGAGGCTACCAGGGAATCCAATATATTTCTGCTGTTCCATAAGCGCCATCTACTGTCAAAGAGTGAAATTGCATTTGGTTTGTTCAGACTAATGCATATCAACCAATATTTTTACAAAGCTTACACACAGAGTTGTAAATGTTAACTGGTGGATCAATGAGAAGCTAATGTGCTTTAAAAAAATTTGAATATCAAGTATAATCATATTTTAAATTAACACATAATTTAGATTTTCCCTTTTCTTAAACGTCTTAAAGGCTGAAATGTGAAGTTTTTATTAATATTGTTTATAACTTTTTTTTTTTTTTTTTTTCCAACTAATTATCTGAACTGTAAAGTTTAAGTCGACTTTTAAATTATTATATGGTTAAGGATGTTTCCATAAACTCTTAAAAAGGTCTTAAAAGCCTTAAAATGTATTTTTCAAAAGGTACCATGTACAGGTGATTAATAAATAATTTTGCATATTTTTAATACCTAACAATTAACTTGTCCATATCTTTTCATGTATAAAATATCATCTCTATATTTTGATGTTTTAATTAAGTAATGATTCATAAAAAAGAAAACTAAAACCAGTGAAATAAATGTTAAAAGCAGGAATAAGAGAGGCGTAAACTGCATCTCTCGTTAAAACTCGCTCACTCTCTTGTACACTCTACCAGCCTCTTTCCTCATTGAATTTTAAAGTCACATGCCCCTAAAATTTTATTTTTGTATTTTAGTTGTCAGTGTATGCTTTAGCATTACTGCAGTAATGATAGACACCGGTACAGTAGGTCTTTGATATACTGTCCAGATGGGCAGTAACACACCCATGTATCGTATTTATTGTGCTTGATTTAAAATAAAAGCTGCTTTTAAAAAGTCCTTAAATCCTTGAATCTGTTGTTCATGAAAGAATGGGAACCCTCAGAGCTCTATTGGACAACCGTGTCCCAACCCTACTGGAATGGCATTCATTTTAATGTTGCTGTCAACCGTATGCCATGCTAACTTTTCTTTTTGCTTCTCACCTTGATCCAACCCTGTTACCACACCCTCCCTCCATTCAGCTAACCTAATTTGGGCCCTAACATTTAAATAACCTTTTATAGTCCCAAACAGCATTGGTGTTTTTTACTCTTCAGGCATAAGTGGTGTTTATGTGATGATCCATCACACAATATCCTCTTTGTTTTCTCTGCGGTCTGTTGTCCTGTGACTCGGTGTGTGTGTTTTTTTAATTTTTATTTTTATTTATTTTTTTATATCCAGAGTGAGGCAGGCTCTGGTTACGGCATGTTCCCCAGATGAGACCAAGGTGATTGAACTGGTGATGCCTGAGGTCAAAGGTCATTTAAGCAGACTTCTGGTCCTCACACAGACCTTCATCTCTCCCAGCCTACTCAGGTCTGAATGTAACTCATTCTGAAAGAAAATCACTTTCATCCTTCTGCAATTCATTCATTCATTCAGAGCTGCTTAATGTTTGAGGGAAGATGGTAGGATTGAAAAGATGAGATTTAAAATCCAATTTTGGGATTTTGTTTAAGTTTAAGAAATTGTCAAATGATGAAATATTTTACCCCATGCATTTCTTGGTCACCAATTATATAAGCAAACTCGAGGCATTGGCCGTGTGAACTCATTTGTACAAGTATTTTTCAGCATTTCAAACATCTTTGAGGGTTTTTTTTTTTTTTTTTTTTTTTTTTTTTTTTGCAGTTGCTGCAGTATGACATGAATTTTTAAAAGCTCAGATATTCCATGTAGCCTTTTAATTAATATGAGGTCATGAAGGCTGCCTAACTGCTCTATATGATTCCAAAGAAGTTAAATATTATAGCTTTTAATGAAGGGCAGCATAACATTCTTAATGAGACTGATGTCACTGATTGATGTCATGTCAACTGTCCATCTGCAGATAGACATTTTAATCTTTTTAATTGATGTCTCCCCAATCTCTCTTTCAGGATGATGAGCTGGATGCTGCTCAAGTTCTTCAGTTTAATGTTCTGCAATGTACAGATCAACCTCAACCAGCTGGCAGCTTTACACCGTGCCACACGACTGGTAATATTTCCAGCCTTTACAACCCCGATTTCAGAAAGGTCGGGACAGTGATTACTACTGTGATTACAACTACTGTGATTTGTTAATTCTGTTTAATGTTTATTTAACTGATAAAAGTACAAAGAAAAGATTTCTAATATTTTCAACTTAATTGCACTTTGTAAATATAAACACATTTTGTTTTTGATGGCTGTAACACACTCCAGAAAAGTTGGGACAGAGGCAAAAGTGAAAAGATCACAAAATGTCTAAGTTAAACGGTTTTGAAACAGTCCACAATTAGCAGGTGAACTAGTAATAGATGAGGGTGTCGTGTTTGGGTATAAAAGGAGCATCTCTGTCTTTGCAAGCAAAGATGTGTCATGGCTCACCACTTTGTGTCAAATATCATGAGAGAATTGTCAAACAATTCAAAAATGACATTTCTCAATGCAAGTGTGTAGGTCTTTTAGCATCTAGAATACATAATATTGTGAAAAGATTCAACAAATCCAGAGAAATCTCAGGCCACGTTTAGCTGTATACGTAAAAAATATTGTATCGTATCGGCGCTTCGTCTAGACGGATCTGGGGTTTTGGGAGCCTGAAACTGCTATATATATATATATATATATATATATATATATATATATATATATATATATATATATATATATATATATATATATATATATATATATATATATAATATACACACACTCACCTAAAGGATTATTAGGAACACCATACTAATACTGTGTTTGACCCCCTTTCGCCTTCAGAACTGCCTTAATTCTACGTGGCATTGATTCAACAAGGTGCGGAAAGCATTCTTTAGAAATGTTGGCCCATACTGATAGGATAGCATCTTGCAGTTGATGGAGATTTGTGGGATGCACATCCAGGGCACGAAGCTCCCGTTCCACCACATCCCAAAGATGCTCTATTGGTTTGAGATCTGTTGACTGTGGGGGCCATTTTAGTACAGTGAACTCATTGTCATGTTCAATAAACCAATTTGAAATGATTCGAGCTTTGTGACATGGTGCATTATCCTGCTGGAAGTAGCCATCAGAGAATGGGTACATGGTGGTCATAAAGGGATGGACATGGTCAGAAACAATGCTCAGGTAGGCCGTGGTATTTAAATGATGCCCAATTGGCACTAAGGGGTCTAAAGTGTGCCAAGAAAACATCCCCCACACCATTACACCACCACCACCAGCCTGCACAGTGGTAACAAGGCATGATGGATCCATGTTCTCATTCTGTTTACGCCAAATTCTGAGTCTACCATCTGAATGTCTCAACAGAAATCGAGACTCATCAGACCAGGCAACATTTTTCCAGTCTTCAACTGTCCAATTTTGGTGAGCTCGTGCAAATTGTAGCCTCTTTTTCCTATTTGTAGTGGAGATGAGTGGTACCCGGTGGGGTCTTCTGCTGTTGTAGCCCATCCGCCTCAAGGTTGTGCGTGTTGTGGCTTCACAAATGCTTTGCTGCATACCTCGGTTGTAACGAGTGGTTATTTCAGTCAAAGTTGCTCTTCTATCAGCTTGAATCAGTCGGCCCATTCTCCTCTGACCTCTAGCATCAACAAGGCATTTTTGCCCACAGGACTGCCACATACTGGATGTTTTTCCCTTTTCACACCATTCTTTGTAAACCCTAGAAATGGTTGTGCGTGAAAATCCCAGTAACTGAGCAGATTGTGAAATACTCAGACTGGCCTGTCTGGCACCAACAACCATGCCACGCTCAAAATTGCTTAAATCACCTTTCTTTCCCATTCTGACATTCAGTTTGGAGTTCAGGAGATTGTCTTGACCAGGACCACACCCCTAAATGCATTGAAGCAACTGCCATGTGATTGGTTGATTAGATAATTGCATTAATGAGAAATTGAACAGGTGTTCCTAATAATCCTTAGGTGAGTATATATATGTGTATGTATATATATGTGTGTGTATATATATATATATATATATATATATATATATATATATATATATATATATATATATATATATATATATATATATATATATATATATATATATATATATATATATATTTTTTTTTTTTACCAGGTCCCAAAGTGGATAAATCTGAAAATGACACCCTTGCGTTTTCGTGTGTACAGCCAATCCGTACGTTTTGTGAAACAATGTCATCACCCCACGCCTCGACCCTAGTCAGACGCCGCATAGTCTCAACCTCAGATGTCACACCCACAGACCGTTGTCTGAATGTCTGATGCATATGGAACACTTATCTGGAAACACTTCAGGAGTTTTGAAGTCGTCATCTGATTGGTTGAATTCTACAGGATGTCCGCGAGATGTGCACGTTGCATTCTTTAACGGTCCGTCTGGAAACAAATGCTGTGACGCCAAGCTCCTCATGGAAGAAGAATGCTGTCGTGTTAGGGTTAACTGTGACAATGAGCGCTTACCAGGATCAACTAAATGCTGGATTCTCAAAAGTATGTGAAGTTCGCGGCTCCATTGTTGCAGTTGCACAAGGTTCATGAATGAATAATTTATAATGCATGTCGGTCTGTTATTGCAGGGACATCGACTTTATATTTTCACGCCCCTAAACATGACGTGGAACAAAATGAGCTGTGTTTGGTTGCGTTACATGTCGGTCAAACGTCCTCTTGGGTGGTACTTGACCAATAAAAGCTGCAAAAGAGTCCTAGGCAACACAAGCATGCGCATTTTTAGTGTATATCTGTGGCAGAATTACAGCACCACATAATGGTCTGGCATGTATCGTTTTGAGTCGGTTTCAGTGGTTTCGTGTACGCAGATATTATGGAAATAAGAATTCTGGCTTTGTGTGGATGTGGCCTCAGTCCGTGTAAGGCAAGGCATGAAACCTCTGTTGAATGTGCATGACCTTTGAGCCATCAGATGGCATTGCATGAGAAATGTCATGCTGCTCTGTTAAATATAGCCACATGGACTCAGGAGTACTTTGGAAAATCACTTTCGCTTAGCACAGTCTTCCACTGCATCAAGAAATGCAACTCTGTTTAGCAAGGAGAAAGTTCTCTGGGCCTGAGCTCATCTCAGATGGTTCAAAAGACAGTGGAAAATGTGTGCCGTTTCAGCTTGTTTTTGGGAAGAACGGACATTGAGTCCTAAAGACGAAAAGGGACCATCCAGACTTTCATCAGCGTAAAAAAGCAAATCTGTCATGGTATGGGAGTGCATCGGTGCAAACGGCATGGCTGACTTCCATTAGTGTGAAGGTACCATTGACGTGGAGGCGTATACTGGGATTGTACAGAGACTTCAAGATGACATCCTTCCTGGGAAGCAAGACAATTCCAGTCCTCACACTGCACGTGCTACAACAGAGTGGTTTTGTAGGAACTCTACACCGTACAATGAATGTGCTTGACTGCCTGCTTGCAGTCCAGATCGGTCTCTTATTGAAAATGTATGGCTCATCATGAAAAGGAGAATCAGACAACGGCAACCACAGACTGTTGATCAGATGTCTTAAATCAGGTGAGATTGGGCAAAGATTCCACATGCAACTGCAACAACTAGTATCCTCAGTTCCCAAATTATTAGAAAGGTTAATCAAAAGGAAAGGTGATCTGACGCAGTTGTAAACATGCCTCTGTCCCAACTTTTGCAAACTATTATTTGCATAATACAATTGGTCAGTGAAAATTGGGATTTTTTTTTTTTTTTTTTTTTTTGTGCTTCTGTCAGTTAAATAAAGTTGAAAGAGAGTTAACAAATAACAGATTCTTTATTTTATTACATCTTACAAAATGTCCCGACTTTTCTGGAATTGGGGTTGTATTTCTTCACCCCATTCTCTCATATCACCCACTTTCCTTCCCTGTAGGCATCCCATGCTTCATGCATTGCATGCTTTCATTCTTCCTATATCTCATTAGCCTTTACTGGTTTTCTTTTCACCACTCTTTCTCTTCAAGTTTCTCTTTTTTTTTATTACTACTTTTACATTTTGCAGTGTTTTTCTGACCCAAACTCCGTTATTCTCGATTTCGCTGTGTGATATTGCGATTTAAATATATGAAGCTGAAGGCTGCTCTCTATATCAAAATGCTCTTTTTGTGTGTGCCTCTCTCTTTCTCTCTCTCAACCTATTGCTCCATTTATCCTGTTTACACATTTATTTTTATTGCAGTCAGGTTTTCCACCTCAGGCTTTTGGTCACACATAATCCTTTATATGGAAGTAAAAGCACACTTTGAAAGCTTTTTGTAGCATTCGATTGTGTGATTCTTTCATTTGGTGAAAGTGCAATATAAAACAGAATATCAGAGAACCGATTAGACCTCATCTAGTGTCTGATTTTATACCCAATTAAGCTTGCATTCTACAACCCAACCAGAAATCATTTCTTTGGCCTCAGTCCATGTGCATGACTCCTGAAAGTATTGAGCTCACCTGCAGATCCGATGCTTGCCGCCCACCTGAATAGCACTGATACATTTCTGCACCACTCAGTTGAACTCCACAAAAACAGTTTGAAAGAATTCAGTACATATATTGAAAAAAATCCTATTCATTATCAGCATTGTTGCCTTGTTTTAAGTATACATTTTTTTAATAATACTTTTTAAAACACACACACACACACACACACACACACACACACACACACACATATATATATATACATACACACACACACACACACACACACACGCAGTACTGTGCAAAACCCTAGGCACGTTAGTATTTTTACACATTATATTAATATTAATAAAAGACTTACACTTACACTTCTTACACTTATTAATATTAACTAATATTAAAATATATTAATATATTTTGCTGTAGTGTGTCAGTAGGAAATATCAGTTTTGCCATTAATTTTAGTAATCCAGTGAGATTTTTGTATGCATAAGGAGAAGTCTGACAATAGTCTCTATGCTCCACATGGAGAGCTGATCTCATCTTCATTGAGTCTGTCTGTGATTACAAGAAAAAAAAAAACTGAGATGGACTAAATCCAGAAGAACTGTGGCAACGTCTCCAAGACACTTGAAGAAACCTTCCTGCAAAGCTACGTGAAAAACTATAATAATAATAATAGGCTGGTCACACCAAATATCGATTTGATTTAGTTAATAGAAGTTAATTCATAAATAAAAGCTATTTATGTTATTATTTTTGACAGTTTTACCCAAGTGCCTAAACTTTTCACAGTACTGTAGCTTTGCAAGAAGGTTTCCTCAAGTGTCTGGGAGACGTTGCCTTAGTTTTTCTGGATTTTCTGGTCTTGGTTTTTTCTGTTTCTTCATGTAATCACAGACAGACTCGATGATGGTGAGATCAGATCATACCGGCTGCTGTCAGACTTCAAAAAATCAAAAAATTCTCACTGGATTACTACAATTAATGGCAAAATGATTGTTTGGAAATGTAAACTGATATTTTCTACTAACACTACAGTACAATATTTAAATAACTGGGTTAAAAACATTTTTCGTGTGAAAATACTAATGTGCCTAAGACTTTTGCACAGTACTGTGTGTGTGTGTGTGTGTGTGTGTGTGTGTGTGTGTGTGTGTGTATTAGTTGCAAGAAAAAGTATGTGAACCATTTGCAGAAAATGTGAATAATTTTAACAAAATATGAGAGATCATACAAAAAAATATGTTTTTCAAACTGTCCTGAATAAGATATTTTTCATAAATGTTTACATATAGCCCACAAGACAAACAAATGGCATAATGTATTAAACTGACCCGTTCAAAAGTTTATGAACCATTGATTCTTAATACTGTGATCCACGGCTGTTTTTTTGTTTTGTTTTGTGATAGTTGTTCATGAGTCCCTTGTTTGTCGTGAGCAGTTAAACTGCCCAATGTTCTTCAGAAAAATCCTCCAGCTCCTGCAAATTCTTCAGAGGATTTTTATGAAGTTTTACTGCTTTTTCTTGCAACTGTATGTGTGTGTGTTAACTTATGAACTGATGTTCAGCTGTTCTTTCCGGAACATCAATCATCAAAGCTCGGTAATGCAGGTGTCGTGATGGTCAAAGACACTGACATGTACCTTTAATTTCATCTGATTGCTCACTAAAAAACATCATTTCAAGTTTGATTTTGACCTGACATAAAGTGATATCAAGTTGGTGAGTTGTTTACTTTTTATTAGTCTTCCCGTTAACACTGCTTTCCCGCTGGTGTCGCTGTTGTTGAGCAGTCACTTTAGAAAATAAGCTGCTCATATTTTGTAATATTTTTCTGACTTTTTTTATTTGCAACTACAGTTTTTGAAGTGTTGACTCTAGATATGCATACATGCATACATAATGTTTGGGGTGGAAAATTATTGGTAGAATACTTGATCAGAGTTGAGATGAACAGTGTTGTGTTTGCTGTAATAGGGCTATCGTGACCTTTAACCTGTGCTCTTGGGTCTCAATTTTTATGTTAAATAAGAACCGGTTTAGAAATATTAGCGCAGTTGGTACAAAGGGTCTAGAAACACAATCTAGTGCCATTTTCTGAAGTACAAAAACAGTTCATTTACAGGTTTATTTTCAAGTGCACACTCAGCACTGAACTTTATTTCTCCCTGCGCTGAAGTGTCCTCTAATTGTGTGTGTGTGTGTGTGTGTGTGTGTGTGTGTTGTAGAAAGCTCCACTGGTCTATGTGTGTGTTCGGCAGAGCGGCATCGATCATGCTCTCATTTGTCTGACTCTTTTCTGCCACAACTTGAGGGTTCCCTACACCGTTTACCCAGCCCACATCCAACAAACCTGGCTGAGGTATATACACACACTCGAAACACAAAAACACTCACCATGTAGCGCCCACAGATGCTTTAGAAAGCTTCTTACTGCGTACCCCCACAGTTTATTTCCCTACCTTCCATCTAATAGTGTAAATTTACATTGCCACTCTGTTTTTGTCAGCCGCACTAGTATTGTTAAAAAGAACATTCTTGTTCATTAGTTTCTTACTAGTTTGGAGCAAGCACAGCAGTTTCTAAAGTGCAGTGCACTTATTCAGTCTGTTACACAGCCAACGGAAGCACCTGTACACATTTAACAGGGCATAATGGTTCAGTAAGTAATGAAACGTACAATTCTTAAAGAATCATGACACAGAGTGCTGGAAACGGCAGTCAACCACAGCGAGGGAGTGGTGGGGGTAAATGGTTTCCTCCTGCAGGTAACGGAAGACTTTGACTCCAGGCGGCGGGGAAGTTTGAGCTTTGTTTACATCAATAATTACTTAATAGCTGTTTATACAAATTGCCCTGTCAGTAATTGTTAATGTATTTATGATATGCTTCGAGCTTATGGTGCAATGCTTGATTGATTTGTCACTGGATGTGGAGCACACGTAAATAGCAATTTAAAAAATGTACATTAGCTTGAACAGTTCACACGTTTTCAAGTTTCAAATATGCCACAAACTATGAGTATTTATGCATTTACTTAACCACAGTTCATTTTGTCATTTCAGAAGTATCAAGGACTTTATGTACTTGAACAGAAACAACAAAGGAGAGAAAATATGATTTCAGTTTAAATAAATATTGATATTAAGCATTTTAATTTAGATTATAGATAGATTACTTTAAAATATTACTAATAAAGTATACATTTATGTCCTTTTAAGGCATCTTGCAGCCCCATTTGAAGTTTGCTGAGGCCCCCTAGTGGGCCTTAGGCCCTTTTTGGTTTTTAAATTAAAATAGTCGGACAGTGTTTCCTGCAATTGTGTCATTAAATGTTGGTGATGTGCTGCCACCAAATGAATGTTTTAGCGGTGTTGTGAGCTTAGACTGAATTGAATCTGACTGTGTGAGGTGAAATGATCAAAAGACTTGCTGGTTTTAATTGGTCTAATGAGTTAGTGCAGTTCTTGATTTACTGAGCTGCACTAACCCACTTCAAGTACTAAAAGAATAGTTCATGGAATCATTAAGGCCGTGTGTCCACCAAAGCATTTTTTCACATGGTTGGCTGGCATATCCAATTGTTTTCAGTGGGAGCGACACGTTTTTAGAACACCATGAGCGTAAAAAGGCGCTGAGTGTCTATTTCACGCTCAAGCGCTCTGAATGTTTGAGTAAAATGCAGCACTCATCGCTGTCACTTTTCACCCAGCTGTCCAATCACAGTGGAGGAGGGTCAGGACAAATACAACACCGACCAACCACCACATTATGCTTGTACAACGTCAACATATGACAAGAAGCAGCATAATAACGAAAAAAAAAATAAAATAAATAAATAATTATCTGTGAAATTAGATACTAGTAACACTTCTGCAGATATTCCGTATCATAGCAAGCAATGAGTCTCAACTGAAAAAAAAACTCTGCACTCAAGCACCCACAGCAAGGCAGTTTCTGAGTGCTGGCTAAAAACGCTTTGGTGGACACACGGCCTAAGGAACCAGAATCAGAAATTAGAGTTGGCTGAAGAATTGTTGATTTCTTTGTGATTTCTATCCCTATTCTGAGACCTATCCCGAAGTTCCTGAGACCTTTTGAATTTTGCTGGTTACTGGATTCTTAATTCATAATACAACAGCAAAAAAATGGAAAATGGTCATTTTACGGGGATGAGTCAGTAAACACAATTTCAGGCACTAGCAAGGACCTTATCCACTAAACAACAATCTACTCATGACTCAATTGCCTGCGATCCGCCGACAACACGATTATGAGAGTCGTGCATTAAAACATTTCTGTATGACACCTTTGTTGTAGGTGTTAGAAAGGATCTCATAAAGTGCCATTATGAAATATGCGCTTGTCCTGCCTTTTTATATTAAACAAAGCAGAGAATGTACGTGTAATAGAATTCATACATTAAACAAAAAACCGTATTAGTACATTAGTACAATATTGCAAAAGGGATAATTCATCCAAAAATGAAAATTAACCCATGATTTACTCACCCTCAAGTCATCCTAGATGTATATGACATTCAAATTTGAAGCCCAAAAAGATGCATCCATTCATTATAAAAGTTATCCATACGGCTCCAAGGGGTTAATAAAGGCCTTCTGACGTGAATCGATGGGTTTGCGTAAGAAAAATAGACATATTTAACATGTAGCTTCCGGCTGACCGTTTTCCGTATTCAACTTACAAAAAAAAGCCTAACTGGTGCGACGATGACGTCTAATGTAGTGTACGCGTTTTGAATTACGAAAGGCATTGGATGCGACATTGGATGCAATGTTATACTGCTTGGATTAGCCAGGACATTTTTTTTATATAACTCAGATTGTATTTGTCTGGAAGAAGAATGTCATATACACCTAGGATGGCGAGTAAAGTTTTGGGTGAACTATCCCTTTAAGCAAAAAAATCTGCATATTAGAATGATTTCTGAAGGATCATGACCCTGAAGAATGGAGTAATGATGCTGAAAATTCAGCTTTGCCATCACAGGAATAAATTACTTTAAATATTTTGGTTTGTACTGTATAATTGATAACATAAATGCAGCTTTCTTGAACATGAGACTTCTTTCAAAAACAGGCAAAAAAACCCTACTTGCCCCAAACCTTTGAACAGTGGTGTAATTAAAAACATAAAAATAAGGCTTGTCTTCTTACACTTTTTTTTCCCCATCCTGTGACTTGAAAGGCTCTGAAGTTATGATGACATTTCCTGCAAGTCAATATAATCCGTAGCCTTGCAGGTTTTTATGGTCCATTCTGGGAATTTCTAGACAGCGGTTCTGGTACTATTTCAATAATGAATGCGAGTAGAAATGGCTGAATCCTTTTGCAGTGCACCTACCACTGAACTAGGCAAGGGATTGTGAGACCCTAAATTCTGACCTTGTCTCTAAGTAGACATCAGGGAAAAAATAAAGTGCTATAAAATTGCATTATATGGCCCCTTTAAGTCTCATCTATGCTGTTATTTGTTTGGATGAATAACCTAAAGGAATGTGCCATTGCCGGTTGTATATTCTGTATATAACTGTGTATGTGACAAATAAAACTCTTGAATCTTAGTCACTGTTAATTGAGGCCGTTTTATTTTCTCAGGTCCATCCTTCAGAGGCTGGGTGTCGTCTTGCTCCCAGAAGGCACTAGCTCAGAGCGGGACGCGGAGATGGACAGCCTCTATTCTCCAGTCATGACCTCTGTAAGCCCCCGCGAAGGCTGACGTTGCCGTTCTGCTTGAATTGCTCAGATTCAGCACACGATAAGACAAGCAAAACCCTGTTGCTTAAGATGTTTGCACAGACACGCTGCTTTCGAATGCCATTTTTATACCGGTTTTAGTCTGAAGATGGACAGTCACCCGCGTTTTCAGGGCAGGTGAGGCTGCGTTAGTAACCTGGCCTTAATGGGCACAGCGGTTCCCATGACGATGGGGCACCTGCAGACTGCAGATGCTTCACAGGGAGGTTACACGAGTCGCTGAACCCATTACTCTGCCTCACTGATGCTTGGAGGTGGATAATAAATCTCCTCGGCCTCCAGATTTACTGTCAGAATCATACTATTATCTGAATTTCTCGGAGGAGCATTTTATTAGCAGTTTACAAGAAACATTACCAGCGTTTGGACGTTGTGATTGTAAACAGGGTTTTAAACAGGATTTGGCATAAACTGCATTTGAATCTTGATTGCAAGATGGGCTGATATATTTTAATATGAAGGGCTTTGATTAGATATGTGCATATGTGCAACTTCTGACTGGCATAAATGAAC
The DNA here is from genome assembly GCA_018749465.1 of Paracanthobrama guichenoti. Classification (NCBI taxonomy): domain Eukaryota; kingdom Metazoa; phylum Chordata; class Actinopteri; order Cypriniformes; family Gobionidae; genus Paracanthobrama; species Paracanthobrama guichenoti. Next base: position 26,332,415 of record CM031950.1, read on the forward strand.
AGAGGAAATAATCTGTCATGCTTGGAATAGCATATGAGCTTATCAGGCTTCTCAAGATGGATTCGGGATTTGAGTGTATGTGTGTGAGAGAGTGCGAGTTAAAGGGATAGTTCACCCCAAAAATTTACATTTTGTCATTTACTCACCTTTATATAATTCAAAACCTGTATGAAGTACTTGCTTGCATTTATCACAAAAGATAAATGCAAGCAAGACAAATGCAAGATTTTTTTTTTGTTTTGTTTTTTGAAAGTGTTGGTGTTGTTCTTTCCCATATATTAAAACAGACAGAGAGCAGGAGACGGTTAAAGGGATAGTTTACAACAACAAAAATTCTGTCATAATCTACTCGCCCTCATGTCATTCCAAAGTCACTTTTATTCACTTTCGAAACACAAATGAATAGTTATTCATGATATTTAATTTTTAATTTAATCTAAGAGATTTCTATCCTTCCATTGAAAGTCCATTCTACCAAAACTTTGACACTTCAAAATGTTCATAAAGACATTGCTAATATGAATCAAGCAGTTTAATCCAAATATTCTGATCGTTTTGTTGAACAGATTAAATTGAGGCTTTTATTCACATATAAACACTGATCAATGCACATACATAGAGCTCAAATACGGTATACAGAAGCGCAGCCATACTTTTCTGACATGCAAGACAAACCACGCTTTAAGTGTTTTGGTGGAATGGACTTTCAGTGGAGTGAGACAAATCTCTTAGGTTTCATTAAATATCATTTTGGAATTACATGGGTAAATGAAGGAATTTTAATTTTTTATTTTAACTATTTATCAATTTAATAGACTATCAGCAGTCAGAATTAATGAAGAACAAAATACTAACAGCCAGATGAACACGAATGCGTGGAGATTTTAACATATGGAAATAAAATCTAAAGGTGGGTAATCTCTCAGATGTTTTTTTTGTGTACAAAAACTATTCTCGTCACTTCATAAAATTATTGTAGAACCACTGTAGTGAGATGGACTTTGTAACGACATCTTTAGTACCTTTTATGGGTCTTGAGAGAGGAAATGTCTTTTCTGCCAATGGAGGCCTTTCTGAGCCATCGGATTTCAACAAAAATATCTTAATTTGTGTTCCAAAGATAAACGGCGGTCTTGCGAGTCTGGAACGGCATGAGGGTAAGTAATAAATGACATTATTTTCATTTTTGGGTGAACTAACCCTTTAATGTTCAGTTTGACAGAACACTACTAGAAAAATAGCACAAGTCACATTAACCATTTCTGTGGTGCTTTCTTGTCCTTTTTTAACAAGATGGATAGCCACTGGCATGCAATGTCGCTAAAACAGTCACCTGAATTTCTCCCTGTATGAGCCGGATGGGTTTAGAGGGACACGATTATGACAGAATCATCATAATGCTTTGTCCAAGCATTAGAAAAGTACCATTTGATTCTACAGTGGTGTCAGCTTACCACTTTATCTCTTGCTATAGCACATTTTATCTGTCTTCTCACACAGACACTTCCCTCAAACCGATTTTGCAGATATTGCAGTTGATTTATTTTCTCTGCTTCATAGCTCTTCCACATAAAACAGTCCAGCCTCTCTATTTTCCCACAAACATTTTATCCATCATTTCTTCTCTTTTGTCCCACTCCACAGTTCATTGGCGAGCTGTTACGAGAGGGGGCCGCTCTCAGCGTGGGCATCACCACAGCCAGAGGTTATGGTGGGCAGTGGCTGGCCCGTGTACGTCAGGCCATCAGTGATGGTCTAGTGCCTGATGTTTGCATCGTGCCAGTGGGCGTTTCCTATGATTGCTTACCACGCCACTTTATACGTCCACAGGTGACGACCTCAATATTAACAGTGCACACTCCATTGCATAATGACCTCTACCCGACAGTCACGCATTGTGCATCAGTGCACGGGGCTATTAAACAAACCAATGAACAAATTACAAACAGAAGTAGATTCACATTTTCCTGACAAAGGCAAACATGATAATGGTGCTCATAAGCAAAATGATCATTGAGTTTGGTAAATCCTTCCCCAATTAGTCTAAGTAATAAACCTGTCATGTAACTCGGTATGCACTATTTTGCAGCCTATATCAGTGATGCCTAAAAACATTTAATTGGCAAATACAGGCGCCGACCAACACCAACAGGGGTAACACACTGATCCAACAAAAACTGACTGTTGACGTTGGTCAGCGTCTGTTGTTGCAGTGTGAATTGGCTTCAAGAAAGCCCTTAGTGATGCACTTAAATATCTCTAAGTTTTTTCTTTATTAAAGGGTTAGTTCACCCAAAAATGAAAGTTATCTAATAATTTACTCGCCCCAAGTCATCCTATGTTTGTATGACTTCTTTCAGCCAAACACTGAGTTATATAAAAAAATATCCTGGCTCTTCCAAGCTTTTTAATGGTACCATGTTTTTTAAAGCCAAAAAACATGCATCCATCCATCATAAAAGTAATCCTTACAGCACCAGTGGTTTAACCCTCATCCCTCTCTCGCACGTAATATCCTTCCTCACGGGTCAAAATGACCCAAAGCCCTAATATTATACTTATTTTTTTGTCCAGAAAGCTTATTTCATTCCATTTTGATATTTTTGTCAATTTTTTTAATGCAATTTGTTTAGATTTTTTTATCTACCTTTTAAATTACTAGATTTTATGAATAAATAATAATTTAAGCACATTTTTTCAACTTGAATTAAAAATATCTCAATTTCAGGCATAATCCTTTTTATTCAGCTCAAAATATCTTATACTGGATGTCTTTGCTGACCTCTTGTGGAAAGAGATGGCCACTAGATGGCCTTATAGCTCTATATGGAGCAAATGTGTTGTTCCGCTGGGTGCTAAAGTCACTTCCCTTCAGTATGCATTCAGATACACATTAGACATAAAATCTTTTCTTTCTTTTTTTTTCTGTGTACTGAAACATTCTTTGCATTCCTGAGGGGATCAAATTGACCTGTGAGGGAAGGATTTGTTGCTTTTTTTAAATTTCAATCTAGTGAATTTAATTTTGTGTGTGTGTATTCATGGTTCAACTATGACAAAAGTCCTAGGGTCTTGGACCAGTCTGATGAACTCAAAAAAGATTCGGGTCAAAATAACCCGAGGAAAAGGGGTTTTAATAAAGGCCTTCTGAAGTGAAGTGATGCTTTTTCGTAAGAAAAATATCCATATTTGCTTAGTAAATACTAAGAAAGTGTTTCTTAGTATTCTAAGAAATACTTAGAATTACTAGAATCTAGAATCTAAACTATAATCACTGACTTCCAGCAGCGGCTGTATGCGAGTCTAGTTCTGTTGGAAGAGTGACCTCTGTAGGAGTAGTGAGAGTTCAAACAAATAGGGCTGGGCAACAAACTTAAGCTCCTCCAACATTTTTCTTTAAAAACTCTCGTTTTAGACTTCTTATACGTAACCAGTGTTTTGTTTTGCTTTATCCTCTGCACGTGAATTTATTTTATTTATTTTTTTATTTTTTTCAAAACCAGTTTAGTGGAAACTCTGCCCTGCAGCCGATCTTAAGATTGTATTGGTCATGTCAATCACAGTATTAATTGCCTTCACCAAACACTGATCCCACATCACAGTAACCTTAACCAATGAAATTGTGAACTGGTTTGGAGGGGAAAATCACACACCCTCTGCTCGTCAGGTCAGAAATCACTCTTCCGCTGGAATTAGACTTGTGTACAGCTATTACCGGAAGTTATAAATATGGATATTTTTCTTACACAAATGCATCGCTGCGCTTCAGAAGGCCTTTATTAAACCCCCGGAGCCATGTGGAGCCATATATATACACTCTCACCTAAAGGATTATTAGGAACACCATATTAATACTGTGTTTGACCTCCTTTCGCCTTCAGAACTGCCTTAATTCTACGTGGCATTGATTCAACAAGGTGCTGAAAGCATTCTTTAGAAATGTTGGCCCATATTGATAGGATAGCATCTTGCAGTTGATGGAGATTTGTGGGATGCACATCCAGGGCACGAAGCTCCCGTTCCACCACATCCCAAAGATGCTCTATTGGGTTGAGATCTGGTGACTGTGGGGGCCATTTTAGTACAGTGAACTCATTGTCATGTTCAAGAAACCAATTTGAAATGATTCGAGCTTTGTGACATGGTGCATTATCCTGCTGGAAGTAGCCATCAGAGAATGGGTACATGGTGGTCATAAAGGGATGGACATGGTCAGAAACAATGCTCAGGTAGGCCGTGGCATTTAAACGATGCCCAGTTGGCACTAAGGGGCCTAAAGTGTGCCAAGAAAACATCCCCCACACCATTACACCACCACCACCACCAGCCTGCACAGTGGTAACAAGGCATGATGGATCCATGTTCTCATTCTGTTTACGCCAAATTCTGAATCTACCATCTGAATGTCTCAACAGAAATCGAGACTCATCAGACCAGGCAACAGTCTTCAACTGTCCAATTTTGCTGAGCTCGTGCAAATTGTAGCCTCTTTGTCCTATTTGTAGTGGAGATGAGTGGTACCCTGTGGGGTCTTCTGCTGTTGTAGCCCATCCGTCTCAAGGTTGTGCGTGTTGTGGCTTCACAAATGCTTTGCTGCATACCTCAGTTGTAACGAGTGGTTATTTCAGTCAAAGTTGCTCTTCTATCAGCTTGAATCAGTCGGCCCATTCTCCTCTGACCTCTAGCATCAACAAGGCATTTTCGCCCACAGGACTGCCGCATACTGGATGTTTTTCCCTTTTCACACCATTCTTTGTAAACCCTAGAAATGGCTGTGCGTGAAAATCCCAGTAACTGAGCAGATTGTGAAATACTCAGACTGGCCCATCTGGCACCAACAACCATGCCACACTCAAAATTGCTTAAATCACCTTTCTTTCCCCTTCTGACATTCAGTTTGGAGTTCAGGAGATTGTCTTGACCAGGACCACACCCCTAAATGCATTGAAGCAACTGCCATGTGATTGGTTGATTAGATGATTGCATTGAGAAATTGAACAGGTGTTCCTAATAATCCTTTAGGTGAGTGTGTGTGTGTGTGTGTGTATGTGTGTATATGTGTGTGTGTGTGTATATATATATATATATATAATATAAAACTCTGACTGTGTTTGGCTGTAAGAAGAAAGTCATATACACCTAGGATGGCTAGAGGGTGAGTAAATTATGGGATCATTTTCATTTTTGGGAGAACTAACCCTTGAAGGGTTTTGTTGTAGCTGGCTGCAGAATATCCTAGAGCTCTATATTATAGGCTCTTTTACTATACACTAGCAACCACCTAGCAATGTCCTGGCAACCACTCAGAACTCTTTAGCAACCACCCAGAGAACAGAACACCTTAGAAACCACCTAGCATTATCGTAGCAAACACCCAGAACACCCCGAGCAACAGAATGGCGACACCCTGCCAGATGATTTCATGTGTGTCACCCAGCTGGTCTAAGTCATTAAACAACCATATAACAACAGCTCAGAACAACCTAACAACCATATAGCAATGCGCTAAACCACACAGAAGTTTTGCACAGGAATTGCAGTCATGTAGTTTTGTATTTGTAATTCCTGAGGTGAACTGATTCATTACACACTAATAAGCAGCAATATTCAGATAATTAAATCCAGACGCTGTGTTTTTTTTCATTTTGATTTGATGATTTTTATTGTGCAGTTTGTGAGATGTGTTTTCTAGACGAGCAATGGTAAAGACACGGCTGGAACGTTTCATCTCACATTTAGAGGAGAAGAGAGAGATAAAGGGCTCTGAGAAATCCATATTATTGTGTGCATCCATCTCAAATAGACGCCAGTTATTATAGTGATTACAGCCACTAATTTTTCCTCTAATGGCTCTTCACCATTAGAGCGCAGTGAAGATCAGAATAGTTTTCTCGAATTAGATCCAAGTCATTTCATCAGCTCGTGTGTGAGTGGCAGCGTGTTTTTTTCATTTGTTTGTGTGGTCTCTAGGCCGGTGTGATGTCTGCTCTGCGGTTTGTGGTCTCACTGTTGAAGGGTGATCACAGAGGAAGTGTTAGGATACATTTTGCACAGGCTTTCTCTCTGAAGGTATGACTCACACGCAAGGAATTACACACACTCGCTCATCCGTACACACCAGCAAATAAAATATAATCATTTCATACAAATGCAGAGCCTTAACGTAGTGGTTCTCGGCTGGTGGGTGGTCGGTCTGTTCTGACAGCAAGGGAAATAATACTAAATGCAAATAATAAAATGGAAGCCATATAAGAATGCGTAGTAAGTGTAGCAAAATAAATTGTCTACTACATTTGGAAATGAGGACAACCATTTGCAGATTCGGAAATGTTTCCAGAGCTTGGTAATATCGGGGTTTATACCACAATATCAGTATCTCATACCTAAAATATCTTTTAAAATTTATTTATATAATTTCATGATTCTCAATTACAATAATTTGTATTCATTTTAGTACAAATAATAAAATAAAAAAAACTAATTATTACAAAATATTTCTATTTCAAATAAATGCTGTTCTTTTGAACTTTGTTCATCAAACAATCCTGACAAAAGAAAAAGTATTTCCACAATATCAAGCAGAAATTTCAATAATGATATATGTCCCTTGAGCAGCAGCATATTAGAAGCAGCATATTAGAATGATTTCTGAAGGATCACGTGACACTGAAGACTGGAGTAATGATGCGAAAATTCAGATTTGCCATCACTGGATTAAATTGCATTTAAAAATATATTTAAATAGAAAACGGTTATTTTAAATGGTAATATTTCACAATATTACTGTAATAATTGTTTGAAACAAGTAACCACTATAATAAAGAATCACAAAATAATAAATGACAAGCAATAGAACCAATAAAAACGATAGGACAAAGATGCAAATAATTTGCTAAATATATAAGTCATTTACCTAGATATAATACTGATTAGAATTTTTTTGTTTTTTTGAGTGTTTATTAAAGCTACTGAAGTTATCCATCCAAGAGCAGGGAGACTTTTCTTGTGTGTCAGACAGCACTCGGACATTGAATTAAGATGATACATGCGTTGTGTTCCTTTTTTTGTTTTGATTTTAAGTACTTTTCATACAGTAAATAAATCCATTGTCCAAAATCTGGGTCTTGAATTTAAACCAGTTTAGCCGTAATGCGACATCTCAGTTTTTGAAGCTTATGTATGGGCACTGTGGAAAAGTTTTTAAACTCATTCTCTTTCTCTCTCTCTCTCTCTCAGGAGATGTGCGAGAGTGGAAAGTGCCGTGTGGATGGAGGGCGCCCCCTACAGGACCTGCTGTTGACCGCCATACTGCACAACAGGTCTCTTCAATCCCTCTGTTCCTGTATCTCATCTGCAGCATCCACTCTTGATCCATCTATTCCTATTTGCCACCCTAGCATCTGTCTGCCCATATGGTCAAAGACAAGAGAGCGCACGCGTCTCACTTTAAAGCATCCTGCATGCTTCAATGTAGATTTTCCTAGTTTGAGTCATGAAAGGTCCCTGGGGTTCTGGTCATCCAGTTCAGTTGTTCTTCACCTTTGGGTTATTTATCTGATGTGCCAAATTGGTAAGACAAAAAAAGCAAGAAAAATAACAGGAAGAATATATAGTGCTGGAAGGATTCTGGTTGAGGGTGATGGACGATACCTTTCAGTCCACTTCAGCCAGTTCAGCGTATCGCTTTCTTTAAACTTTCTTTGTAACTTGAGTTGCTTTAAACGCGTGCATTGCACAAATGTTTTATGCACATGGCTCTGGAGGTCTGATTTAGTTTGCTGAATGACTATTATACAATTATTTAATATTTATTTTGAGTATTATTTGTATCTTTGTCTTGTTTTTATTTGTTCTGATCTGTTATTTGTTCATTTGTGATTATTTTATCACTGACTGTTCACTTGGTTTAAACAGTTACTGGAGAAATTGAATCAATATTTACATACGTTACCATTCAAAAGTTTGGAGTCGGTAAGATTTTTTTACAAATGTTTTTGAAATAAGTCTCTAATGCTCACCAAGGTTCTGTTTTTTTGATCAAATATACAGTAGAACAGTAATATTGTGAAGTAGTATTACAATTTAAAAGAATTGTTCTATTTTAATATAGTTCAAAATTTTATTTTATTCCTTTGAATTTATTCCAAAGCTGAATTGTCAGTCTAATATGCTGTCTAATAGTCTAATACACTCACCTAAAGGATTATTAGGAACACCATACTAATACTGTGTTTGACCCCCTTTCACCTTCAGAACTGCCTTAATTCTACGTGGCATTGATTCAACAAGGTGCTGAAAGCATTCTTTAGAAATGTTGGCCCATATTGATAGGATAGCATCTTGCAGTTGATGGAGATTTGTGGGATGCACATCCAGGGCATGAAGCTCCTGTTCCACCACATCCCAAAGATGCTCTATTGGGTTGAGATCTGGTGACTGTGGGGGCCATTTTAGTACAGTGAACTCATTGTCATGTTCAAGAAACCAATTTAAAATGATTCGAGCTTTGTGACATGGTGCATTATCCTGCTGGAAGGACGTGGTCAGAAACAATGCTCAGGTAGGACGTGGTATTTAAACGATGCCCAATTGGCACTAAGGGGCCTAAAGTGTGCCAAGAAAACATCCCCCACACCATTACACCACCACCACCAGCCTGCACAGTGGTAATAAGGCATGATGGACCTATGTTCTCATTCTGTTTACGCCAAATTCTGACTCTACCATCTGAATGTCTCAACAGAAATCGAGACTCATCAGACCAGGCAACATTTTTCCAGTCTTCAACTGTCCAATTTTGGTGAGCTCGTGCAAATTGTAGCCTCTTTTTCCTATTTGTAGTGGAGATGAGTGGTACCCGGTGGGGTCTTCTGCTGTTGTAGCCCATCCGCCTCAAGGTTGTGCGTGTTGTGGCTTCACAAATGCTTTGCTGCATACCTCGGTTGTAACGAGTGGTTCAGTCAAAGTTGCTCTTCTATCAGCTTGAATCAGTCGGCCCATTCTCCTCTGACCTCTAGCATCAACAAGGCATTTTCGCCCACAGGACTGCCGCATACTGGATGTTTTTCCCTTTTCACACCATTCTTTGTAAACCCTAGAAATGGTTGTGCGTGAAAATCCCAGTAACTGAGCAGATTGTGAAATACTCAGACCGGCCCGTCTGGCACCAACAACCATGCCACGCTCAAAATTGCTTAAATCACCTTTCTTTCCCATTCTGACATTCAGTTTGGAGTTCAGGAGATTGTCTTGACCAGGACCACACCCCTAAATGCATTGAAGCAACTGCCATGTGATTGGTTGATTAGATAATTGCATTCATGAGAAATTGAACAGGTGTTCCTAATAATCCTTTAGGTGAGTGTATGCTGATTTGATGCTCAAGAAACATTTCTCATCATTGAGCAACTTCATCAACAGTTGTGCTGCTTCATATTTTTGTGGAAACCATTATAAAGTTTCTTTTTCAGGATGGTTCAAAAGAACATCATTTATTTTAAATAGAAATATTTTATATTAATTTGCATTTTATGATATTAATTTTAGTAAAATCCATACATTTGTCAATAAAAATGAAAAACTCTCTGACCCCAAACTTTTGAATGATAATATTTGAAGGCTATATAAATTTTTTTAATGCAATTTTAATAATTATATTTATATTTAACTATTTAAAGGAGTGTGTTCAATAGCATATTAGTATATTTTCATTTAAAGCTGTGGTATACAAATTGGTATTGAGAATCATGAAATTTTAAAAGACATTTTAGGTATTGCTACAGTATCAACTACTGAAATTTAGATAAAATTCCTCGATATTAGCCATATTTTATCAAGCACTGGGACACAGTGCTTCTGAATCAGAGCTCAATAGCCAAGTGCATAAAATGTTTCTGCGGTGCATTCATTTTAAGCAACTCAGGTGAAATAAGGAAGAAGTAAGTTATTCCAGCTCCGGCTCATAATGAGCTGGAATATCCTGAAAAATCTACAAAGCTCCAAAGCTAAGAGCTCCTCATCTGCTCTTCAGTCTCTTCCGAGAGCCTCAGGTGCTGTTAGACATTTAAAGCGGAACATCCACAGCGGGGAAGCCTTATCGTGAAGATTCAGCCCTGCGGGGCTCGACGTTTGCATTTTGACAGCTGGTAATAATGTATTGTTGTAAAGCCTTTTGTTGTACACGTTAGGAAGTGAGAACAGTAGACAGGTGATGCAGTCACGTGAGGTTTGTGGAGGACTGTAATGTAAATTTAATGTCGGGATTTCCGAGAATGACAGTATGTAGCCTACGATAGGGTTATACATTTTTGTCTATTTTTCAAATAATAGATTTCCTGTATCATAAATTGAAAATTTGAACAACCATAAAACAAACATTACTGCTTGCAAGTAGCATTTCCTAAAACTTTCTAGATCTGTTTTTCTAGAACAATCCATATACACATGAGAGAGGGACAGAGAGAGAGAGAGAGAGAGAGATTTATGAGCAAATAACTTAACTTGATAATTTGATGCTTGTTTCTGTAGCAATATATATTGTCATACAAGATAAGTGATAGTACCTTACAGAAGAACAAGGCTGTCTGGACCAATAATCTAGTGAGATTTCAGCAATGACAACTAGAATATTACATTTATTTGCTTCATTCTTCCTTTGATTTCTGCTCCAAGAAACTGTCCAATAATTTGCATTCGGAATGGCATTCTGCACTTTTCTTCTAATGAAGATTCTTCTAAAGGCAACAATCAAGATTATTTTTGAAAAAGTTATAACCCTAGTTTACACCCCTATACGTCTGTTAAACAAAGTATGTTGTCATAAAATGAAATGTGGTTTATTTCATCAGGATGGACTCCATCTTCAACCAGAAGGATGTTTCCTGGCTCCTCCCACCCACTGTCATGCCTGAACTGCCTCCTGCTGATAGACAGCAGACTGTCGCGCTGACGCTTCATTTCATGTACTGTGAGTCTGATTGACATGCGTAAGATCTCAAAGATCAAACTCTTGCACTTTAGTAGTTGATTTCTTTATTAAAGAATTATTTTTTATTTTTTTATTTTATTTTAGCTTCAGCTACAAGTATGGCCGTCATGTCTACAAGTCTGGTGTCCTGTTTGATGCTGCACAAGCATCGCATGGTCTGTTTTAAAAACTCCTCTTGGGCATCACATAATTTATTTATTTATATATATATATATATATATATATATATATATATATATATATATATATATATATATATATATATATATATATATATATATATATATATATAAAATTTATTCAGACACCTTCAACATTTTCTCACATTATCACAGTTTATTCGCTATAGTTTAGAAAATGGTAATAAAATATGACAAGAACAAATTTATCTTGATAATGTCAGATAACTTTGATAGGCATTTTCTTCAACCTGAGGCTTATTCATCTCACTTTTGGAGTAAATGGGCCTTTACATTTACCAAAAATAAAACTTTAGTTTTTTTAGGCAAGCAAGCCTAGTCCAGGTAAACGCAAAAGTAACGTAACGCATTACTTTCCATTAAAAGTAACTAAATAACACAAATTAGTTGCTTTTTTAGAGAGTAACGCATTACTTTTAAACGTAACTTCCCCACACTGATTATTATTATTACATATGCACAATAAAGACAGTATGAATTTGACTTTTTCTTAATGTTGCTAGATTAAATATACAATAAAATAAAATATTTTTATTCCTGCCGATTTCTGTATCAAACAATTATCATCTAGGACTGGAAATATTTTATAGTAGTACATCAATTGGTTTATTAGTCATTGACTGGTTGTAGATGATTCATACAAGCATCAAACATGATTCTGCTTGCTTTTGATTTTGCTAATGATTGTAATAATCTTCTCCCTCTTTCTCAGGGTGTGCGTGTATCCGTGCTGTGCAGGGACATCTGTTGGCTGTTGGAGGAGGTGTTGTTCAGAAACACAGACGTGGGTTTTGGTGGCACTCTGGTCGGGCTGGTGCATCACGCGCTTTCTCTGCTCCGCCCATATCTGCTCCTTGCTTCAGCTCCGCCCACGGGAGAACCCATCATCGCACCGCGGCCCGATCCAGAGTCTCTGCTCACGCTGAGCCAGCACTGCGATGTGCTTACTCATGTCTTCATACACGAGGCTGTAGGAGGTGGGCAGAGTGTATTGAATGAAAGCTGGTGTTGGCAGGCGTCAGGCACCAATTTTTTTTTTTTTTTTTTTTTTTTTTTAAGGGCCATCAGTGGGAGGCAGTATGCTGTAGCTTGACCAGTTAAGATATGACTAAAGAAAAAGTAAACTTAGTAGTTTTTATATATACGGCATGTTAGTGTATTGACATGTTTTTGATTAGCAAGCAGGGTTTACATTTTGATATTGATAAAGATTTCCTGATTCAGTGGCAATTAATTTGGGTATATTTTATTTATTATTTCCATTTCAGACACTACCGTTCAAACCGTCTCTTATGCTCACCATTTATTTGATCAAAAAAACAATAATATTGTAAAATATTATTACAATGTAAAATAACTGTTTTCCCTTTTTAATATATTTTAAAAGTAGTTTATTCCTGTCATGGCAAAGCTGAATTTTCAGCATCATTACTCCAGTCTTCGGTGTCACATGATTCTTCAGAAATCATTCTTATTGGCTGATTTGCTGCTCAAGAAACATTATTAATATCACTGTTGAAAATAATGTTTACTGTTGCTTTGTGGAAACCGTGACGTATTTATCAGTATTTTTTGATGAATACAAAGTTCAAAAGAACAGCATTTATTTGAAATGGTAAAGACATTTATAATGGTTACAAAAATATAAATGTATCACTTGATCTTGAGTCTCTTTGGCACTGATAAGAAAAAAAGTGAGTCTATCGCGCTGGCGCGATGGCCGACTCCCGGAGGTTAATGCATCCTTGCTGATTAAAAGCAATTATCATTTTGAGATAAGTATTGATCATTCAAACGAAGACTGGAATTAAGAAGAAAATCTATATTTTTACCCAGTTTTGACCATTTTAATAAATCTAATAACATATCTGATTGGATTCTCCAAATTTAGTCTGTTTACAAACAGTATTTGTGTAATATTTATACAATATTTTGTGTTAGTTCACCCAAAAATACTCACCCTCAGGTCGTTCCAAACCCATAAGAGGATCTTGAAAAAAATGAAATACGAGAGCTTTCTGACCCCTCCTTAGACAGCCATTTAATTACCACTTTCCACCATTTAATTACCACAAGTCCCAGAAAGGTAGTAAAGACATTGTTAAAATAGTCCATGTGACTCCAGTGGCTTAACCTTAATTTTATGAAGCGACAAGAATACTTTTTATGCTCAAAAAACAAACCAAAATAACTTTATTCAGCAAATTTGTTCTGGCCTGCGTCAGTCTCCTAAGCAGTTTACGTTGTAAAAACAGTGCAGCGCTTCCGAATTCTACGTCAGAATGCTGGTTTACCATTGGCCGGCACCGTTCACATGAGCACCACGACGCAAGAGCTAGCCAGTGGTGAGCCGCCATTCTGAGTTAGGGATGGGTATCGAGAACCGGTTCCATTTTAGAACTGGTTCCAAATTTACGAGAACAGGTGATTTTGATAAGAAACACGCATTTCGATTCCGCTTATCGGTTCCTTCTCTGCACACATCCAAAACGTGAGCACAGAAAAAGTGTTTTAAATGCAATTTTTTTTAAGCATTCAAGCGCAAAGAAGACTCTCGCATGTGCGCACTGAACGGCTTCTCATAGTGAATAGGACGCAATATAATGAACTGAGTTCTCTTCCTCCTCTTTTTGTACAGCACACAAAATACACAATGTCAAAAGACGAAAGATGAAAATGCATATTTAACAGTATGATCCGTGCAGCTCTTAAAGTGACGGCAGATTTTCCTGATGCATCTATATCAGGGGTGGGGAACATTGATCCAGAAGGGCCAACCCTTTAAAAAAAACAGTTGCAACCCTGAAAAAAACACTCAACTGCCTGTAACATCAGTAATCCTGAAGACCTTGATTAGCTTCAGGTGTGTTTGATTAGGGTTGGAGCTAAACTCTGCAAGAGAGTGGCCCTTCTGGATCAACGTTCCCCACTTCTGATCTATATGATAACATTAATCAAACAACAAAAGTCAATGAAAAATTAAACTTGCTGTTCCTAGATATTTTATTAATAAAGTGCTGTTTGATTACAGTTTCTGTACCTGAATAGCCTACCTGAAAATGTTTATTTCAATTGTATCAATTGTATTATCAGTTGTATTTGTGCAATTGCTAATTTGTTATGGCTAGTTGTTTCTGCTATGGTATTTTTAAACCATAGTTCCTTGTGTTCTTTAGCCTGTTGATAGCCTAAAGTTTCCTCAGCTACAATGAAATGTTTTGCAATAAGACTTAGAATAAATGTGAACGATATATTACGTTTTTTTTTTTTTTTTTTTTTATATACCTTATTGGAATCGAAATTAGGAATCATTTAGAATCGAATTGGAATCATTAAAATTCAAAGGATACCCAACCCTAGTTCTCAGGGGTGAACCACTGTAGTCACATGGACTATTTTAATGATGTCTTTCCTACCTTTCTGGGCATTGAAAGTGGTAATTAAATTGCTGTCTATGGAGGGGTCAGAGAGCTCTCGGATTTCATAAAAAAATATTTTAATTTGTGTTCCGAAGATGATAGAATTAATGACAGAATTTTCATTTTTGGGTGAACTAATCCTTTAATGATAAAAGATGAGAAAAAATATCCATTCGGCTCAATAATCTGAGGGGGCACGTACCCAGTTTGAATGGTTCTCATGTTCAGGATGTTGATGTGTTTGGGTTGAGTCACGCTTGCACCACAGCAGGGTTTATTGACAGTGCTAACCCTGAAGGCATGTTTGTTTGTGTGAAGCGTGTGCTGTCTCAGCCATGCTGAGTGAGGTTGTAGGCTGTGGAGGGGGTGGAGACCAGGAGTTTGATGTTGTCCTGGGTCAGGAGGAGCTAACGGAGAAAAGCCTCCAACTCACACATTTATTATCACCCGGGTACATACCGGTGAGTTTCACTCAAACACGCACGAATGACGTTTATAATCACGTTGACGCTAGAAGTGATTCATGCAGCCGCCTTGCTGTTCAATCAGAAAAAAACTCAATTTATTTTTTCATACAGTCTCCAAATTTCTCTCTCGCTCTTCCAATCGATCAGTTGCTCCCCATCTGTCCCTTTTATTATTCTCTCTCGATGTCTCTTAAATCGAGTTTCCCGTTCAAGGGTTCTTCAGCGGCAGGAATATCATGTGTAATTATTGTAGGCACATTTTACACTTGCATCAGCAAATAAACACTTGTAAAGGCTGTGAAATGTCAACAAGAACAAAAACACTACACAACTAATTATCTCTCCTCCTTTCTATCTGCTCTCTCTCATATGTCTGTCTCTCTCAGCCGTGTCAGAACGCTCATAGCTTTGCTCTCGATGTGGTGGACAGCATGGTGCGCTGTGGGGTTCTTGTTATGGAGGAGGTAAGACACCTGCATTAACAAACAAATGTTCATTCTCTGATCACAGTCGGTCTTGGCACATGGAGCATTTTCAAAATCCTCATCAGTGGTCATTGCTATTATGAAACTTTATATTGTACAATACAAATCCATTGTATTGTATACTACAGTTATGATACATTTTAATACAAATGTAATATTATATTATTTTGGGAATTATATTTATAGTGCATCCGGAAAGTATTCACAGCACTTCACTTTTTCCACATTTCGTTATGTTACAGCCTTATTCCAAAATGGATTATTGGCATTAATGGCATTAATTCCTCAATTCTACAAACAATACCCCATAATGACAACATGAAAGAAGTTTGTTTGAAATCTTTGGAAATGTATTAAAAATAAAAATGAAAAATTCACATGTATATAAGTATTCACAGCCTTTGCCATGACACTCAAAATTGAGCTCAGGTGCATCCTGTTTCCACTGATCATCCTTGAGATGTTTCTACAACTTGATTGGAGTCCACCTGTGGTAAATGCAGTTGATTGGACATGATTTGGGTAGGCACACACCTGTCTATATAAGGTCCCACAGTTAACCGTGCATGTCAGAGCACAAACCAAGCCATGAAGTCCAAGGAATTGTCTGTAAACATTTGAGACAGGATTGTATCGAAGCACAGATCTGGGGAAGGGTACAGAACATTTTCTGCAGCATTGAAGGTCCCAATGAGCACAGTGGAGCTGGCCACCCGGCCAAACTGAGTGACTGGGGGAGAAGGGTCTTAGTCAGGGAGGTGATCAAGAACCTATTGGTCACTCTGACAGAGCTCCAGCATTTCTCTGTGGAGAGAGGAGAACCTTCCAGAAGAACAACCATCTCTGCTGCACTCCACCAATCAGGCCAGTATGGTCTCCTCAGTAAAAGGCCACCTGGAGGACTCTCAGACCACGAGAAACAAAATTCTCTGGTCTGATGAAACGACAAAGATTAAACTCTTTGGCCTGTATGATAAGCGTCATGTCTGGAGGAAACCAGGCACCGCTCATCACCTGGCTAATACCATGCCTACAGTGAAGTGTGGTGGTGGCAGCATCATGCTGTGGGGATGTTTTTCAGTGGCAAGAACTGGGAGACTAGTTAGGTTCGAGGGAAAGATTAATGCAGCAATGTACAGCGACATCCTTAATGAAAACTTGTTCCAGAGCACTCTGGACCTCAGACTGGGGCGACAGTTCCTCTTCCAACAGGACAATGACCCTAAGCACACAGCCAAGATAACAAAGGAGTGGCTACGGGACAACTCTGTGAATGTCCTTGAGTGGCCCAGCCAGAGCCCAGACTTGAACCCGATTAAACATCACTGGAGAGATCTGAAAATGGCTGTGCACCGACGCTCCCCATCCAACCTGATGGAGCTTGAGAGGTCCTGCAAAGAAGAATGGGAGAAACTGCCCAACAGTAGGTGTGCCACGCTTGTAGCATCATACTCAAAAAGACTTGAGGCTGTAATTGGTGCCAAAGGTGCTTCAATAAAGTATTAAGAAAAGGCTGTGAATACATATGTACATGTGATTTTGTTTTCATTTTTTATTTTTAATAAATTTGCAAAGATTTCAAACAAACTTCTTTCACATTGTCAGTATTGGGTATTGTTTCTAGAATTGAGAAAAAAAAAAAAAAATTTTGTCCATTTTGTAATAAGGCTATAACATAACAAAATGTGGAAAAAGTGAAATGCTGTGAATACTTTACGTATGCACTGTATAATATAGGCCTATTCTGTGTGTGTGTGTGTGTGTGTGTGTGTAATGCAAATGAAAACATGGCATATTTATTTCGTTAATTTGACTAGTTTCTGCATTTTCTGCAAATAAATGCTCTAAATGACAATATTTTTTAGATTTGGAAGAAATATTGTTAGTAGTTTGTAGAATGAATAAAAAATTTTCATTTTATTCAGATGCATATAAACAATAAATCCAGAGAAACTGCTAATTTTGCAGTGGTCTCATTTCAGATATATACAAAGTTTTCAAAGCTAAGATCAAAACAACAGTAAATTTGCAGAGACATACAGTTTTCACTCCACTGCCCAGACATCTAGCAAGCTCTCAGACTCAATCTTATCTCTGACACTGACCATTTGGTCTGTGCCTATTTATTTTCAAGTGCTGCCACAGTTTTCAGCTGACTGATTCACAAACACCCACAGAGATGAAAGCTATTTTTGTTTTTCTGTGGTTTAACGTCATTGCAACCCTAAACTGATAATTTTGCAACTTGTTTGAATATGTCTTTAGAGTCTAGATGTAAACTTTGTGTGTATGCAGGTTCAGATGGATACACCAGTGTGTGACTTCATGAAGAGGCAGGGCGTGTTATCATGGGCTTCTTCAGACAACCCTGACCAGAGCAGCGATTCAGACTGTGAGGAACCAGACAAACACTCTTATAAGGTACACAAACCCACAGACTCATCATTAATAAAATATACAGTGGGATTTGAATATTTTTGTTTATAATCATATAGGCCTATTAAGATTCATAGTACTCACATAATCTCTGGACACTCTGTGGTTTTCATCTCACTGGAACTCTGGAGCCAAACAAACACTAACACGTAAACCTCATTCATAATTTACAAACACAGACAAAATAGCCCTGAAACTAATACAGATATTTCTGCTACTCTTGAAGTGTGCTTCTGTCTGCAAATTGCGGTTTCTGATTCTTCTGTTGAATCAGAACCTCAACCAAACGTTTCGAGCACAGGTTTAGGATTTCCTCAGGTTTTAGCTTATACTTATTGAACTTTTTTCAGGGTCATTTTTGTTTTACATGTTGAAGCTTTTGAATGAGTGGTGTATTCAAGTGGTGTCTGCTAGCATGACTATTACCTAACACCATGCAAGCAAGCATCACTATTACAATCGCTCATACTTCCCTTGCTCATACTTCATTTTGTCCAATAACTGGGCATGAATGATACTTCAAATCATGTGGCTGGCTTCTGTGATCAGAATAATGAAATTTTCATTAGACAATAAGAGACAATCCCACAGACTTGCATTAATTTACTATGATCTTGAAAGGAACTCTTAATTATGATTATTTTACTTGTTTTTAATGTTATTAAAAATGTAATCATACACAAGTGTTCCTTTCTAGACAATTATTTAGAAATCAGAGTATGAAACCATATTGTATCATACTTGAATTTCTATTTTAAAAATATTATATGTAATTTTATTGCATTTCAAAAACCAATTTGAAAATTTAAATTTGAGCATTTATGTACATTCATAAAATGTTACATCAAATATGTTCATATGTCACAAGACATAAATATGATCAAAACATTTAGGTTGGTAAGATTATTATTTTTATTTTTTTATGTATTTATTTATTTATTAAGATGCTCACCAAGATCAGAAATACAGTTTAAAAATCTGGTAATATTTTATAATATTTTTTTAGTGTAATTTATTCCTGTGATGGCAAAGCTGAATTTGCAGCATCATTACTCCAGTTTTCAGTGTCACACATAGACTGTAAAAAAATAAGGATGTAGTGTCTGTGACGTCACCCATAGGATTCTGAAGAGCAGTTCTGAAGCGTAAAGTAGAGACGAGCTGGCCATTGCCATCTTGGCTGCGCATCATCGCGCGTCACGCCCCGGATAACAGAAAAATTAGATCCCGCAAAGAGGCGGGATGTGGGCGGAGCTGAGGTATAAGTCTAGTGGCTGGGATGGCTAAACTCTAATATGTTGTATCTAACTGACTACTAAATAAAAATAAAAAAAATCACCAAAAAAAATAAATAAAATAAAACAATGGATTTATTGGAAATTGATTTTTTTGGTCACAAAGTAAAAGTGTTTACTGTCTTTACTACCCAAACAACATCTGTCTCCTAACTAATAATAACCTTTGCATGTTTTCTCACTGTCCTCTACCCTTCTGCTGTATTTTCTCTCTCTCTCTGCTTTCTAGTTGAGTCAGCCGTCTCAGTGCCCAGAGCTGCTGTTCTTTCTCTGTAGTTTACTGAGTGTCCAGCTGAGAGCTCTGTGCTGGGCACTAGAAAGCCTTCATTTCCTCCCCACACCCATCACAGGTTAGTACACACACACAAACTCTGACCTCTGGCCAAACAATGCTGTTGCCATGTGTGATGAGTAAGTGTATTTTGGCAAGATCACGGTCACTTCACACCGAGTGTGTTTATGACCTAAAAATTGTTTATTTTAGAGACAGACTGTTTGGACCAACTACACGCACACTTGAAGAACCGAGCTCAACTGGACAAAGCACACTATGGTACAAAACAAAAACACACTTTTCATTTTCCACTCACCACCATGAAGCTAAAGCAGGGGTTTTCAAACTTTATGATGCCAAGAACCCCCAAATATGATGAATCTTTTATGAGGGACCCTTCCTAAAATCCATCTCTATATTTTTATGTATGGAAAAAACATTTAAACTTGGATGAATCGTAAGTGTGACATTATAAATGCAACAAATTGTTTCCAAACTTAAATATACTTAATGTTGGATGCCAAATTGGCAAAGAGGAATTGTTGAATTCTTTAAGATTTCCATCCCTACTCAGAAATCCCATCAGAACTGGTTACAGAGATGCATGTGTGAGACATTACCACTTGTGTAAACCCAATTGTGATTGGATTACCCAGACCAATCTTAATACCAGGTGTAGACAGACACTTAGTAGCCATGTTCACATGCACCCAAGGAATCAGTTTAGAATTGAATTGATCTGAAATAATCTGATCAACAGGAAAAAAAAATTACCATGTAAACATCTGAATCCAACTAGTTTCTGTCGGATTCAAAAAATACTTTGCATGCATGCGCAGTGCCGTGATGCGTATGTTTATGCCTCACATCTTATGAACTGGGCAGTGGAAGAGACTGAATATTTACTAAAAGTAAAAAAAAAAAAGCTTTCTTTTTAGGGTGAGTTCACAGTTGTAGTTTGGTTAGTTTGGTCTGCTGCTTAGCGTTCACACTGGTATTTTAACGCTGAACCTAAAGGCATAGGGATATGTTCACAACCTGATTGGTCAGCTTTTATTATGTATATTAAGTAACTGAACTTACCGAACTTATCAAAACAATGCTGTGCGCTGGGATAAATGCGCTCGTTGCATGTGCCTCATTCATGAAACTTTCATAAGAGAAACTTTCATTTGTGCATAAAACAGACCTTCCCGAAAACTCTCCTCTGGATTCACAAACGCTTCGTAAACATCAGATTTGATAGTTAAACGTGTGTATGTTAACGAATTCCAATCATTCGCAAACAGGGCCCACGTGCACGCTCATTCACAATTTGCGTAATCCCCACCTATGAATTACAACTACATAAATTACAGGAACGCTGTGGAATCTTCTGGACTCGCTTCTCAGTTTTGGCTCCAGTATATTGCATAAATGCTAAAGAGACTACTTGGCCATATGCCTAACAATAAATATTTAATTAACGTGTGTCCATCAAAGCATTTTTAGCCAGCTGAAAAAGAAAAAAAAAACAGCCAGGCGCTCTTCTGAAAACGGCCAGCTGGTGGCGTTTGACCATTTTGGAAGCGCAGCATTTTTCAATAATATCTGTCTGCAGAGCCGCAGAGCCAGCGTTTTACCCCAGCAGTTTTGCCCGCGCATGTGCAGTTTCATTACAGTACTTTTGCCCGTGCGGTCACATTTCATTCATCTTGCGACTGCTCTGTCCTAAATCTAATGATTATTGTTGCTCCTGCTGTTATTTTTTGCATCTGTTGAAGGGTAGGTTTAGGGTAGGGGTGGGTATGGATGTTAAAAAAAAAAGCCTCAAACCACATGATATGATGCTGGTAGCACAATCTAACATTTGTCGCTGTTGAATTATGCTACCTACTGTTTTAATGGGAGGTAGCAACATCTGACAAAGTAGGACAAATCGACAGAACACAGTAACATGCATCTCGGCGACATAAAACTCTCACAACGAAATTCGTATGCGCGGGCAAAACTGCTGTGGGGTAAAACTGTAGTTGGGGTAAAACTGTGGCTCTGCAGTCAGACCCTTCTGGCATTTTTCCAGCTGAGATGCTTTGGTTGCCATGATACAGAATATCCATGGCAATAATGGGTTACTAGTATCTCATTTTGAAGAATATTACTGAATATAAAAATACAGTAACCAGCAATATTAACTTCTCCATTGTTATTCAGTTGTTGTACAAGTAGGATGGTTGGTTGGTGTGGTATTTGTCCCGCCCCTCCTCCACTGTGATTGGATGGCTGGGTAAAAAGTGACAGTGACAAGCACTTTACCCAAAGTTGAACAGTTTTCAACTCTCGGCTACAAAAAAAAAAAAACAGGACAAACAAACTTGTGAAATGTGCATCAAACTAGTGCATCAAAATTCAGTCAACAGTTTGCCTAAAAGAACAGAAATGTTCAAAGGTTTATCGCATACAAACAGCATCCAGAATCTGAAATTGGATTAGATTCATTCAAATCGACAAAAATCAGTGCATGTAAACATAACTATGGTGTGTGTGTGCGTGCATGTGTGCTTATCCTGGGTAGCATGACAACAGTGCGAGTCATAGCAAGCATGAGCGCCGGCGCCCTCTGACGGCTCGCACTGATCACAGGATGTTTTTTTGTCCGCAGTGCTTCCTGTCAGTTGACACATTCTGACTTTTTTTCAATATCATTGTACGTAAAATTCACATATCGAGACTCTTCACTCTACCTAGCAAGTCGTCGGCATTCGTCGCTCGTGTTCGCTACTGTCTATGTTGTGTTCTTGCTCCATGTACTTTCGTGTTGCAACCACAGGATGGCTAAGGAGACCTGTACTTGAGCAACAGCGCAAACTCATTTAGAATATTTTAAAGGCGTAACAGCTGAATGTTCCATCTCATAATGGAAAAAGTAGAGACGATTGTAGAAGAAAATGAAGAGAGATTTTTATCTTAGTTTTTATTTTATGCAAAACATTTCAGTCTCGTCTTTTTTCGTCAACTATAATGCATGTTAATGTAGTCTTAGTCAGTGTTTTTGGACATTGGTGCAGTCTCGTCATCATCTCGTCTTAGTCATGGAAAAAAAGGCTGTTGACGAACATATTTAGTCTCGTCTCGTCTGATGAAATTAACATTGTGTTGTCCAAGCAGATTTAAAGGGGTCATGAATTGAGAAATCAACTTTTCCTTGAGCATTTAATATATACAAGGTCATCTTAATATAAGAATATCCTGTAAGTTTCAGAGTCAAATGAAAGCTTTTATTGACAGCTGGCTCATCAAACAAGAGATCTGGGAATTTGCCTCCCCTGTGACATCAGAGAGCAGCGAAACGCCGCCTCAACAGAAAAAGAACACCTAATTCTGTAGCCCCGCCCACTGTTATGACATGCATGACATGTAATAGGTAAATAACATAGGCATACGTGGCACTAAACGATCGAGCTACCAAGCAATAAACATGCCGTAGAAGATTACAAAATAGTGTACAGTGCCTGTTTGTGGAAGAACACAGTCGCTGCATAAGCTTCCTTCGGATTCCAATATTAGGAATACGGTTGAACTTTATTTTTTAATGAAGTTCCAGCTCACGTGGGTAAGACATTGCTTGTTTTTTCGCTTCATTTCACTGCGGATTCTTTTTTGTAAACGAGACTGGATTTGCAGACAGAATGAGATAATAAAACAAAAAACAATGCTGTTTCTTCTGTATTGGATCCGACAGGAATGGTGCAACACACTTGTGCGAGTAAATTATTACTTTTTTTATATGTTATGATATTGCATTGTTACAGATCATTTGATATCTACTGATTATATGTACGTGTCTAACTAAATGTTAATGATAACTGACCACGCTGTCACAGGCTGGAGTATCCTTTGTATTTGAGGTGTCGTTGGTTCGGGATCAGACTCTGAGTCGAACATATGGGCGAATCATTCCGTTTGCCATTTTTCCACATTGGAAGTTTTCAAAACAATTCCTCATGTACTGACGGAGTCAAAACTCATAGCAGTGGGCTTTAAAATAAATAAATAAAATGTTTCAGGAAAAAACCAGGGTAGAAAATAGCCTATTACTTATTCATTATGTTTTTGAATGTAAAAACCATGCGAACATCCTAAGTTGACCTCAGACAACAGTATAAAAAAAAAAAGCATCTCTCCTCTTCAGGATCATTGAAAGAGAATAAATGAAGTGGTTTTAACCATTAAAGACTACATCGATGCTGACAGCTTCACTTATGCTGCTGATGCATTATCTATAATGTATTATTAATCCCGCTGTCTTTAACTGACTTATGAATCATTGCTCTGTTACTGGGTAATCTAACTCTGCTGAAGACTAGAGCCTTGATGTTTTATAATAGTGTTTCTGCAGATCAAATTGTGTTCTGGCATTATTAAATAATACTGAAGTCTTTGTGTCATGTGATGCTCCAGCTCTGCATATTTGATGTGTTTGTGTGAATCTTTTGTAGAGAGCTCGTCTATTGACTTGGTGAGAATGGTGCTTCGTACGTTCATTGATCTTGGGGTAAGTGATTCTATACATCCTGATTTAATATATACCCTGCCCCACCACACGCACACACACACACACACACAGGTTTGTTTCACTATATTAGTGAGGACATTGCATAGACTTCCATTGATTTTATATCAGGTTAATGATATTTTCTATCCCCCTACACTACCCCTACCCCTACCCCTAAACCTACCCATCCCAGAAACGTGCAAAACAATAGATTTAAATAAAAACATGTTTTGGCCGATTTATAAGCCTTTTTAACTAGTGAGGACCAGTCAAATGTCCTCACTAGTGAGTTGTCATAATATTTTACTATATACACTCACCTAAAGGATAATTAGGAACACCATACTAATACTGTGTTTGACCCCCTTTCGCCTTCAGAACTGCCTTAATTCTACGTGGCATTGATTCAACAAGGTGCTGAAAGCATTCTTTAGAAATGTTGCCCCATATTGATAGGATAGCATCTTGCAGTTGATGGAGATTTGTGGGATGCACATCCAGGGCACGAAGCTCCCGTTCCACCACATCCCAAAGATGCTCTATTGGGTTGAGATCTGGTGACTGTGGGGGCCATTTTAGTACAGTGAACTCATTGTCATGTTCAAGAAACCAATTTGAAATGATTCGAGCTTTGTGACATGGTGCATTATCCTGCTGGAAGTAGCCATCAGAGAATGGGTACATGGTGGTCATAAAGGGATGGACATGGTCAGAAACAATGCTCAGGTAGGCCGTGGCATTTAAACGATGCCCAATTGGCACTAAGGGGCCTAAAGTGTGCCAAGAAAACATCCCCCACACCACCACCACCAGCCTGCACAGTGGTAGGCATGATGGATCCATGTTCTCATTCTGTTTACGCCAAATTCTGACTCTACCATCTGAATGCCTCAACAGAAATCGAGACTCATCAGTCTTCAACTGTCCAATTTTGGTGAGCTTGTGCAAATTGTAGCCTCTTTTTCCTATTTGTAGTGGAGATGAGTGGTACCCGGTGGGGTCTTCTGCTGTTGTAGCCCATCCGCCTCAAGGTTGTGCGTGTTGTGGCTTCACAAATGCTTTGCTGCATACCTCTGTTGTAACGAGTGGTTCAGTCAAAGTTGCTCTTCTATCAGCTTGAATCAGTCGGCCCATTCTCCTCTGACCTCTAGCATCAACAAGGCATTTTCACCCACAGGACTGCCGCATACTGGATGTTTTTCCCTTTTCACACCATTCTTTGTAAACCCTAGAAATGGTTGTGCGTGAAAATCCCAGTAACTGAGCAGATTGTGAAATACTCAGACCGGCCCGTCTGGCAACAACCATGCCACGCTCAAAATTGCTTAAATCACCTTTCTTTCCCATTCTGACATTCAGTTTGGAGTTCAGGAGATTGTCTTGACCAGGACCACACCCCTAAATGCATTGAAGCAACTACCATGTGATTGGTTGATTAGATGATTGCATTAATGAGAAATTGAACAGGTGTTCCTAATAATCACATTTGGTCCCTCACAAGTATAGTCAAACAAGGCACGCGCACACACACACACCTACAGAAGCTGTAAATAAATGCCTAAGGCCAGATAAACTGAGTGTAACCAAATGTAGCAGGTGTTGTAATAAAGGAAAGTTAATTTGGCCTCTCCTGACTAAACAACGTTTCTCTGTTCCTGCTCTTCAGGTGTTGACGGAGGACAGACAGAGAGAAGATGTGTATCTAGATGTCAGTCCTCTTTTCTCCCAGTGCGCTTACAAAGAGAAACTTTTACAGTTTTTCAGACAGTTCGTAGCGAAAAGAGAAAAGTAAAAGACTCAAAGAGAAGTCAGTCTCAGCTGGGAATGATAACAGTAGGCGCTTTTGAATATACTATTCAGTTCTTCAGGGTTGTTTAAATAATTAAAATAATGAATGTTTTTTTGTTTTTTTTGTGTGTTTATGCTTGTATATTTCCTAACACACTTGATTTATGTGGTATATGTGATGCTGAAACTTTTTGTGTTTGTTATTATTGAGAGCCCAGATCTGGTTTAGTTATTGGTTAGACTATTCAGATGTTAAATATTGTTCTCTGTTTATAAAGGCCAGATACATGTTTATGATTCTTTTGTTTACCTGTAATGAGTATGTAATGGGCTTGGTTCAGTACACAAGTTTCTGGCAATTGACACAGTTGTAGTGTTTCTGTCATGGTTTGATTTATAGTTTTGCCACACAGCACTGTATACAAATGTCTATATGCACACAAGCATTCTGCATTATCTTCATGACATTGCCAAAAACATTAGGAGTAATTATCACATACACTTCCTTCCTATGCATATTCTGCTTCCATTAGCACAAACACTGAACACTATAAAGTACCATTTCACTGATTCTTGGAATGTTTTACCTGTTATCAGTTAAAATTACAACATTTTCACTTTAAAATTAATTTGAGATTATCATTAGAATATACACCTTATTTACTGTAAATCAAAATGATACAATTCTATTAAAAAAAAATATAAAATTCAAAAAAATCTATAAAATAAAAAAACAGATCAACACACTACTAAAAACAAAAATCTAAAAATGTCTCATTTAAAACAAATTAAAAAAACAACAACAGCTCAATACTTTAAATTTAACTTCAACATTAAAATAATGAAAATACATTCATGTTCATACTCACTGTAAGATATTTATAAAAACATTTAAAAATCAGCTTTTTTATCAAATATTTTAAAAAGCAATACCAAACCTCCTTTCATTAACTACTGCTGTAAGTTCAACATCATAACATGCTCTAGTGAGGAAATGTGCTAAATTAAAGAGAAATAGTTTGGGATTTTTAGACAATTTGTTTTCATAATTGTCAGATTGCTCATGGTCATTTTATCAGCACTGCAAGATTTTGTTGACAATCTGAAAAAAAAAAAAAAAAAAATCAGCTTTTGAAACCATCCTCTAGTCTAAATTCATAACTATAGTTTTGACATTATGGCCTGGCTTAAATAAAGCCAAGATTAGGACTAGGACATTTACATGGCTTTTATAAACTAGACTTAGAAAAAAACATTACTGGTGTGCATCTTGAGACAAAACAATGGTACCGATATGTTAAGATATGTCAGTGCAAGTTGCTTTCAGATAAAACCGCTCAAACATGCATTTTAGTCTGGGACTAGACTTGAGCCTTGTCTGTGAAACCGGGGGTAGAGAATGTAATACTTTTGTATCTGATGCTGTTGACACATTTAGTTATACAAAAGAGCCTGAAACTTTTTCTTTTTTGCACAAAATATAAACAAAAGCTTCTGAACAGATTAATCCGAAACAATTCCTTAATCAGTGATTCCACTGTTGTTATTGAGTTTCAGGATGTTTTCACTAAATGATTGGTAATAATCATGATTGATGCTACAGATCACTGCACTATCACTCACTGCAAATGACTTTGGCTCTCTATATATACCAATCACTTGACAATCTTATATATAAACACCCGTCCATGCAACATGAGAACATTCTAAATGTGCATTTACCCAGAAACATCATTCTTGTGTATCTTAATACTGAGCAGCACACGAGTGAGTGGCCTTGAACATGTTGGCCTGAAACAGAAAGACTAACGGACGGCTGCTGCTTGTATTGCAGAATTGCTGAATAAGCTCTCTAGAGACACCCAGACAAATCGACCCACAGACTTACCACATACACACTCAGCTATCAATAACACGGACAGCATTAGATGAGTGGGAAAGCTGGAGAAGGCTAAAGAATATGGTGATTAACAAGAGACATGATGGGTTGAGAAATAACAGCTGGCCGCTGCTCTCAGGGATTCACTTGATTAACACTACCCCTAAAAATCACTGTCCTTCCTACAATTGTTCAAATGTTTTAAAGTCAGAGTGAAATGCAAAGTCACCCTATTTTGTAAATGCATCTTATTCTGAATGATTATCCATGTATGTTTTTTTGGGATCTTCTAGTCTGAAAACAGCAGACTTCTCTCTGTATAAGGACCTTTCCAATCTTTTATTCTGCTTAAACCCCACCCCACACTCGACTGAAAACTCACATTCGTTTTTGAGTGCAATCTCAAAATCTAAAGAATAACTAATGAATTGATCCATGTTGAAAGCCAATTGAAAGCCCTACTTTTTTTTCGCCCTAATTTTTCCATATTTGATAATCTGTTACACTCATGTACGTCACAATAAGGTAGAAAAGATCTGTCGCAACTTGCACGTTATCATGGCAAAAATGTATTTTGAATTGGATAATTCAACTGGACTGTTTTTTTAACTATATTTAGTAGTTTGATTCTTGAGCAAATCATTCTTTTAAGCTGGTAACCGGTCGAGCCGGTTCACCCAATCGAACTAAATCAAACTTTAGTTCCAGGTTGATGACGAAGGTGCACTAAAGTCCCTTTCAAAGAAAGTCTGTTCACTTGGGCGGCCATATTTGCAAACGCCTCCGAGCAGCTATTTTAGTTCCAGGTTGATGACGAAGGTGCACTAAAGTCCCTTTCAAAGAAAGTCTGTTCACTTGGCGGCCATATTTGCAAACGCCTCCGAGCAGCTATTTTGGGCATCCAAGACCAAGTCCTATCTATTTAAATGGGGGAATCCTTAAATCTCAAAAACTGCTTTTAAATAACATTTCAAAACGGCAACAAAATCTGACATTAACTGCCTCATTCATAAATGTGGTTTCTTATGCTCAAATAGCATAAAAAACATATTTTTCAGACTAGACCAGCAAATGCGCATGTGCTCTCCTAAATGCGAGTCTCGCGCTGCGTCCTAAATCCAGACTTCCCTACTGTGACCCTTGCAAAATGAATCCCAATGAGCAAATCTTCAAAAATACATAATTTTTTATATTCTCTATAAAAAATAAAAACATCAAAGTGATGTTGTAATTTGTTGGAATCAGACAAAAAAATTACACTGTTACACCTGTTTGAAAACAATAGAGTCAGCAAAGTCAGTTTTGAGAAATTTAGAGATTTCTGAAGGTTCCAAAACATACCTTAAAATCCCTGGTAATAACACTAAATTTGGCACACTCCAAGTTAACACCAAATATCTATAGGAAGCATATATATTCAAAAAAAAAATTGTTTTTCATAATACCACAATTGTTTGATTTAACATTAATGTAACCGATAGCCTATATATTAAGACCTATTGTACTGCACGGATCTATAATGTTACACATCAGATCTTTTTCCCCTAGTGTTAACCAAACGTTCATTTAAGACATAGCGGATCATGTTTGCGTGAATACGCACCAAGACCGATATTTTGAAATACTGCAATTTTGTGTACGTGTGTATCGGGATTGCGTGCTGTTTGTGCATGCGCTTCGGCTCAGCGCGAGTGAGGTCGTTTTGTTTACACAAGCATGAGTTTGAAAATCACATTTCATTGGTTCAGACCCGAGATGCCATTGAGAATTCGCTATGAATATTCTTAAGTTGCTGCGTTTTAAAAGATACCAAACTTGTGCTGAGAGGAAGCACCAGTCCAGAAGCGAGCAGAGCAAAACGGCAGTTTTCATGGCCAAAGGAAAGGTACTTCTCTCAGAAAACATACAAATAGAGATACTTTTAGTGCAGCATTTGGGTCTCTAGACGAGGGCTTAATGAACTTAATTTTTGTGAAAACCTCAAATTTGACGTTTTTCACTTCTTTTGCCTTTAGCTCATGATTAGCCCGTCACAGGTCACCTATATGGCATGTGAAAAACAGTACGCCAACAGAGTAGTATGTCAGAATTCATAGTATTCGAAAAACAGTAGACGAAAAGTCCCCGGATGACCTTCCAGCAAGATTCTGAAGTGTGCATTCAATGGACACTTTACTATCCCATGAGGTCATGGGAGATTTAGTACCTACTCGGTACGCAAACCGGAGCGTCTAAAGGCAGTTAAATTGTTCCATTCAAAAGTAATCTGAGCGCACAGTCTTTGTATATCTATAGTCTTTGGTACCACGCATGCTCCTTGTGCAGCACCTAATGAGCCAATAAACATGTCCAGATGGGTTATTGAACCAAAGAACCGGTTCAAAATCAATGAATCAAACCTACAGGCAGAGTTGAAAGTCAGCTTTTCAGTCATGTCCATCTCAAAAAGAACCAAATGAGCTGGTTCTAACTGACAATGTTTTCAGAGGATAACCCTAGGAAAACTGACAGAACCAGCACAATCAGTTCTTTTTGAGTCATTTGTTCATTTCGAACCAGTCCTTTGGTTCAATAACCCATATCTGGACATGTTCATTGGCTCATTCTGTGCTGCACAAGGAGCGTGCATGCTACTTCGGATGCGCATCTTGCGTCATCAAACCAGAACCATTGTTCTATTCAGTTTGATTCTGTGAACCAGCTCGACGGGTTACCAGCTTAAAATAATGATTCGTTCGTGAATCAAATATCGCTAGTATTTAGCAATCGAAGATTTCCAAGTTGCTCAAATATTTTAGAGCTGACCATTACTAGCAAAATAGCCACACACACAAAAAAAAACACTAAAGATTATACATTTTTGTATTTTATTAATTTAAGATTCACAGTTTTAAAGGTTTTCCTTAAGATTCCTGCATATTTAATAGGCATCTTAGTCTGAATGACTGTATAATTCAACACTGTTTCTGGGAACCAAGCCGATTTATCCCAAACTGAGAATAAATGGACAAGAAATGATGAAAGCTAACATACACGGGTCAGTAATGCCCTCTACTGGAAACTATGTGCATTCTGTATCCAGTGCATGAAAACCCCAGTTTCACATTCACATGGAATTCAATCCTTTATGAAAAATACATGTGTGCCAGATTCGGTAAAGATTAGAAAAAAATGTGCATTTATAAAAACTTTTTTATTTAAGTGGAGGCCCAGAGCATAATGTTTCTTTTCTTCAGCTAATAGAAGGAAATAATTAGAATCCGTATTGGCACTTTGTATCTATGTAGAAGATCTTCCTGTTACACGACTGTGTTCCGTATCGATCCAATCTCATCAATCTGACACTCCACAACATCTCCCCTCTGAAACAGATCATTAAAATGACTTCATTACAATATACTGACCTTCAATAAACACAACAATAATATAATGATATAAATAGAACATGTTAAAATAATATCTGCTGCCTTGGGAAAAGGATCATGAATTTGTACTACTCTACACTGAAAACTAAATCATAGGAAATTGGCTGCTTTTTTATTTCAGAAATACCCATCACATCTACTGGGACACATTTTTTTAATGTATAACATGTATATTTAATCTAATACATTTTTAGATAGTAGAGTTTCTGTTAACAGCGTCTCACACAATCTAATGATGTGCTTTTACCCAGTGGGATGCGTTTTCTTGTAAACCCCAGTGGACCAGATCAATTGAAATGTGATAGTACATTTTTAAGCCACTCATATGAGTCTCATGCAACAGTTTTCTAAAGGAACTAACACTTTTCTGTTGTGTAAATTGCATTTCTAATCACACTGGATTAATGTTGGTTATTTTCTTAACAAGCTCATTTGGTGTAAATGACGTGTGGCGTGTCGGCTGCTTTTCTCATGGGCACGGCGTGCTGCACGCTCAATGAACAGAGTTTGTATGAATGAAGGATGAAGAGAAACTTTTTTTTTTTTTTTTTTCCCATGTCGATTTTCGAACGGAGTTGCAGCGGCTGCTGTTCTGAAGGTTTGATATTTTGCTGCAATTACTATTATTACTATTAAAGCTACACTATGCAACTTTTTTTTTATTAAACACCTAAAACAATTTTTTTTTTTTTTTTTTTTTTTTCGCAAAACGCATGCAATTTTCTTTTTTTAACTGCTAGAGGCCAAAAGTTACATAGTGTACCTTTTAATAGTACAATCTACAATTCAACTACTTGCATTACAGTAACAACTATATTTAATATTTGATAGAAATTTGCACGTGGTTATTTTCTTTCAGCAAAGACTATATTCTTAAGTGTGAAGCTTTTTTTTATTATTTGTTAGCACTTTACAACAATTCCTTATTAGTTATCATCTCATTGCAACTTTCCTGTAGCTCAAACAATAAGAGCGTGGTGTTGGCAACGCCAAGGTCATGGGTTCGATTCCCAGGGAAAGCAAGAACTGACAAAATGTAAAAATGTGTACCTAGAATACAATGTAAGTCACTTTGGATAAAAGCATCCGCCAAATGCATAAATGTTAATCATTAGTTGCATAAACTAAGATTAATAGTGAGCAAAATATTTTGCTATAATACAGCATTTATTAATCTTTGTTAGTTAAAGCTGCTGACCGTAACTTTTTTTGTGTTCAAGACTGACAAAAATTACATAATGAGAATGTACAACATGACTCCGTTTTCCAAACCGTGTTTTTGTCTTACCCTGAATCATTATAGTACACTTATAGTAAGTGTTTATACTGGGACTACTTCAGACCGGTCTGGTAGGAACCGCTGCGGAGGAGCACAGTCCCTGCCTGACTCACCATACACATAAACAGAGAGAAGTAGTTCCGGCTGCAATGTTCTTCCGCAAGACGCATGCGGTTCTGTTTATTAACCGCTACGGACTGCAGCTTTAATAAAAATGTTCATGTTAGCTCACAGTGCATTAATGTTAACATACAGACAATGTTTAATCTTATTAATGTTGACATAAAGGTGCACTATGTAGCTTTTTTTTTTGTTCAAAATGAAATACACTATCAATCTTCCTTCCAAAAAGTGTCAGATTCACTATGGGAACATAAGTGTTTATATTTTAAACAGAATTATGTTTTTTGCACGAAATTGCATTCATGTCACTCGCCTGTGCGTGTCTCGTCATATCCGTAAATAGAGTAAAGTTTCTCCGGCTACATTGATGTGTGTATGTGTGGGAGTGGTGTAGGTAGTTGTCACAACGAGCGAGAAAGGTTGATATGGAGAACATTAAATCTCGAACATCTGGGGAATGTGACAGCTCGTAATAAAATGAGAATCAACATTGGCTTGGCTTTTCTGTGACAGCGCAAACTAAGGGATTTGAACGAACCAAGGGATTTGTTGTAAAAGCTACGCAGAGATGGCGTTTTTATTACTCAACAGGTGAGTAAGGCATTTCATTGAACAAATGAATCATATGTAGCTCTCTATATGTAGTTCATTTTAAAATGGTATCTATCGTGAAGAGTCATTCCATTATGGTTGTAGCTGTGCTGGTTTATTTTCAAGGAAGTACCGTGTCTATTAATCTTAGCTAGTCATACCTCTTAAGCCTGGTCGTGAATGTTTAACCATATTCATCCGCATAGTCACACAGAGCCGAACCACAACCAAAACGATGTTCGTTCTTCTTTATTTTAATCGCTAGAGGGCTGAAGTTTACAATTTATACCTCTAACATTAGAATGAAAAATACTTAATGTATTATATTTAGTTAATGTTAACAAATTAGTGTTGCCTTTTATTTTCATTCTTTTTTTAAACAAATAGTTTGCATAATTGCTGCCATTTTTGTGATGTTACATATTAAGAATGGAAATAAAATGCATTTTGTGTTTCAGCTGATGCGTTTTGTATTTCATTTAATTGTCTACACCTAGAAAATGTGATCCGATAATATGAAGAAATATTCTTTACACGCATTTATTCTTAATAAAGTACAACTAGGAAAACCTGAAAGAACAGCTGAAGTAGATGCAGAACAATAAGACAGTAATTGCATCTTTGCAGCGTTTTGTTCAGCCCTTGTGATTCCCTCTGTAAATCACCTTAAACTGGTGTCAGTCCCATCAATGCCAATTAGAAAGCTTAAACACTGAAGCCAGGGCCTGTTAAAAGTGCCTCTTTTCATGTTAAACTTCGGTTGTGTGATAACCGGCATTACGACAACGTCAATGAGGCCATTACAGCTGGTCTTGTGTTCTGCGTTTCAGCTGTTCTCATTGTGTCTGTGTCAGTCACACTGTTCTGACTGGGAATCAGACTTTATCTGTGCAGCAAAACAAAGGTTTCTGAAAGGCTCTGAACGGGTGTTAACAGCCTGCCAGGTGCAGTGATTGTGGGTTGTGACGCTAACCCAGCAATGTTGAAATATACATTGATTTTCCTCACCTTTAGAAACACAGGTGGATTTCTGAACACACCCACACCCGGAGGCGTTCCGGTCAAAAACACATCACCTGGACAAAGAGTCACAAACCTGCAGGGGAAAAAACTAAATATGTCAAGAAGCAAATTTATAATAACGCAAATGTTACAACCTATAGAATTTTGTCTTTTTTTTTTATGGCGGATATTAATCATTTAATATTAAATAATTGTATAATAGAAATATTTGCAGGATTACTGAAGAAGTACTTTAATAAAATAAATGTAAATGTTCAGCAACAAAAGATAAAATGTATACCAGACCAGAATAGCCAATAAAATCATGCATATTACACACAATTAAATGATATATATTCACTACCGTTCAAAATATGAGGTCAGTTAATACTTTTATTCAGCAAGGATGCATTAAATTGATGAAGAGTGACATTAAAGATGTCACAAAAGTTTTTATTTCAAATAAACACTGTTTTAAACTTTCTGTTCATCAAAAACATTAAGCAGCACAACTGTTTTCAACATTGATAATAATGTTTCTTTAGTACCAAATCAGCATATTAAAATGATTTCTGAAGGACCTAAATCCTTTGTTGGATCTAAATCCTCTGCAGAGGCAAGCGTTGATCCGTTGCTCGTGAACGAGTTAAACTCTTTCTATGCTCGCTTTGACTGTAACGCTGCGTAACGCGACTCCGCCAAGTGGCGCGTTAGAGGAAATTACTCAGAGCAGCAACAATCACGTGATCTCTGTCTCGGAGGATGAAGTTCGGAGAGCACTCAAGCGTGTGGACGTCAGGAAAGCTGCTGGGCCGGATGGTATTTCAGGTCGTGTTCTGCGGTCCTGTGCTGATCAGCTCACCGGGTTGTTTACATCTATCTTTAATGAGTCCTCGCTACATCTGTGGTCCCCACCTCCTTCAAAAATCCACCATCATCCCTGTCCCTAAGAACAGTAAACCCTCTTGCCTAAATGACTATCGTCCAGTGGCTCTCACGTCTATAGTCATGAAGGTCTTTGAGAGACTCATTAAAAACACCATTTGCGCCTTCATTCCTGACACTTTGGACCCTCTTCAGTTTGCCTATCGTCCCAATAGATCGACTGAAGATGCCATCTCTCATGTCCTCCACTCCTCCCTCACTCACATCGACAGCAAAAGTGGGAACTACGTAAGACTGCTATTTATTGACTATAGCTCAGCCTTTAACACCATAGTTCCCACCAAGCTAACCTCCAAACTCCTGGATCTCGGCCTGAATCCTTCTCTCTGCCACTGGATTGAGGACTTCCTCACTGGCAGGCCTCAGGTGGTGAGAATAGGCCAGTCCACCTCCACCTCCATCACCCTGAGTGTGGGAGCTCCACAGGGCTGTGTCCTGAGCCCCCTGCTCTACTCTCTCTACACGCATGACTGTTTGTCCACACACAGCTCCACCTCTATCATCAAATTTGCTGATGATACTGTTGTCCTGGGCCTCATTTCCAACAACAATGAGACGGCATACTTGGACGAGGTGGAGCATCTAACAGCATGGTGCCAGGACAACTGTCTCTCTCTGAATGTTGGCAAGACCAAAGAAATGATTGTGGACTTCAGGAAGAGACAGCAACGGACATACTCTCCCCCTCATGATCAGCGGGTCACCAGTAGAGAGAGTGAGCAGCTTCAAGTACCTGGGAGTAAACATCTCCGAGGACCTGACCTGGACTGCTCGCATTCAGACACAGGTGAAAAAGCCAGGCAAAGACTGTACCACCTGCGCCAGCTGAGGAAATTCAGGGTTTCACCAGCTATCCTGAAAACTTTCTATTTAGGGGCGATAGAAAGTGTTTTAACTCAGTGCATCACAGCGTGGTATGGGAACAGCACCAGTCATGACCGCAAAGCCCTGCAAAGAGTAGTGCGCTTATCCGGCGTATCTCAGGGTCAGCTCTCCGTCTCTGCAGGACGTCTACACCAAACGCTGCAAAGGTAGAGCTACTAAGATCATCAAGGACTCTAATCACCCTGCAAACCCTCATTTCACGCTGCTACCATCTGGTAGCGCTTCAAGCCTGATGGCCAAAACTGAGAGACTCAGGAGGAGCTTCTTCCCCAGGCCATCAGACTCCTGAACTCAGTCACTTAACATCACGTGACTTCACGCCAGGATAAACATCGATACACTGACATTGCACTGCACTTTCTGTTCTCGTTGTTACTGTGTAACAACCTGTCATAAACCTGTTTGCACATTATACTCTTTATACATTTGTTAACCACATATTTATAAGTCTACAGTTTACTCACTGCAAAGTCTACTTCAATTATTTTATTCCACTTTATCCTTATTTGTTTTTTTTTTCTCTTGACTTGATTATTTATAATTCTACAGATATAGACATATATATATATATATATATATATATATATATATATATATATATATATATATATATATATATATATATATATATATATATATATATATATATATATATATATATATATATATATATAGATACTTTTTTTATATCCTATTTCTATTATAATTTCTTCCTTGTGTTTTTAACTGTGAATTTGCACTGTCCATGGAGCGGACCTGTTTACATTTCACTGCCGGTTGTATATTCTGTATATAACTGTGTATGTGACAAATAAAACTCTTGAATCTTGAATCTTGAGGACCATGTGACACTGAAGAGTGGAGTGGAGCTGCTTCACCATCACTGGTATAATTACATTTAATTTGAATGATAATATTTAACAATATTGCTGTTTTTACTGTATATTTGATCAAATAAATGCAGATTAAATGAAAATTACCCCATGATTTACTCACCATCAAGCCATCCTAGGTGTACATGACTTTCTTCTTTCTGATTAACACAATCAGAGTTATATTAATAAATATCCTGACGCTTCCTCGCTTTATAATAGCAGTGACGGTCCATTGAGTTTGAAGCTCAAAAAAGCAAATCCATCCATAAGAAACGTACTCCACGCGGCTACGGGGGGTTAATAAAGGCCTTTCTGAAGCGAATCGATGGGGTTTTGTAAGAAAAATATCCATATTTAAAACTGTATAAAGTAAAATATCTAGCTTCTTCCAGACCGCATTCATCAATTTGCTTCATATGGCCTTTATTAACCCGTAGTCGCTGGAAGTACGTTTATTATGGATTGATGTGCTTTTTTTGAGCTTCAAACTCAATGGACCGTCACTGCTATTATAATGTGAGGAAGCGTCAGGATATGTATTAATATAACTCAGATTGTGTTCATCAGAAAGAATAAAGTCATATACATCTAAGATGGCTTGAGGGTGAGTAAATCATGGGGTCATTTAAAGTGAACTACTCCTTTATTATATCTAGCCAATATAGTATATATACTATATTAATATAATATCAAACATTAAAAACCAGAGTGAGTTTTCTTACTGTGAGACCCAAGCCACCAGCTTCTCGGTGTGAAAGATCAATTGACTGGTGTTACTGTCCTGAACTGCGGCCCCATTCACCAGGCAGCGGATACCCAGGTTATGAACATCTGTTTGAATAAGCAGGATTAACATGATTTAAAACCAGAAATAATATCAGTAGTATTAACTCCCAAATATGACGTATGTCCTAGGCTACTGTTTTCACATTCTCGTATATTCAAGTACCTTTCAGTGCTGCAGTGGTAACCAGCGCAGGCCCGAGTGGACAAAACGTGTCAAATGTTTTTCCCAGCAGCCACTGCTTTCCATTGCGCTTCATCTGCCAATCCCGAGCACTCACGTCATTCGCTACAGTGAAACCTGCAATGTAGGAAAGGGCCTCCTCTTCCTGAGACAGAGACACATTTATTTTGACATAAATTAGGTTGGGACATTCATTTGTTGAAATTCCAACAGGAATGGTATAAGATTGTCCTGCTGCTAAGAGGCTAAATTATACTTCTCTTTATTTACTTATGCATGTAAGCCTGACATACAGCATGGATTTTTTTTTTTATGAAAAAGTAAAAAAATGTGCATGTGTTTTTGTTTGTTTGTTTGTTTGTTTGTTTTAAATCAGGCTACGATATAGGAGAATATGGAGCTCATACTCGAGGAGACATTTTTAGAATTTTATAGAGGACCAAAGTGAGCAAAAATGTACAATTTGATATGTTAATTATATTGTCAAAAACTAGGATAAAATTCTAATAGCTTGTAATATAAATCAATGATCTTTATAACAGTATTGCAGACTACCTACATAAAATGCATAGAAAGATCAGTTGTCACTCTACACTCACCTAAAGGATTATTAGGAACACCTGTTCAATTTCTCATTAATGCAATTATCTAATCAACCAATCACATGGCAGTTGCTTCAATGCATTTAGGGGTGTGGTCCTGGTCAAGACAATCTCCTGAACTCCAAACTGAATGTCAGAATGGGAAAGAAAGGTGATTTAAGCAATTTTGAGCGTGGCATGGTTGTTGGTGCCAGACGGGCCAGTCTGAGTATTTCACAATCTGCTCAGTTACTGGGATTTTCACGCACAACCATTTCTAGGGTTTACAAAGAATGGTGTGAAAAGGGAAAAACATCCAGTATGCGGAAGTCCTGTGGGTGAAAATGCCTTGTTGATGCTAGAGGTCAGAGGAGAATGGGCCGACTGATTCAAGCTGATAGAAGAGCAACTTTGACTGAAATAACCACTCGTTACAACCGAGGTATGCAGCAAAGCATTTGTGAAGCCACAACACGCACACACTTGAGGTGGATGGGCTACAACAGCAGAAGACCCCACCGGGTACCACTCATCTCCACTACAAATAGGAAAAAGAGGCTACAATTTGCACGAACTCACTAAAATTGGACAGTTGAGACTGGAAAAATGTTGCCTGGTCTGATGAGTTTCGATTTCTGTTGAGACATTCAGATGGTAGAGTAAACAGAATGAGAACATGGATCCATCATGCCTTGTTACTACTGTGCAGGCTGGTGGTGGTGGTGGTGTAATGGTGTGGGGGATGTTTTCTTGGCATACTTTAGGCCCCTTAGTGCCAATTGGGCATCGTTTAAATGCCACGGCCTACCTGAGCATTGTTTCTGACCATGTCCATCCCTTTATGACCACCATGTACCCATTCTCTGATGGCTACTTCCAGCAGGATAATGCACCATGTCACAAAGCTTGAATCATTTCAAATTGGTTCTAGATGATGGTTAGATCTCAACCCAATAGAGCATCTTTGGGATGTGGTGGAATGGGAGCTTCGTGCCCTGGATGTGCATCCCACAAATCTCCATCAACTGCAAGATGCTATCCTATCAATATGGGCCAACATTTCTAAAGAATGCTTTCAGCACCTTGTTGAATCAATGCCACGTAGAATTAAGGCAGTTCTGAAGGCAAAAAGGGGTCAAACACAGTATTAGTATGGTGTTCCTAATGATCCTTTAGGTGAGTGTGTATCTCCCAATAATGTCTTAATAAAGGGTTAGTTCACCCAAAAATTAAATTTCTGTCATTAATTACTCACCCTCATGTCGTTACCAACCCGCAAGACTTTTGGTCATCTTCAGAACACAAATGAAGATACTTTTGATGAAATACAAGAGCTTTCTGACCTCACAACGTCACAACCAATTTCAAGGCCCAGAAAGGTAGGAAAAACATTGTTAAAATAGTCCATGTAACACCAGAGGCCTGTTGCATGAAGCTAGCTGAACAAACTCTGAGTTTCAGAGTAGGTTTAGAGTCAAAAATCCAGATAAATCCAACCTGGTTTAGATCAAGTTCAACGGTCTCTCAAAGCTTGGTATAAACGTTCTCTGTCAACTCAGGTTTAATCCAGAGTTTGTGATTAACTGAAGCGCGTGCACCTGAAAGTGTGACGTGCGGCAAACAGCCAATCTCTTCTGAAGATTGAGAGATCATTTTGAAAATTATCATGAAATTAAATGCGTTTACAACACAGGAATAAACACTGCTGCTGCAGTGACAGTTTGAGAAGGCAGCTGAAAGAATATATGACTATATCAATGCATGATGTGAATCAAAGAAATATGCCTAATAATTATAGTTTCACAAAGAGCTTAAATGAATACACGTTGTTTAAAATGATGAATGCAGGTATTATATTTACATTAATATTTGGCTACTTGTCAATATAATAAGTATATGAATATATGAATTAAAAGTAATTACAATTCATATAATATAAATATAATAAATAATTAGCACCAAAAGATGAGCAATTTTGTCTCTAAAGTTTTTTCACCATAAACTGCTTTAATTTGGAACGAGAGATACAGGGGGTGTGGCTTTATTGCATCTTTACTTGCAGCTGATTGGTCCAGTTTGAGTTTGCAATCTCTAACCTAGAATAAAACCTGCTCTAGAGCAGGTTAGCCGTGTAGTGCAAGTTACCATGCTGATGACCACTGCTAAAAACCAATCCACTTTCTTTCTTTCTAGCAACTAAAACCAGCTCTGTAACAGGCCACAGTGGTTCAACCTTAATGTTATGACACAGTAGTAAACACAGCGCAGCTCTTCCGAGTTCTATGTCAGAATGCAGGCTCACTATTGGACGCTGTTCGTGTGAGCACCACGACCCATGCATGTGATGCTGATGCAGGAGCTAGCCAATGCGTTCTGACGTACAACCCGGAAGCGCTGCACTGTGTTTACTATGTGAACAGCGTTGGAGACTTTCCTACCTACCTTTCTGGACCTTGAAATTGGTTATAACGTTGCAGTCTATAGGGAGGGGTCGGAGAGCTCTCGGATTTAAACAAAAAATCTTCATTTGTGTTCCGAAGATGAACAAAGGTTTTATGGGTTTGGAACAATATGAGGGTGAGTAATTAATGACAGAAATTTTATTTTTGGGTGAACCAACCCTCTAAGATGACATTTAAATGCTTAATTTGGGGGTGGGGGGGCTGTCATGTAATGCAATGCATTACATTGATGATTGAGAGATCAACATTCCTCAAAAGCCTGATGTATCATATTTGATACTCACATTTTAACATGCTTTTTCTGAAAAGGATAATAAAGTAAACTTAAGTTGCTTCAGTCAGGTAAGTGTTCATCTTGAAATTTTACTAACAATATCAAATTCATTCGCTTATTTGATTTTACAGCTAAAAGACACGTGTATCACAACCTTTTAGAATGATCTTTAATAAGATCCTTTGACGTGATCCTTTTAAGCATGTAGTAGATTGCTGAAAAACTGTTGTACACAAAGTTTAATCATGTTGATAATTTAGAAGCCTGGGAAATGTGTGTATAAATTATGACATAGTTAAATATCATAGGTTTAATGTGTTGTATTGCATATTTCGACTGCTCCCATTTAGCATGTCAAAAGAAATTCGCCTATTAATTAATCTCATTCACATGCTTAAATGAGATTGTGTCCCACTAGTGCTGCTGAAATGATACCTGAATTGTTTAATATAGTAAATCTGATCAATCAATTAACAAAACATTTTTATTTTCAGATGTATGTCAACATATGGAGATATAAATGACTCTTTTTCTACCTTAATATGCTTCCCTTTTCGTCCAATCACAAAGGCAAGTTCCACCTCCCAGTCCACTTCCTGTAAATGAGCCGCCACAATGTGAAGCTATGGATTTCGTGCTTGCACACCAGTGTGAAAACACTAGTATTATTCTACATGTATAAAATCTTCAATATTCACTTTTGAATAAAATAAGATTTTGAAGACAAAACAAACAAAAACCTGCATGTGCTGACATTACGAGTGTCAGTCTTATAGAGTAGTTATTCTATAGTATTGCGTATCATTGTTGG
This sequence comes from Paracanthobrama guichenoti, assembly GCA_018749465.1. Lineage (NCBI taxonomy): Eukaryota > Metazoa > Chordata > Actinopteri > Cypriniformes > Gobionidae > Paracanthobrama > Paracanthobrama guichenoti. The sequence goes on from CM031950.1 coordinate 26,374,399, forward strand.
GTTAAAGTGACACCAACTGTCTGTTTGTAATTGTATTAAGATCCAGAGCTCACCTGACTCTCCTCTGGTAGAATGATGTCATCGTAAGGGCCAGTGATGGTGGAGGGGAACTTGTTGAATATGATGGGCTCTTTAGGAATCGGGGCGTTTTGCTCTAGGCAGTGGTCCTTATAATTCATACCAACACACACCACCTTCTCTGGGCCGGTCACGGGGGAGAGCAGCTTGATATCTGACCGCGGCACCACATGCTGACCGCTGGACAAAGCCCTGAGAGAGAGACAGTTATAATGCTTCACACATAATATATCTTTGATATCAACTCTTAGATGCCTAAATAATTAACAGATCATGTTAATAATGTCTGTATGCCTTCATAAACACACTGCAAAAATTGCTACTCATGCATTCTGAATGACAATCCATAAATCGTTTTAGTTTCAATTTAAATTACATTTGTATCACTATATTTGCCCTTTTACCAACATACCAAATGATCTTTTTGAATATTTTCTAAATGTAAAAAGTATTTTCTTTTACAAATATCTTGAATTATTAATTGATAAATATCCCATTTTTGTGAAGTCACACCACTTGACGTACAACCTGTCCTGAATTGTATTTAATTAATTATATTTATATATTATATTTATCAGTAAGTAAATAAGTACTGTTGGGAAACATTACTATTTTTAATGTTTTTGAAAGAAGTCTCTTATGCTCATCAAGCCTGCATTGTATTTTTGATCAAATAAGTAAAAACAATAATGTTGTGAAATATTATTACAATTTAAAATAATGGTTTTCTATTTTAATATACTTTAAAATATAATTAATGTCATGCGATGTAAAGCTGAATTTCCACCAGCTTTACTCCAAGATCCTTCAGAAATCATTCTAATATGCTGATTATTATCAATGTTGGAAACAGTTGTGCTGCTTAATATTTTTTTTTTGGAAACTGTGATACTTATTTTAGGATTCATTGATGAATAAAAAGTAAAAAAAAACAGCATTTATTCAAAATATAAATATTTTCTAACAATGTAAATCTTTACTATCACTTCATCAATTTTACACATTCTTGCTTAATAAAATACTTTTTATTTCTTTATTTTAATTTCTTTCAAAAAAAAATTAAAAAAATACTGACCCCAAACTTTTGAAAGGTAGTGTATGTTGTTACACAATATTTCTATTTTAAATAAATGCTGTTCTTTTTTTTTCTTCTTCTTTTCTTCATTAAAGAATCCTGAAAAAGTATCAGGTTATAAAATAACATAAATAATAAAATAAAAACATTAAGCAGCATAACTCTTTCCAACATTGATAATAAATCAGCATATTAGAATGATTTCTGAAGGATCATGTGACACTGAAGACTGGAGTAATGATGCTGATGGAAATTCAGCTTTGCATCACAGAAATAAATTATATTTTAAAGTATATTAAAATAGAAAACTTAAGTCCGACTTTGGCTGCGTTTGCATGAGTGGCGTAGTGATGTAGTAAATACAGCGCAGCGCTTCCGAGTTCTACAACAGAATGGTGGCTCACCATTGGCTAGCTCCTGCATCAGCATCACACGCATGCGTTGGGAGAGGAGTTGTGAATGGTAGACTGGGTAAACCCAGCCCGATCTGCCGGCGATTTGATTTCGCCCTGCAGCTCAGGCTGGAAACCGGTACGTTTTTCTATCCTGCTTCTGTTACAAATTTGCGGGGACCAATCACAAACCAGCTTATCCACCTGGCACGCTATTGGTGGGTTTAACACAATGACAGTTAGAGAAGCGATGGGTCGTTTGTCTGATTGGTTGAAGGACTATCCAATTGCGTACAGAGTCAGAGAATTATGCTCGCTGATCACGCCTCTTGTGCAGGAGAAAATACAGAGCAGACTCCCCAGACCAATGTTCAGTCTTAAAAGATTGAGCTTGGTCTGGTAATGGCCAGACAAGGTGAAAGGGTTAGTTCACTCAAAAATGAAAAATCTGTAATTAATTCCTCACTCTCATGTCGTTCCAAACCATAAAACCTCCATTCATCTTCGGAACACAAATTAAGATATTTTTGATGAAATCCTAGAGCTCTTTCAAGGTCCAGAAAGGTAGAAAAGACATTGTTAAAATAGTGCATGTGACTCCAGTGGTTCAACCTTAATATTATGAAGCAATGAGACTACTTGTTTTGCACAAAAAACAAAACAAAAAATTACTTTATTCAACCATCTCTTCTTGTCTGTGCCAGTCTCATACGCTGTTGACGTAGTGACGTCGTTATTTTTGCTTGTTTTTTGCGCACAAAAAGTATTCTCGTCGCTTCATAAAATTAAGGTTGAACCACTGGAGTCACATGGACTATTTTAACAATGTGGAACGACATGAGGGTGAGTAATGAATGACAATTTTGATTTTTGGGTGGACTAACCCTTTAAGCACTACATATTGTATTGAATGATATTGTTTCTGTTGCTTCAATAAATTATCTGAAATGTTTGTGTATTTGACAAATATTGGATCTACTCCACTTCATCTGTGATAAAGTACTCAAACACCTCACAAGCGTAATGATGGGAAGCAGAAAGTGTCCGACTCCCCGCCTGCAAATCTCACCCACTGGTGGAAGCCTAGTATAGTTCAACTCGAACATACCTATGGTCAAGAAGACAGTCTGCTGAAGTTCAAACTGAACATCTGAACAGGGAAGAAAGATGATTTAACTGGCTTTGAACGTGGCATGATTGTTGTAGTTCAGAAACTGACGATCTACTGGAATTCTCAGTCATCTCTATTGTTTACAGAGAATACAGAGAAAATATCCAGTGAGCAGCAGTTCTGTGGGAAAAAAATGCCCTTTTGATGACAGAGGTCAGAAGAGAATGATCAGACTGAAACAAAGTCCTCTCTATGATATTATTTCCTGTTTTTTATTTTGGCCCGAAAATACATCAAATTAATTTTGAATCAGATATTAAAAATCATAGAAGAGGTCTATTGGAGTCATTGTACACTATAGTGCCAAAAGTTTAGGGACACCTGCCTTACGTGCACATGAACTTTAATGACATCCCATTCTTAATCCGTAGGGTTTAATATGGAGTTGGCCCACCCTTTACAGCTATAACTGCTTCAACTCATCTGGGAAGGCTTTCCACAAGGATTAGGAGTGTGTTTATGGGAATTTTTGACCATTCTTCTAGAAACGCATTTGTGAGGTCAGGCACTGATGTTGGACGAGAAGGCCTGGCTTGCAGTCTCCGTTCTAATTCATCCCAAAGGTGTTCTGTCGGGTTGAGGTCAAGACTCTGTGCAGGCCAGTCAAGTTCCTCCACACCAAACTCGCTCATCCATGTCTTTATGGACCTTGTTTTGTGCAGTGGTGCGCAGTCATGCTGGAACAGGAAGGGGCCATCCCCAAACTGTTCCCACAAAATTGGGAGCATGAAATTGTCCAAAATGTCTTGGTATGATGAAGCATTAAGAGTTCCTTTCACTGGAACTAAGGGGCCAAGGCCAACCCCTGAAAAACAACCTCACACCATAATCCCCCCTCCACCAAACTTTACACTCAGCACATTGGAGTCAGGCAAGTACCGTTCTCCTGGCAACCGCTAAACCCAGACTCGTCCATCAATTGCCAGATAGAGAAGCGTGATTCGTCACTCCAGAGAACACGTTTCCACTGCTCTAGAGTCCAGTGGTGGCGTGCTTTACACCACTGCATACGACGCTTTGCGCTTGATGATGTAAGGCTTGGATGCAGCTGCTCGGCCATGGAAACCCATTCCATGTGCAGAGAGCTTCACTGTTTTTGAACTAAACTGAAAGCCACACAAAGTTTGGAGGTCTGTAGCTATTGACTCTGCAGAAAGTTGGTGACTTCTGCTGACTCCACTCTGTGATTTTAAACAGCTGACCGTGAAATATTTAGTAGTGAGAACATTTCACGAATGGACTTATTGCACAGGTGGCAACCTATCACCTAGACCTGAGAGCAACCCATTCTTTCACAAATGTTTGTAGAAGCGTCTGCATGCCTAGGTGCTTGATTTTATACACCTATGGCCACAGAAGTGATTGGAACACCTGAATTCAATGATTTGGAGGGGTCTCCCAGTACTTTTGGCAATATAGTGTATGTATAAACTGCATTTTTAATATATCTTTTTAAATAAATTAATAGAACCGAACAAAATGCATGCTCTATTATGTGGCAGATGACTGTAAAGTATGTGCTCTCTTTCCTGGGTTACTGTGGTTTATACCTCTTAGCGCAGTCCATTCCCTTTTGTCCCATTTCTAGAAACTCTCTCATAGTGGAAGGCATGGAGGGGTCGAAAGCTTTCAGATCAATGACCCCCTGACCTTCTGCCTGCTCCACCCCGACTCTGACGCTCCCCTCGCCACGTCTGTGGCAGAACTGGACTAGTCTCATAGCGGCTGAGCTTGTGGTGCCTCTGACAGTGCCTGCAGAGAATACGGCATTGAGTCTCCTCAAACTGAGCTGGGAGATACCCAGAAATCTCATCTATTAAAACAGAGGAAAAGAGAGACAGACAGAAGAAAGGACATAGAGCAGTGAAAGAGAGAAGTGGACAAACATGGCAATAGGTGCAGGATGACAGGATAAATAATGTGGCCTTCAAGTGGAGTCTGAGCAAAGTCTTATTTACTTAGGGGAAACTAAAAGAGATCATACACTTAATCGTAACGATGGAAGAGGCATGTCAATTGAAATCACTGCAGAAGACTACTTTTTAATATGTATAAATGTCATGGATCTATAATCTATACATTTAGATCAGCGAGTCTGTAGTGAAAATGTTATATTCTATATTTTAATTTTACATGCTTTAAATAATTTTAAAGGTATGATGTATAAAACATGCACACATCATAGACAAGACAACATGCTTTTTAACCTTTATTAAAAGCAATCAGGCAACATACACTGAACGGAAAAAATATTAAATCCAATTAAATAAAGACAAATGAATTATCGAAAAAATAAACACTGAAATATATATATATATATATATATATATATATATATATATATATATATATATATATATATATATATATATATATATATATATATAATGATTAAATGTAAATATTTCAAATTTTAAGACATTACTTTTTTTTCAACTGCTTTAAGGAGTCAAAATAAAACCAACTTTAAATAATCTACTTTGTTTATCGTTCACAATATAATAATTGTGTTTGTTTTTAGGCTCTTATGTTATGTTTCTGACTTGAAAGCCCCACTCGGAGGTACGAGTTTCCCAGGTACACCTGAAGGCAGCATTATTTAAGATAAAGACATTAAAGCAGCCCAACCCAAGCTTTAGCAGGTTTTTCGATTATGTAACAATAGTCTACAACAGTTAAATTATGTATCACTTAAAACATTTTTATCGCTACAAAATAAGATATCATGCAAGGCCGTGTAGATAAGAGGTCACTTTTCCCTGCTTTCAGTTTCTTGCAGTGCTGTGTGATTGTCCTACCTGATCTTGGTGCAAAAAAAAAAAAAAAAAAAAAGTTTGATCGTGCACGTTGAAAAACGATTACAAAAACGATCTGTATCAGGTTTAATGTATTACTCGCTGCACCATTTCAATGTGATGCGACTGCAATTACACAATCTTTGCACTTTGGTACAGGTACAGCTCACGCTCTCGCTGTCATGTGACTTCTTGTGATGTCCGGATTCGTAAAAGAATCGTCTTCTGAGTCGGATCTTTTTTTTTTTTTTTTTTTTTTTCTCTCTTTTCTCGATTGAACCGGTTCCCGAAATTGGACAGAATACGAAATTGGCATACTAAACAAATTTTGCTTATAACATAGTTTTAAAGATGGGTAATTTAAATTAATTTGATTATTATCTACTGTATACCTACATGAAAAATAAATTCTAAATGGCTGCGACAAACTGAACTGGAATACATAGAAATGCAATAAACACTCTTCTTTGTTAATAAAACTTATAACTATAAAAACAAAATAAACAGGCATGTGTGATACATGTGGTTAGATAGAGCATGATCATGATGTGTCAGCTTGTAACTGTTCAAAAGAACCGATTTGCAGAATTGAGTTGGGCTTGTCATCACGGTGACTTCCGGTTTGTATTTGTAGTTTAAGGAGTATTTGTTGAGAAGGACAATTTAACGAATTAGTCATATTAAAATACATCTGTGGGTTAAAACATTAATGCGTATTAAAATATCACATTTAAAATAGATTAATGCATAAATGCCACAATTTCTCTGCATTATGTTTCATTACAAAGTTCTGAAAAACTACATTTTCATACATCACGTGACACCATTGGTCATGTGATTAGTCTTTGTCAGCTGAGCTGACGTCACGATTTCATTTCTGCAAGACGAGAGGAAGAAACGCTAGAATGTCTGTAAGGTAAAAGGATTATTTATAATTGTTCATGTTTAAAATAAGTTTCCATCATCACTGCTGTTTTTATGGGGTATATTGTGTTTGGTACGAGCATTACATATTTCATCAAATTCATTTATTTTAAGTTATAAATGTGAAAAGCTAGATATTTGGCGGTAGATAGTCAGTGTTCAAATATTTTTCTGTAGAGATTTATTTCATCCGTTTCTTGGCAGGATAATGCCAATGATCTTTGGTTGGGTTTATGCGCTTTGTTCCAGAGCAGGCGGTAAAATATAATGCCAGCTGTTTTTATCGACGTAGACCCATTTATACTGTGGAAAAATAAAATATTATAAATATGTATAAAATACTATTTGCAAAATATTTACATTTTTATGTAACATGATTTCTTACTAAATATTTAGAAAGCAGTATGAAACCATTATAAAGTCAAGTTTGATCAATTTTAAAAACTTTTTTAAGTCTTCCATAGACTCTCTATCACCCCGTCGCAGTTTACAAAGGATAATTAAATAACAGTTTCAGCAAAAACAGTTCCTCATTGTTGATATAACACTCATTTGTGGTGCCTCTACTATTGTAGAGTAGACTATTGTAAATGTTTCAGCGCATTAATTCATTTGAATTAACCACTAAGATTCTGCACAATTTCTAGGATGCTAATCAAATTATTAGATTAGCATATATTGGCATTAGCTAAAAATGTTTTTAAATAGAAAAAAATGCATGTTCACAGTCCTTTGTCATAGTCTCAGTTCTTTGGACCGCACTGTACATAGATGCCAAATGACACTCAAATGTCAATCAAACTTTATCAGAAATCCTGAGAGCAGCTGAAATGAGTCAAGCTAAACATCAACTTATTTTTTGATTCTTGAGGAGCCTCTCATGACCGTGAGCACGAGAACTAAGCAAGATCCACTGAAGAGTCAATGAAGCACATTTCTCAGCACGCAGCGTGTTAATGTTTTAATCTCTGTCTCTGTCTTCTCTCTTTCCTTCCATCCAGTGTCCAGCCTATCCAGTGGACCTCTGACTGCAAGGACAAGAAGTGAGTAAACCCTGTCCCAAACTGTGCACTTGATCTGCACTTGCGGTGTTGTGGCCTCACTTGTGCACGTCTGGATGGTGTCCTTCTCAAATTTGTTATTTTATAATTCAGAAGGGTTATTGACTAATACTACAGCATTACATCAGCATCACAGATACTGAATCAATCATCACTGCTGTTAGCTGAACTGGCTGCTTTACAGTCAACAACACACACACAGACTTTAGACTGCTTTCTTATCACCGATGTGTAAGAGTATAGTTTATTATTGAAGTGTGGCCCTGAAATGAACTACATTATAAAGGTTTGAGGTTTAGAATTTTTGTCTTGATTTTCCAGTAAAATTACCTAAACATCCTTAAAGCCACATACATTTACAAGAAAAGCTTTAATATAATAAAAGTTATGTTTTCAGAATAAATATCTAGTTTTTTAAAATAAATTTGTTTTATTTTAAGCAAAAACGAGACAACCTTTGGGTTTTTAGTTTTGTTTTTGAGACTGTGCTATTTTAGTAATTATTATATTTATTTATAATATTATATTTATTATGAATATTTTGGATTTTAAGTTAATTTTGTTATGTGCTTTTGTCATTTTTATATTTCTGTTTAGCTTTAAATTGTTTCAGTTTTAATCATTTCAGTACTTCAGCTTGATCATTTATTTCAGTTAGCTGCTAAGTTAACATTTCACATTTTTAAGTTTATAATCTAAAAATGTGAAAGAAATAATTTTTAACATTTTTAGTTAACAATAGCAACACTGGCCTGTGCGGTATTTTGTCTGAAAACAAGTATTAATATTTTACACAATTCTGCAAGTACATTAAGGATGTTTATTTGTTTATTAATTCCTCCAGTCCGTGTTGAGGTATTGCTATCTCTTCTTCCAGAGAGACCTGGTCAAGACGGCAGCACATTAAGTTTCACACAGAGACAATCACAAAATAACAATGCCACATGTTACAAACATTTATAAAATCAAAATCAAGAAAAACAATTACAAGTGTCCTTTAAAACTTTGTGCAAGATACACTTAAAATGCTCAATGGTGACAATGCATCTAAATTAAGTATTTAAGTTGATATATTTTTACTAGAAAATAAAACAATTTTGAAATAAGAAAAGGTTTTTTGCAGTATAATGGTGCTTTTATTACAGCGCTGTTTGTCTTCACTTCAGCTATTCTGCAGTATGTATATTAGAGCGAAAGTATACAGTAGTATATTGCTTTATTGTGGAGGTTGATTCGGATTATTCCTCTCTTTTACAGTTATGATGGCATTGTCTTAATAACCGATAGTTATGAGCAGCTCCCTGATGAGCTGGAGTGTGTGAAAGCACCATTACAGGACTACAGTGCGGTGAGTACACCACACACATCTAACCAGCACTGAGTTGTTATTGCACACTAATCATATTCTTCTCATTCAGGTGGACTGTTGCCTCTGGGAAGAGGTCGTGGTTGTCAAGGTTCCTGGTCTCCCTGGAGACAGATTGGTGTTTGCCTGCACTGGTCCAGTGAATCGAGACTATGATGATGTCCGGCGGGTTCAGCGATGCTGCTGCTAAAGGCTTTAAGAGGTGCTTATGCAAACATAAACTGTGACGTGTAATGATCATCTACTTCTGAAAACAAGTGTCTTTCATGTTCATGTCATTGGCGTTCTTCTAGGGCATATTTCTGTCTTTGAAGAAGACTTTTACTCATCTAAAGGTTTTGATTCATTTGTCACAGGGCTCTGAAAGCCGGCGTTCAGCACCCTCTGCTGGTTTGTCCCCCACACAAGAGCTATGCAAAAAACACCCTGGCAGCTGTGCTAGGAGCCCTGCATGTTCTCTACATGGTAAGCATTGTTTTTATGTTTTAATTTTTTTATTTTACATTTTTTAATTTTAACATTTATTTCATTCAATCATCAAAATGGTCACATATAAAAAAAAAAAATAAGTTTACCCTAAAATGTACATTGTCTTCCTATTATGCTATTTTAAAGGTTCCTAATTTTGACCTACAGTAGGTTTACATGCACCCAAGGTCAAAAACACATATATTTTCTCATAATATACATGTCATTTCTGATAAAGTCTGAAAACGACTCGTTTGAAGATATAGGGCCCTGTTTTAACGGTCTGAAGCGCATGCCGCAGGTACACTTAGGATGTGTCCGAATCCACTTTTTTAACGATGGAAAAACGGTCTGCACGCCAGGCGCATGGTCCAAAAGGGTTGTACCTAGTCTCTTAGGCCACATCCACACGAAGCCCGAGCTTTCCCTATGCAATCTTTTTTTCCCTTGTCTCAAGAAATATCTGCGTACACACGAAACCACTGAAGCCGACTCAAAACGATGTAGTATACATGCCAGACCAGTATGTGGCGCTGTAATTCTGCCACAGAAATGCACTAAAAACAGAGAAGAAGAGTTGTGGCTAGATACAGCAATGGTAGGATGTGAGGAAAAAACTCACGATAAAATAACAATAAATACATTTGATACTTACCAGATTGTGTTTTATTAATGCCTACACCTACCCCAACCCTAAACCTAACCTTACAATGATGAAAATACAGTAATGAAATGCCGCAATATTGATGTGCGCATGCCCAGTGCCCATATCGCTTTCTAGTCTTTAACGTGCGGGGTGTGGTGTGATGACATCACTGTTTCACAAAATATACGGATTGGCTGTACACACGAAAACGCAAGGGTGTCTGTTTCAGATTTATCCACTCTGGGACCCGGTTTCAAAAAATATCGGGTTAACCTAAAACGCCGGGTCTGTCTGGACAAAAAGTTGATATGATACAATTGTTTTTATGAATACAGTTAAACGTGTCTCCATGTGGACAGGGCCTTAATGAGTCATGGGTGTGTTTTGGGCGCAAGGTGCAATAAACCAATCAGAGTCTCATTTCCCATTCCCTTTAAAAGCCAATTGTGCTTGCACCATGGCGGATTTGCTATTTACATGGCGGAATTTGCGAGCGGAAAGACTGAACGCTGCGCTATTGAAATACTGCGCTGTTGACTTTGGACCAGGTTTTTGTTGGTCACTGGCGCAGTCATTTTTAGTTGCTTCAAAATAGCAACACCAACAATGAGCCTGAACACACCTTGTCAGACCAGCACACCCATGGGCGAACAGATGGGTGCGGCAGCATTTGCTTTTTAAACAACCTTGTACTGGACGTGAAAATGATAACTGAAAGTAGATAGAAATGGCTCATTCTAAGGTAATAAAAACATAACAGTTCATTATGTAAGGTCTTTATACGCCACTGAAAGCATAGTTATGTATATTATATTGCATTTCTGTCAGTAGATCCTGCTAAATATTACACAGTGCAAATTTAATATTGAACTTTCAAAGTGTAACAGATTTATAATTAACTTTAAAATTGACAATTTTGTCTTGCGGAGGGATCAAGGTCCACCCACCACAGTCACAAAATCCTGTGGGAAATGCTGTGACGTGTCCTAATCCTCATCCTTTTGAAGTGCATGCAAAGTGGACAAACCAAACTCTTCCAGGCCTCAGTTGCAAGTACAGTGTTAGAGACCGAGTCAAAGTAGATGTTGTTTGTCGGCAGCCATTATGCCAATTTGACACAAACATACGTTGGTCTGTGTGACTCGTTTCAGGCAGTTCAGAATCAGTTCTTTCTTTTGGGAGACAATAACTCCATTTATCGCTCACTTTCCCTTTGAAACTTTGCAGACCTTTTACATTCACAAACACTACATGAAAGGTAATCTCCGAAAAGCATAATGTGGGCACTTGAAGCTGAAACAAAATAAAATAATATACATTTAAAAACTAATAAACAACAAAAGCGCATAACAAAATTAATAAAATAAAATAAAATAAAACCTAATTCAAGTATTATACAAGTAATACTAACACTGGATCTTATAGAACAAATGGCCTCTCTGTTGTCTAGTTTTAGACTTTAATGCTTGTCAGTCCCAGCGTAAACTAGTTCATATCTGTGTCATCAGCCTTTAGAGGTGAGGGAGTCCAAGTCGTCCCCTCATAAGGTGGTGGTGCTAGGCGTCTGGGCGAAGAACCAAATGCAGGGAGTCGCCATTACTGAGATGGCCTCTGCTCTGGAGAGCGGCAGGTATGAGTTTGTGTCTGTTATTGCATCCTCAGGAAAGCAATTTAGCTATCGTTTTGACTAAGACCTACTGTATACAATAAGCAATAAAAAAAGCTCATTCGTGTATGGTACAGGTTTGTCTGTCGTGATATCGGCGGCTCTGACCCGGAGCGAATGGCTGCCCCACGTGTAGCTGAGTATGTTCAAACTGTCTTCAGGGATAGTCCTGTAACGGTGAGTCTTTGAGTGGCATTCAATACAGTTTAAAGCTGTATCTCGTGTCAATGCTTCATTCATCTCCATGTGTTTCTTAGGTGACCGTAGTGAGTGATTTGAATACTCTGGAGAAGGAGTACCCTGTTTGGCTGCAGTCAACCACAAAGCTAACAGTAAGAGCATGGTTATGGATAGAATATCCATTTAATATAATATGGAATTACAGAGAAATTTCACAAAATTTATACTAAACGCTGCTTGTTTCAGATTAGTTACAGCCAAAACTAGATCCTCAAAGCAGTGATCCATACCAAGAACCAGACATCCAGTTTGATAACTAAAATAGAGAAAATGCAGGATTTATTCATTGATAAATTATTCATAACATTTTATTTCAAACACTGAATTAAAATGTATAATATATAATTTAAAAATGTATATATAATTTATTATTTTCAATTCATTTATATTATAAATTAACATTTTATTCAGTTTTCAGTGACAGTTTTCTATTTCAAATAAATGCTGTTCATTTCAACTTTCTATTCATTTAAGAATAGAAATATTAAGCAACACATCTGTTTTGACATTAATAATAGTAATAATAATAATAATGTTTCTTGAGCACCAAATCAGCATATTAGAGTGATTTCTGAAGGATCATGTGACACTGAAGACTGGAGTAATGATGCTGAAAATGTAGCTTTGCATCACAGGAATAAATTACATTTGAAAATATATTCAAATAGAAAACAATTATTTTAAATTCAAATAATATTTCACAATATTTATGTTTTTACTGTATTTTTGTTCAAATTTAAATGCAGCCTTAGCGATCACATAGAACGCATTTTTGCAGTGAGAGGTGCCTTTTTTGAATAGATTTCTGTTGGCAGAGAGTGTTATGTGCGCTGCTTATGCGGTCCGGGTGCCTTGCATTTTAACCGTCTGCAAAACGACCCCAAACGTTTTAACAATATATAATATGAAATGTATAATATAACAAAATTATTAAAAAGTATTTATATCTTTTTACATTGTCAGTAAAATAAATCAAAGTCACCTTGTACAGTGGAAGTAGGATGAGGTATGAGACCATAAACCATAAGATTCAAGATTCAAGAGTTTTATTTGTCACATACACAGTTATATACAGAATATACACTCACCTAAAGGATTATTAGACCAAAGTGAGCAAAAATGTACAATTTGATATGTTAATTATATTGTCAAAAACTAGGATAAAATTCTAATAGCTTGTAATATAAATCAATGATCTTTATAACAGTATTGCAGACTACCTACATAAAATGCATAGAAAGATCAGTTGTCACTCTACACTCACCTAAAGGATTATTAGGAACACCTGTTCAATTTCTCATTAATGCAATTATCTAATCAACCAATGACATGGCAGTTGCTTCAATGCATTTAGGTGTGTGGTCCTGGTCAAGACAATCTCCTGAACTCCAAACTGAATGTCAGAATGGGAAAGAAAGGTTATTTAAGCAATTTTGAGTGTGGCATGGTTGTTGGTGCCAGACGGGCCAGTCTGAGTATTTCACAATCTGCTCAGTTACTGGGATTTTCATGCACAACCATTTCTAGGGTTTACAAAGAATGGTGTGAAAAGGGAAAAACATCCAGTATGAATGGGCCGACTGATTCAAGCTGATAGAAGAGCAACTTTGACTGAAATAACCACTCGTTACAACCGAGGTATGCAGCAAAGCATTTGTGAAGCCACAACACGCACAGCCTTGAGGCGGATGGGCTACAACAGCAGAAGACCCCACTGGGTACCACTCATCTCCACTACAAATAGGAAAAAGAAGCTACAATTTGCACGAGCTCACTAAAATTGGACAGTTGAAGACTGGAAAAATGTTGCCTGGTCTGATGAGTCTCGATTTCTGTTGAGACATTCAGATGGTAGAGTCAGAATTTGGCGTAAACAGAATGAGAACATAGATTCATCATGCCTTGTTACCACTGTGCAGGCTGGTGGTGGTGGTGTAATGGTGTGGGGGATGTTTTCTTGGCACACTTTAGGCCCCTTAGTGCCAATTGGGCATCGTTTAAATGACATGGCCTACCTGAGGATTGTTTCTGACCATGTCCATCCCTTTATGACCACCATGTACCCATTCTCTGATGGCTACTTCCAGCAGGATAATGCACCATGTCACAAAGCTCGAATCATTTCAAATTGGTTTCTTGAACATGACATTAAGTTCACTGTACTAAAATGGCCCCCACAGTCACCAGATCTCAACCCAATAGAGCATCTTTGGGATGTGGTGGAACGGGAGCTTCGTGCCCTGGATGTGCATCCCACAAATCTCCATCAACTGCAAGATGCTATCCTATCAATATGGGCCAACATTTCTAAAGAATGCCTTCAGCACCTTGCTGAATCAATGCCACGTAGAATTAAGGCAGTTCTGAAGGCGAAAGGGGCTCAACACACAGTATTAGTATGGTGTTCCTAATAATCCTTTAGGTGAGTGTACAACCGGCAGTGATATATAAACAGGCCCACTCCATGGACAGTGCAAATTCACAGTTAAAAACACAAGGAGGAAATTATAATAGAAATAGAATAAAAAAGTACTATATATACATCTGTAGAATTATAAATAATCAAGTCAAGTAGAAGAAAAAAGTAAAAAAATAAAAATAAACAAGTGGAGTAAACTGTGCAGTGAGTAAACTGTAGATTTATAAATATGTGGTTAACAAATGTATAAAGAAGTATAATGTGCAAACAGGTTTATAACAGGTTGTTACACAGTAACAACGAGAACAGAACAGAAAGTGCAGTGCAAAGACCATGACCTAGACAAAGACTCCAACTCTGGATCTCATTAGTGATTGTGTTATGTTACGTGTACTGTAATCATTAAGTTAAAAGGCTGATGTTTCTGCTTTAGCTGTGCCGCGCCATCAGGCCAGAGTGATCAAGCTGCTGTACTGTGGAGAAGGGCCCATTCAACAGACTCTCATGGTGGTTGGCAAGGTAATATTTAGGTTAACTGTATTTGGACACCCAGGACAGAGCAGTTTCCAGTGCATATGAATGTTGTATGTTATTGCAGGGCATTACGTATGACACCGGTGGAGCTGACATCAAGGCCGGTGGAGTCATGGCTGGAATGCACAGAGATAAATGTGGATCTGCGGCTGTTGCTGGCTTCTTCCAGGTACTGATCTCATACACACCTGCTTGTATTACTGACGATCAGAAGAATATTAAAGTCTAATGTCATTGTTGGTTTTGTTTTAGATCCTAGCCAAACTAAAGCCCAAACACCTGAAGGTTGTGGGTGCGATGGCAATGGTGCGGAACAGTGTCGGATCTGGTAAGCAACTTTGTCTGCATGTGTTGTCCAGGTTGAGTGTCTGTTACTAAGTATTTGTCATCCTTTTTTTTTTTTAACCCGTTGGCAGATTGTTATGTGGCGGACGAGTTGGTGGTGTCTCGTGCCGGTCGTAGAGTCCGAGTTGGAAACACTGATGCTGAAGGAAGAATGGTCATGGTGGACTTGCTGTGTGAGATGAAGGAGCAGGTACACGTGTATATATATGAGTATATAGAATAGTATGCATTACTGTTTTAAGATTTAAAGGTTATCATGAGATCAAGATCATCTTGTTAAATGAAATTGTATGTTTAACTGTACTCTCACTCGAAGGTCTAATTTGCTTGTGTAGCATAACATTACAATAAATCGTGATACCAACGGTGATTTAAATCTAGCGATTGCTCATATAACATCAAACTGTGCAAATTATTATTGTTATACTTTGTTCTCAAATTGTTAATGTTAAGAGCATTAGCATTGCGTGACTACGTGTATTTAGTGTGTATTAGCGTTACCTGTAGATTCCAATTTCTGTACAGTCTAATCTTTTGCTTTTGACTACGGGTGAATCTCCAGTTGTCACTGTCATTTGGGCCTTTCTGGATTACAATCTGCCATCAAAATTATAAATTTAGTTACTCCAGCTGCTGTGAGAAAAGGCTTTAAATAATCCGCTGAGAACATGCTCCTCACGTGTGCGTTACTACTACTAGCCAGACTCTTTCTATATACAAACGTGACGTAATGACACAAAGACATGCTTGAATTTCCTGCAGAAATCCACCATACCACTCTAATTATAACACATTACAAGCTTACCGTTGTGAATGGGGCTAAGGTAAAGAGATCGTTTTGAATACTGGCTTGTTGTGTACTTGCTCAAAAATAGATTTTTGGATCATTTTTAACCAAAAGAAGTTACGGACTGCAGCTTTAATTTTATTTCTTGCTTTTTCAATTAATAAATGATTATATTAACTCTTTCCTGACAGCATTTATGATAATTTACACAATTTCATGGCCCCCAGAATATTTTGTTGTGTGAATATCTGGACATGCAATATATCAAAACAGAGACTGTTTTATTTGTTTGTTTGTTTTTCTACACTTGAATGTGGGTAAGTTTCATAAAGCAAAATTTTAAACCAAAAAAAAAAACTTTTTTGTTTCTTTTTGTTTCTGCTGCTTCTTCTCCTGTGTTTTGATCCGGAGATTCTGTACTCTTTCAGAAGATGCTTAACAATGCCCCTTACCGTATATAGACCTTAAAAAAGCATGCAGCCATTGTTAGAATTTTGTGTTTGAACTTCCGTTTTTGCATAAGCTCTGTATATTTCTGTGGCATCGCTGTTCAAGAGTAATTGGCTGAAGCGGTATAAATGTCAGTAGCCCGGGAAGATTTTAAAATGAGCGGTTAATTCATAAATCTGTGAGATCTTACCTTCATGCTGTGGAAATACAATAGACAACACAACAAAGCCAGTGCTGAAAAGGGGCGGGGCTACATAATATAACAGCGACAACACGGAAAGCCAGAAAATTCGGTCACTGGTGGGGAAAGAACTAAATGTGACATTATCCTTTTTGGTGTATTTCTGTAGGCGTTGAAGGAGGTGTCTCCTCATCTCTTCACTATTGCCACTCTGACCGGACATGCTGTCAGAGCCATGGGACCGCACTACTCCGTGAGTACATGCTCCTGCATATCCTCCCAGGGTAGAGGGATAAACAATGTTCATCACATATCAGTGCTACTGTGACCTCTTTCATTTTGACCGTGTCCCTCTTCATGTGTCACTGTAGATCATAATGGATAACGGTGCTGCTCAACGCTCAGGAAACGCTCAGCAGTGGCAGAAAGGTAAGAAGAGCTAAGATGTTTTTGGTTTCGTTTCTGTAAACGTAGTTTCATTTGTCAGAAATCTGTTTGTGTGGCAGCGGGAGAGGTGCTGGGAGATCTGTTTGAGGTGTCCACTATTCGTCGGGAGGATTATGAGTTCCACAAAGGCAAGTCTGAGTATGAGGAGATCCTGCAGTCCAATAACCTGCCCTCATCTGCCACACCCCGGGGACACCAGGCACCTGCTGCCTTCCTCATCATGGCTTCTGGACTGGATAAGGTACACACACACCTCACTCACTCACTCACTCACTCACTCTTTTACTCAAGTTACTGTAGAAAATGCTGCACAATGGTATTGCTCTCGATGGTGACGTAAGAAACATCTGTGATTTTTAAACCGATTTTTAAACCGTCTTTGGTTCACTGGAGTTTAAAGGAGAAAATACTCAGCAGTGGTGTTGACATGAATTTGCACATGGTTTGTGCATATAAAGCATATTAGCATATAAAGCATATATTTCGTCATTGAAGATTTAAAATCATGTTAAAGGTGTTAAAATCATAGACTCTAAAAAAAATTTTTTTTTTTTAAACGTGACACACGTAGGGTACTGAAGAGAGTTTTTGAAGCGTAAAGTCGGCCTTTGCCATCTTGGCAGTGCGTCACTCCCGGATAACTGAAAATGGGCAAAGAGGCGGGACGTGGCTGGAGCTGAGGTGACGTGATGGCTAACAGACAGCCATCCACCTGTCACTCAAACGCCACCAACGGCAATCCACCTGTCACTCAAAGTGGCCACGCCCTTAATTATGCAGAACTTTAAGGCTTAATATAATTTAAACAGATGAGTTATAAAAAAAAATCACCCCCATCACAGTTGTCATGAAGGGCAAAATTAGTCGTATAGACCAAAACGTCTCGGTTACGTATGTAATCCTCGTTCCCTGAAGGAGGGAACGGAGATGTACGTCGGAACTGACCAACGAATTGGGATCTATTTTCAGAGACCAATCTACTTCGAGTGTTTACAAACTAGCTAATAATCATTGGCATGCGGTCCCCGCTCCACCCACAGCGTGGGTATAAATATGCTAGCGGAAGTACCACATATCGCTTTTTTCAACTTAGGAGCCGAGACTAGTGACTCGGCCTTCAGCTGAAGCACAGCACCTGGCGATGGGACGTCTGTCTCCATTCCCTCCTTCAGGGAACGAGGGTTACATACGTAACCGAGACGTTCCCTTTCAGTCGGTCACGTTCGACGTACATCGGAACTGACCGACGAATTGGGATCCCTACCAACATGCCAGGGATGCTGGCCCTTCCAGCGCCCTGCCTGAGCTCACTGGACCACTCCTAAGTTGGAGTGGCAGTCCGGGTTCCCGGCAGGGAAAGTCAGTCACTGCTGTTCCTGCAAGACCCACTCAGTATGACTATTGTATAACGCTGGGAAAGCGTGCCTGTCTCAGGGAGGTGGTATGCTGTGGAGCCACATCCTTCAATGGAAGGAGAGGTGACAGATTACACATAAGGACTAACTTATCAGGGTAGTGCTACATATGGCAGTCTCTGGGGTGGATCCAACCTGGTCCCAGGGGGGAAAGAACACTGCCAGAGACGACAGAGCGAGCTCTGTCAAGGGAAAGACACGGGGTTAGCCGAGTAGGGTAGCTGGGACCATGGAGGAATACACATATGGGGTTGCCGTTAGGGAACCACTACATCTGGAAACCCAGCCTACACACGTTCCACAAGCATATGGGTGCAGGCCTGGCATCAGACGGCCGCAATGTCTGACACCAAAGGGGTGATGGAGGATCTCAGAGGGTTACCGGGGGAACACAACTGGAGAGAATAGACGCACATATCCGGCCCAGAGGGCGGGAGTGGCGTCGCAAGCCGACACTAGAACGGGCACTTAGCGTACTGGGATGCGGGAAGCTACCGGCTCTACGCAGAGGCTATAGAATCTAGCGAACGTGTTAGGTGTCACCCAGCCCGCAGCTCTACATATGTCTGTCAGTGAGGCACCTTGAGCCAGCGCCCAGGAGGAAGCTACATTGTGCATTCGCAACCCAAACGGGCAAGGCACGTCTTGGGACTGGTAAGCCAAGATGATAGCATCCACTATCCAGTGGGCAAACCTCTGCTTGCAGACAGCCTTTCCCTTCTGCTGGCCTCCGTAACAGACGAAGAGCTGCTCTGAGGTTCTAAAGTCCGGTCGCCGTAAGCGCGAAGAGCGCGGACGGGACACGACAAAGCCAGGGCTGGGTCTGCCACCTCCGAAGGCAGCGCTTGCAGGTTCACCACCTGGTCCCGAACGTCCATGTCCCGTCCAGGGACCAGACATGGAGTTTCCAGAGGTCTGGACGCGGGTGCCATAGGGTGCCCCGCCGCTGAGAAAGCAGGTCCTTCCTCAGGGGGATTGGCCAGGGAGGGGCTGTTGCGAGGAGTGTGAGTTCGGAGAACCAGGTCCGGTTGGGCCAATAGGGCGCAACTAGCAAGACAGCACCTCATCCTTCCTGACCTTGCACAGTGTCTGTGCGAGAAGGCTCACTGGGGGAAACGCATATTTGCGTAGGTCCCGGGGCCAGCTGTATGCCAGTGCATCCGTGCCAAGGGTGCCCCCGGTCAGGGAATAGTACAACTGGCAATTGGTTGAGTCCGGCGAACAGGTCTACCTGTGCGGCCCCCGAAAAGGTCCCATATCAGCTGGACGCTCCGGGGGTGGAGTCGCCACTCTCCCAGAGGTGTCAACTGACGAGAGAGCTCGTCGACTTTCTGGTTCAGTGCACCTGGGATGTGAATGGCCCGAAGCAACCTCAGACATTTCTGACTCCACAGGAGGAGATGGCGGGCAAGCCGGAGCATGCAACGGGAGCGTAGATCACGCTGACGGTTGATGAACGCAACGGCCACAGTGCTGTCCGTACGGACCAGTATGTGCTTGCCCTGTAGCTGCTTTTTGAGGTGGCCCAGGGCGAGACGTACTGCCAGTAACTCTAGGCAATTGATATCCCAACGCAGTTGGGGCCCCGTACACAGACCCGAAAAACGTGGATGAGGCATCCGTGAAGGCCACAGCATGCCTGGACACCTGTTCTAGGGGACACTCCTGCCCGTAGAAACGAAGGGTCCGCCCACGGGTTGAAGGTTTGGCGACAGTAAGGCGTAACTGAGACCCGGTACTTGCCGCTCTGCCACGCCCATCTCGGGACTCGGACTCCATATGCAGATGCCATATGCCCCAGGAGCCTCTGAAAGAATTTCAGTGGGACCGCTGTCCTGCCTTTGAACGCATTCAAGAAGTTCAACACTGACCGGACTCGCTCCGCTGTGAGGCACGCAGTCCGGTTGACCGAATCCAGCTCAATGTCGAGATAAGATATCCTCTGTGTGGGACAGAGTTTTGAGAGGGGGGGAGGAAAGGAGTGACAAGGCCCGGGGGCATTGCACACTGCCAACCTGGCCCTCTTGGGGCCCAGGGAGGGAGGAAACTGCTCTTTTATTGAAAATGTGGGTACCGCTGGACTCCAGCGGCAGGATGTTGTCGGTACCAGCCTTCTCAGTGACATTCTATCCCCAGGGGGAGGAGGGGTGCGGACACCACCTCCCCTAGAACAGTTCCTCTTCTCCCTGGGCTGCCCGTATCAGGGCGGGTCACTGAGAACCAGTGGCCGTCCCGAGATACCAATTGTCCAGCCGCGAGGGTTCGGGACACGGTGGAAGGTTCCACTCGAGCCCGACACTCACGGCGGCCTAGGAAAGCATAGCCATGAGCTCAGAATCAGACTCGGGCAACGCTAACACATCCAAAGGTGGCAACACAAGCGGATCCTCATCTCCCGAGTCCATTAGCTCATCCCCGATGCAGCTATCGAAATCACGTCCTCAACCTGAGCCCCGAAAGTAACGGCTGGCCCCCCAATGGGAAGGACCAGCACACTCTTCCGGGAGGACCACTAGATCGGGGGATGCACAATGGGACTCCATCCCGTTTGAGGTATTCAAGCCTAGACCTTAAGACTGCAATGATCATGTTCCCGCAGTGGGAACATGAGTCATCCATGAAAGCCGCCTCAGCGTGCTGACCGCCCAAACACGTGAGACAGCGATCGTGTCCGTCAACTGGGAACAGATAACGACGGCATCCAGAAACACGGTTTGAATGACATCTTGACAAAGACGCAGGGTCAAACCGTGTTGCTCTTTTAGAAAGGAAAACTGCTCAGTTAGTGCTGAAGCGCACAGGGAAGGTGTACACGGCTCGCAGCGGTTCGTGTGTGCAAGCCCGCTGTGAGCATTCAGTGAATCGCCCAGCAAGCTGTGAGAACAGCAGTTGTTTTCTTTTTGTTCAGCAGCCAGTCACTGCCTCGCGCCATCACACCCGCACCAAACGAAGCAGTGGAATCCTCTCGAGCGTTTTATAATATTCATATATAAAGCAGAATATTTTAAATCTCAGTAGATGTAAAGAAAGGCTAGTAACAGCGCAGGTCGGCTCCGAAGTTGAAAGCGATATGCGGTATTTCCACTTCCGTATTTATACCCGCGCTGCTAGCGGAGCTGGCACCGCATGCCAATGATTATTGGCTCGTTTGTAAACACTCAAAGTAGATTGGTCTCCGAAAATAAATCCCAATTCGTTGGTCAGTTCCGACGTACGTCAAATGTGACCGACTGAAAGGGAACCACAATTTGTACCAGGCTGTAAACGTTTTTTTTTTCTGCTTTAAAGTTGGGCATTTTAACATGGGGCTCAATGAGATTCTGCTCTCTTTTGGAGCCTGTCTCTAGTGGCCAGTCGATGAATTAGTTTAAGTTCCGTATTGGCTTCAACAGAAACTGGGGGAGGTTGCCACTTGGTTAAAATGTTGTCTTGTTCTTGTGAACCCAACTTCGTATATCATCTTGTAAGATAAATCTGTCATCACGCCCCTATTCTTCACCTTTGACAAGTTTTTCTGGCAATCTGTGTTGTCACTGTTATCTGATAGGGGGTGCTGTTACTAGTCTTTTAGTACAGCATCTCCAGATCCAAATAAATGGAAGAAAAAGATCTGCCAGAATAAGCAGATCGTTATTTATGCACATCTTTTACTTTGTAGGTTCAAAATGCCATATCTCAGCTTTTTGTGCAAAATGTTACCCACATTAAAGTGTTGATTTAAAAAAAAAAAAAAAAAAAGAATGAAGCTAGAATTTTTTTTTTTTTCCCTTCATGTTGTCATACAACAAAATATTCTTGGGGACCATACAAGTTTTGTGAATATGATCAACAAACCGGAGCTGGCTGGCAACTTAAAATGCTGGTGGGGAAAAAGTTAAAAATGCAACATTTTTGCAAAAATACATGCATATATTAACCATCTACACATTTGCCCCTCAGTATGGAGTGGACTCAGACAAACCTCTGCCTTACTCCCATATCGACATTGCTGGATCCAGCGGCCCTTTCCCTTGAGTCCCAACAGGAGCCCCAATTCTTGCCATGGCAGCAAAGTACCTGCAGCTCTAAATATACGTCCAATGATTTTCTGTTCCGTCATGAATTCAATTATTTCCGTCTTATGCCATTTCTCGATTAATGGCTTTCATATCTGCTCTGTCTGACAGACAGTGTGGCCAAATAATAACGCTTTTATCCTTCCAGAATGAACACCATCCATCTTTATTCTTTTGCATTATTTCTGTTGCATCATACATGCATAAATGCCTCTCTTCACATCCTTAAAAACCTCTATGCTCCTCTCTCTCATCTTATCACGTTTTGTGGTACTGTGTAGGTTTTCTATATCTAATAAGTATTTACAGAGATTAATGTTAATTAACCAAACCAAAGTGTTTCCATTCTTACCCTGTAGCCTTACAGTTAAAGAGGGGTGAGGAAGCTGAGCCAGTGATTTGAATTACATCTGTGACTTTGTTTGGCAATACTGTGAGAAGAATAATGCATATTGTTTAACCGCCCATTTTGTACAAGTATAATTTTGTGTGTAATCAATCAAAATATGAGAATAAAAGCATTTTGGCAAATAAAAGGATCATGATGCATTCTGTATCCAACTGAAAGTCCAGTTGATCTGTGTTTTTTTTTTTTTTTTTATTAAATGCAATTTAAAATGTTAATCTAAAATGTTTTAATTTGACTATTTTGCTTTATTTGTAACACTTTACATTAAAGCGTCATTTGTTAAAATAGTTAACGAACTATCGATGAACAAATACTTCAAAAGCATGTATTAATTTTAATGTTAATCTCAACATTTATTAATACATTAACATGCTGTAATGTATTGCTCATTGGTAGTTCATGTTAGTGCATTAACTAATATTAACAAATGAGACATTACGCAAGTGTTACTGTTTTAAGACCTCAAATAAACAGTTTTAAATTCCAAGTATTTAAAATAAGAAATACTACATTAAAGTATATTAAATTTATAGTAAAATGTCAATTAATTTGTTTCAAATGTTTTAATTTTTGTTTTAATTATTAAATGGATACCATTCCTTAATTTTATTTGTGTCACTCTAGCCCTTCACATACATTATATTGACGAAACTTTTGGGATGCCTGCCTTTACATGCACATGAACTTTGATGACATCCCATTCTTAATTTGTAGGGTTTAATGTGGAGTTGGCCCACCCTTTGCAGCTATAACAGCTTCAACTCATGCGAAGGCTTTCCACAAGGTTTAGGAGTGTGTTTATGGGAATTTTTGACCATTTTTCTAGAAACGCATTTGTGAGGTCAGGCACTGATGTTGGACGAGGAGGCCTGGTTCACAGTCTACGCTCTAATTCATCCCAAAGGTGTTCTATCAGGTTTAGGTCAGGACTCTGTGCAGACTCTGCAGGCCAGTCAAGTTCCTCCACACCAAACTCACTCATCCATGTTTTTATGGACCTTGTTTTGTGCACTGGTGCGCAGTCATGCTGGAACAGGAAGGGGCCATCCCCAAACTGTTCCCACAAAATTGGGAGCATGAAATTGTCCAAAATGTCTTGGTATGCTGAAGCATTAAAAGTTCCTTTCACTGGAACTAAGGGGCCAAGGCCAACCCCTGAAAAACAACCCCACATCATAATCCCCCCTCCACCAAACTTTACACCTGGCACAATGCAGTCAGGCAAGTACCGTTCTCCTGGCAACCGCTAAACCCAGATTCATCCATCAGATTGCCAGACAGAGAAGCGTAATTCGTCACTCCAGAGAACACATCTCCACTGCTCTAGAGTCCAGTGGCGGCGTGCTTTACACCACTGCATCCAGCGCTTTGCTTTAACACTTCCATGAAGCTCTCTACGCAGTGTTCTTGAGCTAATCTGAAGGCCACACGAAGTTTAGACGTCTGTAGTTATTGACTGCAGAAAGTTACCAACTTCTGCGTACTGTACGCCTCAGCATGCGCTGACCCCGCGCTGTGATTTTACGTGGCCTACCACTTCTTGTCATAGTTTCTGTTCTTCCCAATTGCTTCCACTTTGTTATAATACCACTGACAGCTAACCGTCGATTTAATAGTGAGGAAATTTCACAAATGGCAACATAGTGTATGTAAAAACAAATCTTTCATAACACAAACTAAAGATGACAATTCAGCAATATATATATATATATATATATATATATATATATATATATATATATATATATATATATATATATATATATATATATATATATATATATATATATATATATTTTTTTTTTTACGATTATGTCTTTATATGACTAAATTCTCTTCAATTGTACTTTTGAGAAATTATATTTTTATTTTTGAGCTTTATAGTCGTGACTCGTAAATCTTAAATTAGTGACAGGCGTGATCATTTTAACAGTGAACCACTGAGATAAATGGGAATGCTAACATGGGTTATTAGTAATTATAACAAATACTTATTTTATTATTATTACATAATTATTTATATTGATTATCCATAAAAAAAACATACTACGCTTTTCTTTCAAACATAATGAAAGAACAGGCCAGAGACAGACTGACAAAGGAGATCAGAGCTGCTAAAAGAAGCTACTCTGAAAAGCTGAGAAACCAGTTTTCTTCTAACAACCCTGCTGCTGTCTGGTCAGGCCTGAAGAATATCACCAATTACAAGCCACCATCCCCCGACCTGCTGAGAATCAACATCTGGCTGATGAGCTGAATGCATTTTACTGCAGGTTTGAGAAACCCAATCTCACACCTCACACCCGCTCTGATCTGCACTTCACACGTCCCCCAACACCTCCTGCACCCCTCTCCTCCCCGCCATCCAACCTGAGCTTAAGGTCTGTGTGGAGCAGGTAACCAAAATCTTCAAAAGACAGAAGATAAGGAAAGCTTCAGGCCCAGACGGCATCTCATCTGCTTGTTTGAAAGCCTGCGCTGACCAACTGGCCCCAGTCTTCACGCAGATCTTCAATAGATCATTGGAGCAGTGTGAAGTTCCCGTTGCTTCAAACGCCCACCATCATTCCTGTCCCCAAAAACCCAAAATCACTGGACTTAATGACTACAGACCTGTCGCTCTCACATCTGTGGTCATGAAGTCATTTGAAAGACTGGTTCTGGCCCACCTGAAGGACATCACTGGACCCTTGCTGGATCCTCTTTCAATTTGCCTACAGAGCAAACAGGTCTGTGGATGATGCAGTCAACATGG
>CM031950.1:26414930-26637430 GCA_018749465.1 Paracanthobrama guichenoti
TTTATATTTGTCTACCTAACTAATCTACCATTTAAGCACCTTTCAATCAAATGCTATGTTTTTTTAAATGCACAGAAAGAAATGGGCTAGGTAAGCCCAACCCGATCTACCCGGCGTTGGTACGCCATGCTACATCTTTGGCTCCTGTACATCTTTGTCTTGTACCATTACAAAATTTGTGGGCCAATCACAGACTTCAGCTTATCCACCTGCTCGCTATTGGTGAGTTACGCACAATGGCGGATAGAGGCGCTGATGAATCGTTGGTCTGAAGTGAATCGAGTGGTTGAAGGGACTGTAGTGCGTGCAGAAGTTATTTGAACTATGCCAGTTGATCCGCCCCTCTTGTGCAGTAGAAAATACAGAGCAGACTCCCAGACCAATGTTCAGTCTTAAAGCTTAGTCTAGTGATATGAACAAGGAGAGGAAAAAGGGTTTCTGCATTCATTCTGCAGAATGAGAAAACATATTCACTTTAAATAGGTTTGATCACAATGTTTGTTCACTCCACATAAAAACTGA
This sequence comes from Paracanthobrama guichenoti, assembly GCA_018749465.1. Taxonomy (NCBI): domain Eukaryota; kingdom Metazoa; phylum Chordata; class Actinopteri; order Cypriniformes; family Gobionidae; genus Paracanthobrama; species Paracanthobrama guichenoti. The sequence continues at coordinate 26,415,453 of CM031950.1, forward strand.
GTCTAAAAATGCTAAAAGTTTTATTTTCTTTTCGTTCTGCAGCATACTGAACATGGGCCACACAGAAATGATTTTCCTTATTTAAAACCAGCAGAAAGTGGATAGCCCAGCAATGCTCTGATGTGTAGTAAAGTGTATATTACACATGCATAAGCTTTTATATGTGAGTGTAGTGCACATGAGCAGGAATAAATCTTTTAAGGGAGCTTCAGACATGCAAAAATGTTGGGTGAATGAAAAACCTTCTCTTCTTTAAAATAAAGTTTTACTTAAGATGTAGTAATCACAGATATAAATATCTGCACAAGATATTGAAGTTTTAAAACATTTACATTGAATCATTTGTAGATGTTTTATCAAGCGACTTTAACCTAGAAGGCCCTGAGGCGATCTGTCGCCAGAGAGGCAGAAAGCATAAAGAGTGCCTGAAATACTAGAAGTTTTGGACATTACTCAGTGTAGCACAAGATAGAGTAGGAGAGGGAATAGAGAGGAAAAGGGTTTGAGGTTAAGTGCGGAAGAGATGAGTTTCCAGATCATCAGCTCAAAACAGTGTGAACTAGTTGGTCTCATTCACTCAGCCATGTGTGTACAATTCATATTTATCACATGCATTGGAACTTCTCTACACAAATCTTTCCACCTAATTCACAACACATTTTTATTAAACTCATTCTGATGTTGTGGATGGAATATTGGATATATTATATATATATATATATATATATATATATATATATATATATACTATCTCTCTAATCTCACTGTATTAGTGATTCAATTTCTCATGAGATCCTCGAGCAATGCCAAGTGCCATCCTCCACAAGTTCAAACGCAATAAACACCTTTATACAGACATTACAGACCCATCTGATTAGCCCGCTGTACATATGCGTATCTGCGTCATTATACTGAAACTACTCACAACAACAGCCATAACTCATCTTTTCTTACCCTTAAAATTTCATCTTAACATGTACACAAGAGTTTCATTTTTAGTTTCTACGAATTTTAGAATGAGAGATTGTTGATGAATAGTTGTTTAGAAGCACAGTTCCTCATGAGTTACACAAATCTGTACATCACACATGTGTAGTAAATGAGACCAAATTTCTCAACTCTTTTATAGTGCCCCCCAGTTTTCTTGTGAAACATGTACTTTGATGAATTTAACCTTACTGAGTCTGTAACTACAGTGTTTCTTCTGTTTTTATTAAAACAGACACAAGTGAGAACCACTCCTTTAAAGTTTATACAATTTGTTTCTTTTGTGTAAAATTAATTTAATTAGAGATTGAAAGCTCGGTGTAGAAGTATAAAACAAATATGAATTCAAAACTAAATAAATTATAAGCGTCTTAAGTTGAAAAAAAAAAAAATAAACAAGTTAGAAAGCACAATAACAATTCCAGATTGCCATGTGCCCAATAGCGCAATATCTATTCGCTGTTCTGAAATCCTGAAATGATACAGCCGTCACAGCCTCCTCATACAGAGCTCATGGCATCTGACTTCATTTCTGCAGCGCGGAGGAAAAGCATTTAGAATGTCTGTAAAGTAAGAGGATTATTTAATTGTTTCATATTTTAAAAATAAGTTTCCATCGTCACTATTTGTTTTTTTATAGGATATATTGTGTTTAGTCTGAGCATTACATATTTCATCAAATTCATTATTTTAGTTATAATTGCTAAAAAGCTATATCTGTTTGTCAGTGAATGATCTGGTGTTAAATATTTTTTCTGTAGAGATTTTCATCCGTTTCTTGAATAATGACAAATGATCTTTGGTTGGAGTTTGTCTTGAGCAGAGGTAAAATATAATGGCATATTTTTATCCATGTGAACCATTATACTGTGGAAAAATAAAAATAAAATATTATATAAATATATATAAAATTCTATTTACAAAATAATGATTTTTTAGTAATTAACTGTGCATGATTTCTTACTAATATCAAAAATCAGTATGAAGTAGCATTTTAAAACTTTAAATCTTCCATAGACTCACTATCACCCTGTACTTGATTTATAAAGATAATTAAATAACAGTTTCAGCAAAAACAGTTTCTCATTGTTGCACATTATTGACATGTTTTTAAATGAGAAAAAATGCCTGTTCACAGTCATACATGTAGTCTCAGTTCTTTGGACCCTTTGTACATAGATGCAAATGACACTCAAATATCAATCAAACTTCCTCAAATCCACAGAAACAGCTGAGAGTGGGTCAAATAACATCAGCTTATTTTTGATTCTTGAGAACTCTACCAAACCATGGGCTTATGAGAACTAAGTAAAATCCACTGAAGAGTCAATAAGAAGCATTTCTCAGCGCAGCGATATTAATGTTTTTAATCTCCCTCTGTCTTCTCATCTTTCCTTCCATCCAGTGTCCAGCCTATCAGTGGACCTCTGACTGCAGGACAGAAGTGATAAACCCTGTCCCAAATGTGCACTTGAAGATCTGCACTTGCGGTGTTGCCAGCCTCACTTGTGCACGTCTGGATGGTGTCCTTCTCAAATTTGTTATTTTATAGTGAGGGTTATTGACTATTCTGTATTACATCAGCATCACAGATGCTGAATCAATCATCCTGCTGTTAGCTAGACTGGCTCTTTGAGTCATAACACACACAGACTTGGGCTTTCTTTTCTTATCACCGATGTGCTAAGAGTATAGTTTTATTGACTTAAAGTGTGGCCCTGAGAATGAACTACATTATAAAAAGGTTTGAGTTTTAATTTTTGTCTTGATTTTTCCAGTAAAATTACCTAAACATCTTAAACCATATACATTTACGAAAAGCACAATATAATAAGTTATGTTTCAGAATAAATATCTATTTTTAAATAGAATTTGTTTATTTAGCAAAACAGAGACAACCTTTTGTAGGTTTTAGTTTTGTTTTTGGAGACAGCAATTATTATCTTTAGTAATTTATTATATTTATAATATTTATTAATAATACTTTGGATTTTTTTAAGTTCATTTTGTTATGTGCTTTTGTCATATTTTTTTATTTTAAATTTTCTGTTTTGCTTTAAATTCTGATTTCAGTTTTAATCATTTCAGTACTTCCAGTTCATCATTTATTTCAGTTAGCTGCTAAGTTAACATTTCACATTTTTAAGTTTATAGTAAAAAAACAATTTTCAAGCTTTATTTAAAGAAATAAATTATTTTTAATAGTTTTGTGTTAACAATAGCAACACTGGCCTGTGCTGTATTTTGTCTGAAAACAAGTATTAATATTTTACACAATTCTGCAAGTACATTAAGGATGTTTATTTGTTTATTAATTCCTCCTGTCCCGTTGAGGTATTACTATCTCTTCTTCCAGAGAGACCTGGTCAGACGGCAGCACATTAAGTTTCACACAGAGACAATCACAAAATAACAATGCCATGTTACAAACATTTATAAAATCAAAATCAAGAAAAACAATTACAAGTGTCCTTTAAAACTTTGTGCAAATACACTTAAAATGCTCAATGGTGGCAATGCATCTAAATTAAGTATTTAAGTTGATATATTTTTTACTAGAAAATAAAAACAATTTTGAAATAAGAAAAGGTTTTTTTGCAGTATAATGGTGCTTTTTATTACAGCGCTGTTTGTCTTCACTTCAGCTATTCTGCAAAAAGTATATGTATATTAGAGCGAAAGTATACAGTAGTATATTGCTTTATTGTGAGGTTGATTCGGATTATTCCTCTCTTTTTACAGTTATGATGGCATTGTCTTAATAAACCGATAGTTATGAGCAGCTCCCCTGATGAGCTGGAGTGTGTGAAAGCACCATTTACAGGACTACAGTGCGGTGAGTACACCACACACATCTAACCAGCACTGAGTTGTTATTGCACACTAATCATATTCTTCTCATTCAGGTGGACTGTTGCCTCTGGGAAGAGGTCGTGGTTGTCAAGGTTCCTGGTCTCCCTGGAGACAGATTGGTGTTTGCCTGCACTGGTCCAGTGAATCGAGACTATGATGATGTCCGGCGGTTCAGCGATGCTGCTGCTAAAGGCTTTAAGAGGTGCTTATGCAAACATAAACTGTGACGTGTAATGATCATCTACTTCTGAAAACAAGTGTCTTTCATGTTCATGTCATTGGCGTTCTTCTAGGGCATATTTCTGTCTTTGAAGAAGACTTTTACTCATCTAAAGGTTTTGATTCATTTGTCACAGGGCTCTGAAGCCGGCGTTCAGCACCCTCTGCTGGTTTGTCCCCACACAAGAGCTATGCAAAAAACACCCTGGCAGCTGTGCTAGGAGCCCTGCATGTTCTCTACATGGTAAGCATTGTTTTTATGTTTTAATTTTTTAATTTTAAATTTTTTAATTTTAACATTTATTTCATTCAATCATCAAAATGGTCACATATAAAAAAAAATAAGTTTACCCTAAAATGTACATTGTCTTCCTATTATGCTATTTTAAAAGGTTCCTAAATTTGACCTACAGTAGGTTTACATGCACCAAGGTCAAAAACATATATATTTTTCTCATAATATACATGTCATTTCTGATAAAGTCTGAAACGACTTCGTTTGAAGATATAGGGCCCTGTTTTAACGGTCTGAAGCGCATGCCGCAGGTACACTTAGGATGTGTCCGAGATCCACTTTTTAACGATGGAAAAACGGTCTGCACGCCAGGCGCATGGTCCAAAAGGGTTGTACCTAGTCTCTTAGGCCACATCCACACGAAGCCCGAAGCTTTCCCTATGCAATTCTTTTTCCCTTGTCTCAAGAAAAATATCTGCGTACACACGAAACCACTGAAGCCGACTCAAAGCGATGTAGTATACATGCCAGACCAGTATGTGGCGCTGTAATTCTGCCACAGAAATGCACTAAAAACAGAGAAGAAGAGTTGTGGCTAGATACAGCAATGGTAGGATGTGAGGAAAAAACTCACGATAAAATAACAATAAATACATTTGATACTTACCAGATTGTGTTTTATTAATGCCTACACCTACCCCAACCCTAAACCTAACCTTTACAATGATGAAAATACAGTAATGAAATGCCATAATATTGATGTGCGCATGCCCAGTGCCCATATCGCTTTCTAGTCTTTAACGTGCGGGGTGTGGTGTGATGACATCACCGTTTCACCAAATATATGGATTGGCTGTACACACGAAAACGCAAGGGTGTCTGTTTCAGATTTATCCACTCTGGGACCCGGCTTTATTTTTTTTTTTAAATATCGGTTTCAGGCTCCTAAAACGCTAGATCCGTCTGGACCTAAAAGGTGATATGATACAATTGTTTTTATGAATACAGTTAAACGTGTCTCCATGTGGACAGGGCCTTAATGAGTCATGGGTGTGTTTTGGGCAAAGGTGCAATAAACCAATCAGAGTCTCATTTCTCTTTAAAAGCCAATTGTGCTTGCACCATGGCGGAATTTGCGAGCGGAAAGACTGAACGCTGCGCTATTGAAATACTGCGCTGTTGACTTTGGACCAGGTTTTTGTTGGTCACTGGCGCAGTCATTTTCAGTTGCTTCAAAATAGCAACACCAACAATACGCCTGAACACACCTTGTCAGACCAGCACACCCATGGGCGAACAGATGGGTGCGGCAGCATTTGCTTTTTAAACAACCTTGTACTGGACGTGAAAATGATAACTGAAAGTAGATAGAAATGGCTCATTCTAAGGTAATAAAAACATAACAGTTCATTATGTAAGGTCTTTATACGCCACTGAAAGCATAGTTATGTATATTATATTGCATTTCTGTCAGTAGATCCTGCTAAATATTACACAGTGCAAATTTAATATTGAACTTTCAAAGTGTAACAGATTTATAATTAACTTTAAAATTGACAATTTTGTCTTGCGGAGGGATCAAGGTCCACCCACCACAGTCACAAAATCCTGTGGGAAATGCTGTGACGTGTCCTAATCCTCATCCTTTTGAAGTGCATGCAAAGTGGACACAAACCAAACTCTTCCAGGCCTCAGTTGCAAGTACAGTGTTAGAGACCGAGTCAAAGTAGATGTTGTTTGTCGGCAGCCATTATGCCAATTTTACACAAACATACGTTGGTCTGTGTGACTCGTTTCAGGCAGTTCAGAATCGGTTCTTTCTTTTGGGAGACAATAACTCCATTTATCGCTCACTTTCCCTTTGAAACTTTGCAGACCTTTTACATTCACAAACACTACATGAAAGGTAATCTCCGAAAAGCATAATGTGGGCACTTGAAGCTGAAACAAAATAAAAAAAACTAATAAACAACAAAAGCGCATAACAAAATTAATAAAATAAAATAAAACCTAATTCAAGTATTATACAAGTAATACTAACACTGGATCTTATAGAACAAATGGCCTCTCTGTTGTCTAGTTTTAGACTTTAATGCTTGTCAGTCCCAGCGTAAACTAGTTCATATCTGTGTCATCAGCCTTTAGAGGTGAGGGAGTCCAAGTCGTCCTCTCATAAGGTGGTGAAGCTGGGCGTCTGGGCGAAGAACCAAACACAGGGAGTCGCCATTACTGAGATGGCCACTGCTCTGGAGAGCGGCAGGTATGAGTTTGTGTCTGTTATTGCGTCCTCAGGAAAGCAATTTAGCTATCATTTTGACTAAGACCTACTGTATACAATAAGCAATAAAAAAAGCTCATTTGTGTATGGTACAGGTTTGTCTATCGTGATATCGGCGGCTCTGACCCAGAGCGAATGGCTGCCCCACGTAGCTGAGTATGTTCAAACTGTCTTCAAGGATAGTCCTGTAACGGTGAGTCTTTGAGTGGCATTCAATACAGTTTAAAGCTGTATCTCGTGTCAATGCTTCATTCATCTCCATGTGTTTCTTAGGTGACCGTAGTGAGTGATTTGAATACTCTGGAGAAGGAGTACCCCTGTTTGGCTGCAGTCAACCGCTGTGCTAACAGTAAGAGCATGGTTATGGATAGAATATCCATTTAATATAATATGGAATTACAGAGAAATTTCACAAAATTTATACTAAACACTGCTTGTTTCAGATTAGTTACAGCCAAAACTAGATCCTCAAAGCAGTGATCCATACCAAGAACCAGACATCCAGTTTGATAACTAAAATAGAGAAAATGCAGGATTTATTAATTGATAAATTATTAAAACATTTTATTTCAAACACTGAATTAAAAATTTATAATATATAATTTAAAAAAATATATATAATTTATTATTTTCAATTCATTTATATTATAAATTAACATTTTATTCAGTTTTCAGTGACAGTTTTCTATTTCAAATAAATGCTGTTCATTTCAACTTTCTATTCATTTAAGAATAGAAATATTAAGCAACACATCTGTTTTTGACATTAATAATAATAATAATAATAATAATAATAATAATAATAATGTTTCTTGAGCACCAAATCAGCATATTAGAGTGATTTCTGAAGGATCATGTGACACTGAAGACTGGAGTAATGATGCTGAAAATGTAGCTTTGCATCACAGGAATAAATTACATTTGAAAATATATTCAAATAGAAAACAATTATTTTAAATTCAAATAATATTTCACAATATTTATGTTTTTACTGTATTTTTGTTCAAATTTAAATGCAGCCTTAGCGATCACATAGAACGCATTTTTGCAGTGAGAGGTGCCTTTTTTGAATAGATTTCTGTTGGCAGAGAGTGTTATGTGCGCTGCTTATGCGGTCCGGGTGCCTTGCATTTTAACCGTCTGCAAAACGACCCCAAACGTTTTAACAATATATAATATGAAATGTATAATATAACAAAATTATTAAAAAGTATTTATATCTTTTTAAATCATTGTCAGTAAAATAAATCAAAGTCACCTTGTACAGTGGAAGTAGGATGAGGTATGAGACCATAAACCATAAGACCATGACCTAGACAAAGGCCACATTTATATTTTCTCCAGAACTGAAGACTCCAACTCTGGATCTCATTAGTGATTGTGTTATGTTACGTACATTACTGTAATCATTAAGTTAAAAGGCTGATGTTTCTGCTTTCAGCTGTAAAAGGCTGATGTTTCTGCTTTAGCTGCGCCATCAGGCCAGAGTGATCTGCTGTACTCTGGAGAAGGGCCCATTCAACAGACTCTCATGGTGGTTGGCAAGGTAATATTTAGGTTAACTGTATTTGGACACCCAGGACAGAGCAGTTTCAGTGCATATGAATGTTGTATGTTATTGCAGGGCATTACGTATGACACCGTGGAGCTGACATCAAGGCCGGTGGAGTCATGGCTGGAATGCACAGAGATAAATGTGGATCTGCGGCTGTTGCTGGCTTCTTCCAGGTACTGATCTCATACACACCTGCTTGTATTACTGACGATCAGAAGAATATTAAAGTCTAATGTCATTGTTGGTTTTGTTTTTAGATCCTAGCCAAACTAAAGCCCAAACACCTGAAGGTTGTGGGTGCGATGGCAATGGTGCGGAACAGTGTCGGATCTGGTAAGCAACTTTGTCTGCATGTGTTGTCCAGGTTGAGTGTCTGTTACTAAGTATTTGTCGTCCTTTTTTTTAACCCATTGGCAGATTGTTATGTGGCGGACGAGTTGGTGGTGTCTCGTGCCGGTCGTAGAGTCCGAGTTGGAAACACTGATGCTGAAGGAAGAATGGTCATGGTGGACTTGCTGTGTGAGATGAAGGAGCAGGTACACGTATATATATGAGTATATAGAATAGTATGCATTACTGTTTTAAGATTTAAAGGTTATCATGAGATCTTGTTATATGAAATTAACTGTACTCTCACTCTAAGGTCTAATTTGCTTGTGTAGCACCTACTGCTCTGCGTGTAAAACATTACATTTAAAATAGAAAATAGTTATTTGTATAGTAAATTGTAACAATATTGCTGTTTTTACTGTTACTTTAATCAAATAAATGCAGACTTCTTTCAAAAACATTTTAAAAATCTTATTTTTATTTTTGGATCATTTTTAACCAAAAAAGTTATGAACCGCAGCTTTAATTTTATTTCTTGCTTTTTCAATTAATAAATGATTATATTAACTCTTTCCTGCCAGTGTTTTTGATAATTTACACAACTTCATGGCCCCCAGAATATTTTGTTGTATAAATATCTGAACATGCAATATATTAAAAGAAAGAACAGAGCATGTTTTATTTCAGGTTTTTTTTCTCTTTCTCTTAAAAAAAAAAAAGACTACAACATGCATATACAATGCTTTGTTTCTGCTGCTTCTTCCCCTGTGTTTTAATCCGGAGATTCTGTACTGCTCAGAAGATGCTTAACAATGCCCCCTTACCGTATAGACCTTAAAAAAGTGTGCAGCCATTTTTATAATTTTGTGTTTGAACTTCCGTTTTTGCATAAGCTCTGTATATTTCTGTGGCATCGCTGTTCAAGAGTAATTGGCTGAAGCGGTATAAATGTCATCATAATAAATGTCAGTAGCCCGGGAAGATTTTAAAATGAGCGGTTAATTCATAAATCTGTAAGATCTTACCTTCATGCTGTGGAAATACAAAAGACAACACAACAAAGCCAGTGCTGAAAAGGGGCAGGGCTACATAATATAACAGGGAAAACACGAAAAGCCAGAAAATTCCGTCACTGGTGGGGAAAGAACTAAATGTGACATTATCCTTTTTGGTGTGTTTCTGTAGGCGTTGAAGGAGGTGTCTCCTCATCTCTTCACTATTGCCACTCTGACCGGACATGCTACCAGAGCCATGGGACCGCACTACTCCGTGAGTACATGCTCCTGCATATCCTCCCAGGGTAGAGGGATAAACAATGTTCATCACATATCAGTGCTACTGTGACCTCTTTCATTTTGACCGTGTCCCTCTTCATGTGTCAATGTAGATCATAATGGATAACGGTGATGCCCAACGCTCAGGAACCGCTCAGCAGTGGCAGAAAGGTAAGAAGAGCTAACGCATGATTTTAATTTTGTTTCCGTAAACGTAGTTTCATTTGTCTGAAATCTGTTTGTGTGGCAGCGGGAGATGTGCTGGGAGATCCGTTTGAGGTGTCCACTATTCGTCGGGATGATTATGAGTTCCACAAAGGCAAGTCTGAGTATGAGGACATCCTGCAGTGCAATAACCTGCCCTCGTCCTCCACACCACGGGGACACCAGGCACCTGCTGCCTTCCTCATCATGGCTTCTGGACTGGATAAGGTACACACACACACACACACACACACACACACACACACACACACACACACACACACACACACACACACACACACACACACACACACACACACACACCTAAGTTTTTGTAGAAATATGGGAAGAACCAAGGATTTATTAACTCAAAGATCCACTCGCTCAACTTTTACTCAAGTTACTGTAGTAAACGCTGCACAATGGTATCGCTTTTTACAACGTCGGACACATAATGGTAATTAATATGATTAGCCTGTAGCTTGACTATGTTATTAAACAGCTATTAATGTGTTGCTAATGTCAAGTCAAGTCACCTTTATGTATATAGTGCTTTTAACAAGTCCAATTGTTTCAAAGCAGCTTCACATTGTTAACAGGAAAATAATGCAACAGAATTTGTACAGCCGTTCTGGTGAAACGGTGATGTTATCCAGCTAATTTCAAGTATCATATAGTGTCAATGCGGGCAGATCGGTAATATAGATGAAATTTAGGTGTCCCCAACTGAGCAAGCCAAAAGCCAGAGACAATGGTGGCAAGGAACCAAAACTCCTTCAGGGCTAGAATGGAGAAAAAAATCTTGGGAGAAACCAGGCTCAGTCGGGGTGCCAGTTCTCCTCTGGCCGACGAACAGTGTATGATTATAATTCTGGCAACATTGCAGGTCTTAAGTCATATTAGGTAAATAGATATTCGTAAGATTATTCGAAAGATTGGAGTCGTCACGCCGAAGACGGGTTTAATGAGGATGTCGTGTCGATGCGGCATTTACGGGGGGAGTTTATTTGACACACTCTCTGCAGACATTTCAGGGATGTGTTGGTCATGTCCAGGCGCAGGTCCACCATCTGATCTGGATACGGCTCGGATCCGGCTGACTGCAGTAAACCTCGGGATAAACAGAGAGACTAACATTAGCGTAGAGGCCATTCTTCTTATGATGTAACGAGTACATCAGGTGTTATGGGAAGTGTTCCCGGTTCCGGCTGACCTAGTTAATGCAGCCTAACAATCATTTACTGATTTGAATAATAGAAATTGGTAATGTTTTATGTGTAAGCCATAGTAAAGAGATGCATTTTTTGTCTAGATTTAAACTGACAGAGTGTGTCTTCTTCCCGAACAATGCTAGGAAGACTGTTCCAGAGTTTAGGCACTAAATAGGAAAAGGATCGACCGCCTGCAGTTGATTTTGATATTCTAGGTATTATCAACTGGCTAGAGTTTTGAGACCGCAATAGACGTGATGGAGTATAATGTGTTAAGAGTTCACTCAAGTACTGGGGAGCTAAACCATTTAGTGCTTTGTAAGTAATAAGCAAGATTTTAAAATTTATACAATGTTTAATAGGAAGCCAGTGCAGTGTTGACAGAACTGGGCTAATATGGTCATACTTCCTGGTTCTAGTAAGAGCTCGAGCTGCTGCGTTGTGGACCAGCTGGAGTTTGTTTATTAAGCGAGCAGGGCAACCACCCAGTAAAGCATTACAATAATCTAGCCTTGACATCATGAACGCATGAATTAACTGTTCAGCATTTTGCATTGAAAGCATGTGCCGTAATTTAGATATATTTTTAAGATGGTAGAATGCAGTTTTACAGTTAGAAACGTGGCTTTCAAATGAAAGATTGGTATCAAAGAGCACACCCAGGTTCCTAACTGACGACGAGGACTTGACAGAGCAGCCATCGAGTGTTAGACAGTATTCTAGGTTACTACTTGCAGAGTTTTTTTTGTCCAATAATTAAAAATTCAGTTTTTTTCTGAATTAAGTTGCAGGAAATTACTAGACATCCAATGTTTTATATCAGCTTTGCATTCCGTTAATCTTGTGAATTGGTAAGTTTCATCAGGGCGTGAAGAAATATAGAGCTGAGTATCGTCAGCATAACAATGAAAACTAACGCCATGCTTCCTAATGATATCTCCCAGTGGTAGCATGTACAGGGTGAAGAGCAACGGTCCTAGCACTGAGCCCTGCGGTACTCCATACTGAACTTGTGATCGGTGTGACATCTCTTCATTTACTGCTACAAACTGATAACGGCCAGACAAGTATGATTTAAACCATGCCAATGCAGTTCCACTAATGCCAACATAATTTTCGAGTCTATTCAAAAGAATGTTGTGGTCGATAGTATCGAATGCAGCGCTAAGATCGAGTAAAACTAATAGAGAGATACAACCACAATCGGATGATAAGAGTAAATAATTTGTAACTCTGATGAGAGCAGTCTCAGTACTATGATACGGTCTAAATCCTGACTGGAAATCCTCACAGATACCATTTCTTTCTAAAAAGGAACATAATTGTGAAGACACTGCCTTTTCCAGTATTTTTGACAGAAAGGGTAGATTTGAGATCGGCCTGTAATTGACTAATTCTGTAGGATCAAGTTGAGGTTTTTTAATAAGTGGTTTGATAATAGCCAACTTAAAAGTTTTCAGTACATATCCTAATGACAAAGATGAGTTAATGATATTAAGAAGAGGATCTATGACCTCTTGTAGCATCTCTTTTAATAGCCTAGTCGGTATAGGGTCGAGCATACATGTTGTTGATTTAGATGATTTAACGAGTTTAGCCAATTCTTTCTCTCCTATAGCAGTGAATGAATGTAATTTTTTCTCAGTGATACTACAATGCTCTGTCTGATGTGATACTGTAGTAGACGGCTGCATGGTTATAATTTTCTTCCTAATATTGTCAATCTTACACGTAAAGAAGTTCATAAAGTCATTACTGCTGTGCTGTTTACAACCATCAGAAGTGGTTGAAAACTGAAATTCACAGATCAGGTGCGTGGGGCAGAAGAGGGAGAGTCGGGAGGAGTTCAATGCCCTGACAGCTTGGGGAATGAAGCTGTCCTTCAGTCTGCTGGTCCTTGCTTGGAGACTGCGTAGCCTCCTCTTCCATTTACAAAGCAATCTTTAGTGGCAGCAGTGATAGTTCCTCCATATTTGAAGCGAAGGGACGGCTTTGCAGCCTTAGCTAAATTAAGTATACATGATACTAGGTAATGATCTGAGATGTCGTCGCTCTGCTGCAGAATTTCAACGGTATCAACATTTATTCCATGTAACAATATTAGGTCTAGAGTATGATTAAGGCGATGAGTGGGTCCTGACACGTGTTGCCTTACTCCAATAGAGCTTAGAATGTCTCTAAATGCTAATCCCAATGAGTCTTTTTCATTATCTACATGGATATTAAAATCACCAACAATTAGTACTTTATCTGCAGCCAATACTAACTCGGATAGAAAGTCAGCAAATTCTTTGATAAAGTCTGTATTGTGCCCTGGTGGCCTGTATACAGTAGCCAACACAAATGTCAAATGGGATTTATCAATTACACTAAATAATGCTACATAAAGCACCAAAACTTCAGAAGAATTATATTTGAAACTAGACTTCTGAATAATACTGAAGATATTATTATAAATGACAGCAACCCCTCCCCCTTTACCTTTCAGACGCAGCTCGTGTTTATAACAATAATCTTGAGGGGTGGACTCATTTAAAGTAATGTAGTCATCAGGTTTTAGCCAGGTTTCTGTCAAACACAGCATATCTAGATTATTATCTGTAATCATATCATTAACAATAAGTGCTTTTGGGGAAAGGGATTGAATATTCAGCAACCCGAGCTTTATCATTTGATTATCTGTATTATATCTGTTGTTTATTTGTTGGACATCAATTAAGTTTTTACTGTTGAATGGTCTTGATGTTTTTTTTGCATTTACTAATTCGGGGAACAGACACAGTCTCTATGTGATAATATCTAGGTGAAAGAGTCTCTATGTGTTGGGATTTATCTGACTTCTGTAACGGGAGACAGCTAGCAGACGGTCGGGTAAGCCAGTCCGTCTGCTTCCTGACCTGGGCCCCAGTTAGTCAAGATTTAGCTCTAAGACTATATGCCAAATTACTAGAGAGAAGAGCAGCACCATTCCAAGAAGGATGGGTGCCGTCCCTCTTCAGCACGTCAGGTCTGCCCCAAAAGCTTTTCCAATTGTCTATGAACCCTATATTATTTCGCGTATTTTGCTATGTTATTTATTTTATTTAGCGTGCATTTAATGTCACACAAACCATGTTCTGGTTCACCATCTCAGAGTCAGACAGCTGCCTTCTAAAATCAGCATCCTTAAAAACCATCTACCATTGGTGAACCATTTCTTCTTCACTTGTGAGCCGATCATCACTCTTCACACACACAACGCTCCTCCCACCTGGACTATTTACTTTTTTCCGACTACAACGGAGTTCACACGGGACTTCAGCGCGAGACTACAGCTATTTTTTCTATAGACAGTACTCACAAAGGTATAACGATCAAGATTAACTTGAAAATTCCCTGGAGTTGTCCTTTAAAAATAAAATGCTGGTGGGGAAAAAGTTAAATGCAACATTTTTGCAAAAAATACATGCATATATTAACCATCTACACATTTGCCCCTCAGTATGGAGTGGACTCAGACAAACCTCTGCCTTACTCCCATATCGACATTGCTGGATCCAGCGGCCCTTTCCCTTGAGTCCCAACAGGAGCCCCACTTCTTGCCATGGCAGCAAAGTACCTGGAGCTCTAAATATACATCCAATGATTTTCTGTTCTGTCATGAATTCAGTTATTGAATTGAATTAATCTCGCTTAATGGCTTTCATATCTGCTCTGTCTGACAGACAGTGTGGCCAAATAATAACGCTTTAATCCTTCCAGAATGAACACCATCCATCTTTATTCTTTTGCATTATTTCTGTTGCATCATACATGCATAAATGCCTCTCTTCACATCCTTAAAAACCTCTATGCTCCTCTCACTCATCTTATCACGTTTTGTGGTACTGTGTAGGTTTTCTATATCTAATAAGTATTTACAGAGATTAATGTTAATTAACCAAACCAAAGTGTTTCCATTCTTACCCTGTAGCCTTAAAGTTAAAGAGGGGTGAGGAAGCTGAGCCAGTGATTTGAATTACATCTGTGACTTTGTTTGGCAATACTGTGAGAAGAATAATGCATATTGTTTAACCGCCCATTTTGTACAAGTATAATTTTGTGTGTAATCAATCAAAATATGAGAATAAAAGCATTTTAGCAAATAAAAGGATCATGATGCATTCTGTATCCAACTGAAAGTCCAGTTGATCTGTGATTGATTTAAAAAAAAAAAAAAATGCTATTTAAAATGTTAATCTAAATTTTAATTTGACTATTTTGCTTTATTTGTAACACTTTACATTAAGGCTTCATTTGTTAAAATAGTTAACGAACTATCGATGAACAAATACTTCAAAAGCATGTATTAATTTTAATGTTAATCTCAACATTTACTAATACATTTTTAAGATGCTGCAATGTAATTACTCATTGGTAGTTCATGTTAGTGCATTAACTAATATTAATTCTTAATCTGTAGGGTTTAATATGGAGTTGGCCCACCCTTTGCGGCTATAACAGCTTCAACTCTTCTGGGAAGGCTTTCCACAAGGTTTAGGGGTGTGTTTATGAGAATTTTTGACCATTCTTCTAGAAATGCATTTGTGAGGTCAGGCACTGATGTTGGACGAGGAGGCCTGGCTTGCAGTCTCTGCTTTAATTCATCCCAAAGGTGTTCTATCAGGTTTAGGTCAGGACTGCACTGGTGCGCAGTCATGCTGGAACAGGAAGGGGCCATCCCTAAACTGTTCCCACAAAATTGGGAGCATAAAATTGTCCAAAATGTCTTGGTATGCTGAAGCATTAAAAGTTCCTTTCACTGGAACTAAGGGGCCAAGCCCAACCCCTGAAAAACAACCCCACACCATAATCCCCCCTCCACCAAACTTTACACTTGGCACAATGCAGTCAGGCAAGTACTGTTCTCCTGGAAACCGCCAAACCCAGATTCATCCATCAGATTGCCAGACAGAGAAGCGTGATTCGTCACTCCAGAGAACACATCTCCACTGCTCTAGAGTCCAGTGGCGGCGTGCTTTACACCACTGCATCCGACGCTTTGCTTTAACACTTGGTGATGTAAGGCTTGGATGCAGCTGCTCAGCCATGGAAACCCACTCCATGAAGCTCTCTATGCAGTGTTCTTGAGCTAATTTGAAGACCACACAAAGTTTGGAGGTCTGTACCTAGACTCTGCAGAAAGTTGGCGACTTATGCGTACTGTATGCCTCAGCATGCACTGACCCTGCGCTGTGATTGTATATGGCCTACCGCTTCTTGTCTGAGTTGTTGTTCTTCCCAATTGCTTCCACTTTGTTATAATACCACTGACAGCTGACCCATCGATTTAATAGCGAGGAAATTTAACAAATGGACTTATAGCACAGGAGGCAACCTATCACGGTCCCACGGTTGAATTCACTGAGCTCCTGAGAGCAGGAGCTAGGTGCTTGAGTGTCCCAATACTTTTGGCAACATAGTGTATGTAAAACAAATCGAATGCATGAATCTTTCATAACACAAACTAAAGATGACAATTCAGCAATATATATTATTTTTACCATTACGTCTTTATATGACTAAATTCTCTTCAATTGTACTTTTGAGAAATTATATTTTTGAGCTTTATAGTCGTGACTCGTAAATTTTAAATTAGTGACAGGCGTGATCATTTTAACGGTGAACCACTGAGATAAATGGGAATGCTAACATGGGTTATTAATAATTATAACAAATACTTATTTTATTATTATTACATAATTATTTACATTGATTATCCATAAAAAAAAACATACTACGCTTTCTTTCAAACATAATGGACAACTGTATGATGTGACTGTAGGAATGTGTGAAGGCAGCTTTAAGCAACTATAAAATTTGAAACTTTTACAAATTATTTTATCATTTATACATATATACAGGATGCATGCACGTTTAAAAATGTGCAAAAACAACAATATAAACTATGGAAAAAAAATCAATTCATATAACCTGTGCTTTACATTTTATTGCAGCATCATCTTTGTGATTACAATCAGAAAGACAAAAACATATTTCTATGCAAAAGTTGACAAATGTGAATGGCCTTTTATAGTGAAATTAAAGGTTTTAAATAAGACAAACAGAATGCCAGTGCATAATATTTTATTCATTCAACTTAATCTATATGCATATGGTTCTTTACCACAGGATTCATCAGAAAAAAAGAGAAAAGAAAATAGAGGGAAAAACTGAACCCTCTACAAAAATGTATATAGCCTTTCTTTTGTCTTTTACATATTGGGTTCACTCAACACACAGCAAGCAGTGGAGTCAGCTGATCTCAACATCTGAACACTGTAGAACCCTGTCTAATAGTCAAGTGCTTAAGACCCACTAAGTTCTCAGCTATTCCAGCAGAAAAAGAAAAAAAAAAAAGATTCCTCGTGTGCATGTTTATGTATTATTGTGTCCAATTATGAAAGGCAGTTTTCAGGCTGGACAAATGATAACAGCTGGTAAGTTGAATACAAACTGAAGTTCATTACAAGAGCTGGAAGAAAAAAGTGTGATGGATTTGAAACAGCATGAACCTGTTACAATCAGTAAGTTTTGTGCATATGTGCCTGACAGGAAGAAGAACTCAAATGCATCTAATCCTCACTTCAGGTTCTTCATTTTTTCTGCTGTTAGTGTTGCTAAAGTTTATTCCAAAATTCAAAGCATGAAGGTTGAAGTACAATGGTGTCAGGGATATGATGAAGGGGGGCAGGATGTCTCTGCAGCTGGCTGAACTGCTACCTTGGGACCCCCCGAAATATATCACTGCAACCCATAACATACAACCATATAATTTTTCTCTATCCACTTTTTGGACAATAATGGAGTATCGGCACTGAACTACAGCGCTGTGTTTCAATGCTGATAAGAGAGAGACTGAAGTTACGGGAGTTGTTGTTCCGATGCGATGCATTAAAGTCTCTTCTGTAGGAGACGCTGAGAACTGTGGGACTGATCTATAATACTGTATCACTGCTGCTATTGAACTTCCTGCAGGTCACTGAACGTCTGGAGAGGGTCTCGTTCAGCTGGGGCATCAATGAAGGGAAGCTGCTATTGAGGGATATAATGAAACCTAAGCTTGTGGGAGGAATAAGGCAGAAGATAGTGACAGGAGTGAAGGGTGAACTGCAGTGTTTACTTGGTGTGAAGTAACCAAGAAACCCCCAAATGGGTGATTCATTTTACTATTATCTACTGTAGGCCTACATGAAAAATAAATTCTAAATGGCTGCGGCAAACTGAACTGGGATACATAGAAATGCAATAAACACTCTTCTTTGTTAATAAAACTTATAACTATAAAAACAAAATAAACAGGCATGTGTGATACATGTGGTTAGATAGAGCATGATCATGATGTGTCAGCTTGTACCTGCTCAAAAGAACCGATTTGCAGAATTGAGTTGGGCTTGTCATCACGGTGACTTCTGGTTTGTATTTGTAGTTTAAGGAGTATTTAAGGACAATTTAAGGAATTTGAATAAATACCACAATTTCTCTGCATTTTATTTCATTACAAAGTTCGGAAAAACATCTCGGTTACACATGTAACCCTCGTTTCCTGAGGAGGGAACGGAGATGTTACGTCATGGGGGTTTCGCTTAGAAGTCTATCATCTTTGAGATCTTAGAAAACGCCCAATGGCAATGAAATGCCATGAGCCTGCAGAATTTGCATAGCATAACTCCACCCCACCTCGTGGGTATATAAGGAAGTATGTTGGCAGTGTCGCATTGTTACCTGCTGAGGAGCAGTACAGCGATACGGCAGAAGTGGCAGAGGGACGTAATGTCTCCGTTCCCTCCTCAGGGAACGAGGGTTACATACGTAACCGAGATGTTCCCTTTCGTTCAGTCACTCCGAGTTACGTCAGTGACTGACGAATAGGGGTCCAATCTAATCACGCCACTTGGCTGTCATCCAGTGCCCTGCGTAAGTGTGAGCTCCCTGTCATAGACTAGTTCAGATGAAGGACTTCCACTTAACACAGGAATACCAAGGTACACTGGGAAGCATATTCCACGAGGAAACATGCACCAACTGCCCGCCCGCAGGGAGGACTTAAAGATACATATATGACCCGCAGAGGGGCTGCATATGGAAGAACTCTGGGGTAACCAGCCGAAGATGGAATTTTTCAACCCAGGAATGGCAAGGGCTTGCCAAGGGAAAGACATTCTCAGAGAGGCTTACAGTGGAAATACACATGTGGGGGTTGCCCAGAGGGGGAACCATGCACATGGAGGCACCTAGCCTAACACGAGGGCTGACCAAGCGGGCATGCACTCTTTTGTCATGTGCTGGAGGTGCTGGAGGAACTCAGGGCTTCAGGGAAGCTCACCTGAGGAAATATTCGCACGTACCCAGTCCATGGAGTGGAATGGCAAGCAAGCAAAGACACTTGAGGCGAGTACATGAGAGGACACTGGTTCCATTTGGAGATTATAAAATCTGGCGAATGTGTTAGGTGTTGCCCAGCCTGCAGCTCTGCTCTGGAGTGTGCCCTCACCCCTAGGGGGTATGGATGACCCTGCATCTGGTTGCTGTTACAATCTGGTTATGCAATGAGGAAAACAGGATACGGACTTCAAATAATAGATGGGTTTAATCAAACGATAGTAGAATACAGCAAACAGGACACAACCAAACAACAACGTAACATAATCAAGAACGGACAAGGAGTGCTGGGAAGTGAGATCAATATAAAGAGAGTGCTAATGATGAAGGCCAGGTGCAGGGAGATGATGAGGGAGTGAGTTCAGGTGTGAGGTAGGGAGGATTCTGGGAAATGGAGTCCGGGACAGGCGTGGAATGTAACAGTTGCAAGGAGAACCAGGTCCGGCCGGGCCAATATGGGTCAACCAAAAGGACCTGGTCCTTGTCCTCCCTGATCTTGCACAGTGTCTGCGCAAGAAGGCTCACTGGGGGAACGCATATTTGCGGAGGCCCCACAACCAGCTGTGCGCCAGTGCATGCGTGCCGAGAGTTAATTCGGTCAGGGAGTAAAACAGGGTTCACTCGGTCAGGAAGTAAAAAAGTGGCTGAAGCCTTGACAGCTCATCAGCTGCACAGTTCAGGTCTCCCGGAACGTGAATGGCACAAAGCGACCTCAGATGCTTCTGACTCCATATGAGGAGATGGTGGATGAGTTGCGAAATATGGCGGGAGCATAGACCACCCGGTCAGTATATATACGTTACTGTGGCCGTGTTGTCTGACCGGACTAGCACGTGTTGACCCCTGAGCAACGCTTGGAAGTGGTGCAGGGCGAACCGTAATGCCAGCAACTCGAGGAAATTGACATGCAGGAGGCGCTGGATTCCTGTCCAGGAGCCTGTGACAGCATGTCCATTGCACGTGGCATCCCAGCCCGTGGCAGAGGAATCTGTTGATACAACAATATGCCTGGAAACTCGTTCTAAGGAAACTCCAGCCCGTAGAAAACTGAGGTTTGACCACGGGGTGAAGGTCTGTAGGGACACGAGCATGCCTGTCTGCCATGCCCATCTCAGGACTCAATCGTGAAGCCAGTGCTGAAGCGGACTCATTATGAAGCAATCCGAGTGGCATGACTGCGGCTGCAGATGCCATATGCCCCAGGAGCCTCTGAAATAACTTCAGTGGAACCACACTCTTGCTCTCGATTTGACAGAGGCAAGTCAGCAGTGACTGCACGTGCTCATTTGTAAGCTGCGCATACATGGCAACTGAATTGATTTCCATACTGAGAAAAGAGATCCTCTGCACCGGGAAAAGTTTGCTCTTTTCCCATTTGTCGCAAAGGCCCAGACGGGCGAGGCGCTGGAGCACCAAATCTCTGTGATCACACCCCGCTTCTCGAGAGTGACTCTGAATCAGCCAGTCGTCGAGAGAGTTCAGGATGCGAATCCCGTGTTGCCTGAGTGGCACAAGGGCTGCCTTGACAACCTTCGTGAAGACACAAGGGGACAGAGCTAGCGGGGAGGAGACTGGGTGAACTGAATCGCATAGCCGAGCCTGATGGTCCTTGCGACCCAGCGGGAGAGTCTGGGAAGCTCTAGCCAGGCTCCCAAGAACTGAACCAGCGGGGTCATGCAAACCACAGATGTACACACTGGTGGGGCAGCGAGGCGGCGTGACCGGCCCAGACGTGGGAGACATAGCGTCCCGGTGTGGGGTAACGGTCATCTGCTGCGTCCTGACAGAGGAGACCAGGGAAGGATGCGCATTCCACTGGGGTCTGCTATGAGAGGAGTCAGGCGCCAGAGGGGGACGAGAGTGGCGTGGCCCAGGGGTGGCGCACACTGCCATCTGCAGTCTCTGGGTGCTCAGAGATGAGGGTAGTTCTTGCTTTAACCACAATAGGGTGCTGCTGACCCAGGGGCCACTGGGGGAAGGAGTGGTCCTGATACCATCTCCTGGAAAGAACTGCCCATCCCTGAGCTGTCTGCATCAGGAGTGCCGCTTATCCTGGCACTTGGCGGGCTGCGGGGCTGGAGCAGATGGGCCGCTTTCCTCTCTAGCACACTACTACCCGCGAACACTCAGACTGAAACAGCGGCTCCGGCACCCCGCATTTCATTCTGCGCTCCAGAAGGCTACAAGATGTTGATCGCTGCATCTCAAGGTGGGCTTGAGTCCTCTGAGGATGATGATTCAGCTGTGCTGCCGCCTTCAGGTGTGCCAGCATTGTCCGAGTTGGACCCAGAGCTGACAGCCATGCTTTCTTGGGCAGCTGCGAGCCTCGGGCTGGAGTGGAACCCTCCACCCTGTCCTGAATGTTCATGATGGGGCTGCGGCTAAAGGGTACACTGGGGTCCCTCCGGTTGAACGCTCTGTTGCGATGCAACTGTGTCCGCAAAGTGCTTCAACATGGCGTGGCGACCCAAAGCACCCCTCCAAAGCCTGTAGATTCACATCAACCTTGGTGTCGAAGACCTACAGAGATGTGGGGCAGGCCGCCGCCTCTTTGCATGCCATGGCCATCTTCCAGGTCTACCAGGCCAGGATACTCAGACACACGCATGAGGGTAGAACTGACCCAGGGCTCAGAGATGAGTTGCGTACCGCCACTGACCTCGCCCTACGGGTGACGAAGGTGACCGCACGCTCCCTGGGGAGGAGTTACGCTATGCAAATTCCACAGGCCCAAGGCATTACATCGCCATTGGGTGTTTTCTAAGAGCTCGAAGATGATAGGCTTCTAAGCAAAACCCCCATTCATCAGTCACTGACGTAACTCAGAGTGACTGAACGAAAGGGAACTACATTTTCATACATCACGTGACACCTTTGGTCACCAAGGCGATTATTTATAATTGTTCATGTTTAAAATAAGTTAAACAAAAATAATCATCACTGCTGTTTTTATGGGGTATACTGTGTTTGGTACAAGCATTATATATTTTGTCAAATTCATTTATTTTAAGTTATAATTGCTAAAAGCTAGATATTTGTCGGTAGATAGTCAGTGTTCAAATATTTTTCTGTAGAGATTTATTTTTTCATCTGTTTCTTGGCAGGATAATGCCAATGATCTTTGGTTGGGTTTATGCATTTTGTTCCAGAGCAGGCGGTAAAATATAATGGCAGCTGTTTTTATCGACGTAGACCCATTTATACTGTGGAAAAATAAAAATATTATAAATATGTATAAAATACTATTTCCAAAATATTTACATTTATGATTAATAATTTCTTACTAATATTGTCCCTCATTTGAATACTATTGCAAATGTTTCAGTGCATTCATTCATTTGTATTGTCAAATGTTTGCAGTAGCAAAAGTCCAGAAGTCTGAGACCACTAAGATTCTGCACAATTTCTAGGATACTAATTAAATTAGCATATATTGGCATTATTAAAAAAAAAAAAAAAAAAAAAAAAAAAAATCTTAAATAGGAAAAATATGCATTTTCACAGTCCTTTGTCATAGTCTCAGTTCTTTGGACCCCACTGTACATAGATGCCAAATGACACTCAAATGTCAATCAAACATTATCAGAAATCCTGAGAGCAGCTGAAATGAGTCAAGCTAAACATCAACTTATTTTTTGATTCTTGAGGAGCCTCTCATGACCGTGAGCACGAGAACTAAGCAAGATTCACTAAAGATTCAATGAAGCACATTTCTCAGCACACGTGTTAATGTTTTAATCTCTGTCTCTGTCTTCTCTCTTTCCTTCCATCCAGTGTCCAGCCTATCCAGTGGACCTCTGACTGCAAGGACAAGAAGTGAGTAAACCCTGTCCCAAACTGTGCACTTGATCTGCACTTGCGGTGTTGTGGCCTCACTTGTGCACGTCTGGATGGTGTCCTTCTCAAATTTGTTATTTTATAATTCAGAAGGGTTATTGACTAATACTACAGCATTACATCAGCATCACAGATACTGAATCAATCATCACTGCTGTTAGCTGAACTGGCTGCTTTACAGTCAACAACACACACACAGACTTTAGACTGCTTTCTTATCACCGATGTGTAAGAGTATAGTTTATTATTGAAGTGTGGCCCTGAAATGAACTACATTATAAAGGTTTGAGATTTAGAATTTTTGTCTTGATTTTCCAGTGAAATTACCTAAACATCTTTAAAGCCACATACATTTACAAGAAAATCTTTAATATAATAAAAGTTATGTTTTCAGAATAAATATCTAATAAATATAAACTACATTTTCATACATCACGTGACGCCATTGGTCACCAAGGCGAGTGGAGGAAATGCTAGAATGTCTGTAAAGTAAGAGGATTATTTATAATTGTTCATGTTTAAAATAAGTTTCCATCATCACTGCTGTTTTTATGGGATATATTGTGTTTGGTACGAGCATTATATATTTCATCAAATTCATTTATTTTAAGTTATAATTGTTAAAAGATAGATATTTGGCAGTAGATAGTCAGTGTTCAAATATTTTTCTGTAGAGATCTATTTTTTTATCCGTTTCTTGGCTGGATAATGCAAATGATCTTTGGTTGGGTTTATGCGCTTTGTTCCAGAGCAGGGGGTAAAATATAATGGCAGCTGTATTAATTGGATTAATATAATTTCTTACTAATATTTAGAAATCAGTATGAAACCTCATTTTTAAAAACTTTAAGTCTTCCACAGACTCACTATCACCCCGTCGCAGTTTATAAAGGATAATTAAATAACAGTTTCAGCAAAAACAGTTCCTCATTGTTGCATTGTTGACACAAAACCGTTCAAAATAAATAGTTGAAATATGAGAAGTATTTAATTTGCCATGTCAGCGGTGAGGAACTGTGTTTGTGGAAGCTGCAAGTGATTTATTCGTCCCTCATTTGAAGACTATTGCAAATGTTTCAGTGCATTAATTCATTTGAAATGTCAAATGTTTGCAGTAGCAAAAGTCCAGAAGTCTGAGACCACTAAGATTCTGCACAATTTCTAGGATGCTAATCAAATAATTAAATTAGCATATATTGGCATTAATAAAAAAATAAATAAAAAAATTCAATAGAAAACAAAAAAATGTACAAGGAGTATGGGAGGGAGTGAGTTCAGGTGTGAGGCAGGGAGGATTCTGGGAAATGGAGTCCGGGACAGGCGTGGAATGTAACAGTTGCAAGGAGAATGAGTTCGGAGAACCAGGTCCAGCCGGGCCAATATGGGTCAACCAAAAGGACCTGGTCCTTGTCCTCCCTGATCTTGCACAGTGTCTGCGCAAGAAAGCTCACTGGGGGAACGCATATTTGCGGAGGCCCCACAACCAGCTGTGCGCCAGTGCATGCGTGCCGAGAGTTCACTCGGTCAGGGAGTAAAACAGGCGGCAGTGGAAAGAGTTGTGGGAGGCAAAATGATCTACCTGTGTGTCACCGAACTGTTCCCAGATCAACTGAACCATCTGGGGATGGAGTCTCCATTCTCCAGGAAGTGGCTGAAGCCGTGACAGCTCGTCAGCTGCACAGTTCAGGTCTCCCGGAATGTGAATGGCACGAAACGACCTCAGATGCTTCTGACTCCATATGAGGAGATGGTGGATGAGTTGCGACATATGGCGGGAGCATAGACCACCCGGTCAGTATATATACGTTACTGTGGCCGTGTTGTCTGACCGGACTAGCACGTGTTGACCCCTGAGCAACGCTTGGAAGCGGTGCAGGGCGAACCGTAATGCCAGCAACTCGAGGAAATTGACATGTAGGAGGCGCTGGATTCCTGTCCAGGAGCCTGCGACAGCATGTCCATTGCACGTGGCATCCCAGCCCATGGCAGAGGCATCTGTTGATACAACAATATGCCTGGAAACTCGTTCTAAGGAAACTCTGGCCCGTAGAAAACTGAGGTTTGACCACGGGGTGAAGGTCTGTAGGGACACGAGCATGCCTGTCTGCCATGCCCATCTCAGGACTCAATCGTGAAGCCAGTGCTGAAGCGGACTCATATGAAGCAATCCGAGTGGCATGACTATGGCTGCAGATGCCATATGCCCCAGGAGCCTCTGAAATAACTTCAGTGGAACCACACTCTTGCTCTCGATTTGACAGAGGCAAGTCAGCAGTGACTGCACGTGCTCATTTGTAAGCTGCGCATACATGGTGACTGAATCGATTTCCATACTGAGAAAAGAGATCCTCTGCACCGGGAAAAGTTTGCTCTTTTCTCATTTGTCGCAAAGGCCCAGACGGGCGAGGCGCTGGAGCACCAAATCTCTGTGATCACACACCTGCTTCTCGAGAGTGACTCTGAATCAGCCAGTCGTCGAGAGAGTTCAGGATGCGAATCCCGTGTTGCCTGAGTGGCACAAGGGCTGCCTTGACAACCTTCGTGAAGACACAAGGGGACAGAGCTAGCGGGGAGGAGACTGGGCGAACTGAATCGCATAGCCAAGCCTGATGGTCCTTGCGACCCAGCGGGTGAGTCTGGGAAGCTCTAGCCAGGCTCGCAAGAACTGAACCAGCGGGGTCATGCAAACCACAGATGTACACACTGGTGGGGCAGCGAGGCGGCATGACCGGCCCAGACGTGGGAGGCATAGCGTCCCGGTGTGGGGTAATGGTCATCTGCTGCGTCCTGACAGAGGAGACCAGGGAAGGATGCGCATTCCACTGGGGTCTGCTCTGAGAGGAGTCAGGCGCCAGAGGGGGACGAGAGTGGCGTGGCCCAGGGGTGGCGCACACTGCCGTCTGCAGTCTCTGGGTGCTCAGGGATGAGGGTAGTTCTTGCTTTAACCACAATAGGGTGCTGCTGACCCAGGGGCCACTGGGGGAAGGAGTGATCCTGGTACCATCTCCTGGAAAGAACTGGCCATCCCTGAGCTGTCTGCATCAGGAGTGCCGCTTAGCCTGGCGCTTGGCGGGCTGCGGGGCTGGAGCAGATGGGCCGCTTTCCTCTCTAGCACACTACTACCCGCGAACACTCGGACTGAAACAGCGGCTCCGGCACCCTGCATTTCATTCTGTGCTCCAGAAGGCTACAAGATGTTGATCGCTGCATCTCAAGGTGGGCTTGAGTCCTCTGAGGATGATGATTCAGCTGTGCTGCCGCCTTCAGGTGTCCCAGCATTGTCCGAGTTGGACCCAGAGCTGACAGCCATGCTTTCTTGGGCAGCTGCGAGCCTCGGGCTGGAGTGGAACCCTCCACCCTGTCCTGAATGTTCATGATGGGGCTGCGGCTAAAGGGTACACTGGGGTCCCTCCGGTTGAACGCTCTGTTGTGATGCAACTGTGTCTCCAAAGTGCTTCAACATGGCGTGGCGACCCAAAGCACCCCTCCAAAGCCTGTAGATTCACATCAACCTTGGTGTCGAAGACCTACAGAGATGTGGGGCGGGCCGCCTCCTCTTTGCATGCCATGGCCATCTTCCAGGTCTACCAGGCCAGGATGCTCAGACACATGCATGAGGGTAGAACTGACCCAGGGCTCAGAGATGAGTTGCATACCGCCACTGACCTCGCCCTACGGATGACGAAGGTGACCGCACGCTCCCTGGGGAGGAGTTACGCTATGCAAATTCCACAGGCCCAAGGCATTATATCGCCATTGGGTGTTTTCTAAGAGCTCGAAGATGATAGGCTTCTAAGCAAAACCCCCATTCATCAGTCACTGACGTAACTCAGAGTGACTGAACGAAAGGGAACTACATTTTCATACATCACGTGACACCTTTGGTCACCAAGGCGATTATTTATAATTGTTCATGTTTAAAATAAGTTAAACAAAAATAATCATCACTGCTGTTTTTATGGGGTATACTGTGTTTGGTACAAGCATTATATATTTTGTCAAATTCATTTATTTTAAGTTATAATTGCTAAAAGCTAGATATTTGTCGGTAGATAGTCAGTGTTCAAATATTTTTCTGTAGAGATTTTTTTCATCCGTTTCTTGGCAGGATAATGCCAATGATCTTTGGTTGGGTTTATGCCAGAGCAGGGGGTAAAATATAATGGCAGCTGTTTTTATCAACGAAGACCCATAAAAAAATATAATAAATATGTATGAAATACTATTTGCGAAATAATTAAATTTTTTATAATTAATATGATTTCTTACTAATATTTAGAAATCAGTATGAAACTTTCACCCCGTCGCAGTTTTTAAAGGATAATTAAATAACAGTTTCAGCAAAAACAGTTCCTCATTGTTGCATTGTTGACACAACACCGTTCAAAATAAATAGTTGAAATATGAGAAGTATTGAATTTGCCATGTCAGCGGTGAGGAACTGTGTTTGTGGAAGCTGTAAGTGATTTATTCGTCCCTCATTTGAAGACTATTGCAAATGTTTTATTATTAAAAATAATAAAAAATAAAATAAATAGAAAAAATATGTATATTCACAGTCCTTTGTCATAGTCTCAGTTCTTTGGACCCCACTGTACATAGATGCCAAATGACACTCAAATGTCAATCAAACTTTATCAGAAATCCTGAGAGCAGCTGAAATGAGTCAAGCTAAACATCAACTTATTTTTTGATTCTTGAGGAGCCTCTCATGACCGTAAGCACGAGAACTAAGCAAGATCCACTAAACATTCAATGAAGCAAATTAACGTTAATGTTCCCTTTGTAAAGGGTTTATAAAGGTGTTTGTTATTGACTAATAACTCATTTACAAATGCGTTATAAATCACTGATAAGCAGTTATAACTGCGTGAATAAAAAGGGTGACTTTAACGCAATGCCTGCCAAATAGTGAGCCCTTTTTAACTCACATGTTATAAATGCTTAATAAATGTATTTATTCACACTTATTTAACTCAAAACCAGATTCCTGATTTATTTAAATGCAGCAAAAATAGACTTTCATAAGACTGAAGGGTGTTGTATGAGGTTTTCTCATTAATATCTCATGACTGCCACTTTTTAATATTATCTAATATTACAGAATTAATATCTCATGACTGCCACTTTTTTTTTATGTTCCTTACCAGAAGTTACAGGCTTACCCATGATATTCCACAAAAGGCTCATGTTGCCTTTCTACAGCAGTGAATAAAAACTGATTTCTTGTTTATGAAGATTAATGTAAAGTGAACGCATGTGAACCATTTATTAATGAGTTACAAACATTAATAACCTGTGAAAGTGAACCTTAATGTAAAGTCAACACGTGAACCATTAATTAATTAATGAGTTACCTTAATTTTTTTTTTTGAGGAGGAGGAGGAGGAGGAGGTGGAAAGAGTAGAATAAAGTACAGTCTGATAATTGTCTAGTTTTCTGTTCACTTGCTTAGAGATTCTTATTTTGATATTATTTTATTCTGTTGTATTTTCAGTTCCCTGTTCCAGTTTTCTTTGGTTTCTAAGTCATTGTTTGTTTCTGTAGATTTGGAGCAGTCTCGTTTAGTTGCTCATTTAGTCTTGTGTATTTATATCCCTGAGTTTTAGTCTTTTGTTTGCTGATTTCGTATTTATGTGGATAGTTTGTTCGCCTTCGTTTTTGAGTTCAGTTATGTTAATAAAAATATGATGCTGCATATAAATCCTGCTTCCTCACTGCTCTTTACAACCAACTGTGACAAATATGTATAGTATACAATGTATTCTTTTAGTAGTAGTTGTAGTAGTGGGCTACACTCTTTATTCTACTCTTTCATGATCACATCACTAAAGCATGTGTTCTGGCGTGTGACAGGAGTTGGCTCTAGTGCGCATCCAGTAACGGTAAACCACTTTTCATGAAGTCGTCACGCTGTTCCATTGTGCTCTGAAGCGAAATTTGAAGTGTTATTGATTTGATGGGTAAGCTAACTGAGGTGACATCGCAGACCGTTTTTCAAGTGTTTATATTAATTGTGTAATTGCTGTGTTGGTTTAGTTACCATACACAAATAACCGCTCTGGCGCTCCCTCGGACGGTTCTGTCACGCGCAGGTAACGTTACTGTAACTAAAGTGTGGATGGTCAGATGTTCAAGTTACAGTGGCCTTGATCATGATATCAAAATAATTATTGATTGTGTATTAATATGTTGATGTTCAAGTTTAAAGTTGTGTTTACTGATACATTGTATTAACAATAAAATATTTAATCAAAAAAACTTCTGTGTGTGCATTAATAATTAATAAATACATAATTCACAGGTGTTCACTTTACATTAAGGTTCCCTTTCACAGGTTATTAATGTTTGTAACTCATTAATAAATGGTTCACATGTGTTGACTTTACATTAAGGTTCACTTTCACAGGTTATTAATGTTTGTAACTCATTAATAAATGGTTCACGTGTTGACTTTACATTAAGGTTCACTTTCACAGGTTATTAATGTTTGTAACTCATTAATAAATGGTTCACGTGTTGACTTTACATTAAGGTTCACTTTCACAGGTTATTAATGTTTGTAACTCATTAATAAATGGTTCACAGATTTCCACTTAAGGTTCACAAGTAACTAATATTGGAATTAAAATATTCATTATTAATATTTCATTAAGTTATTGTCACAGACACGTCAGGCTCCCACGTCACGCAGTCACAGCGCACACCCTCACCTGAGTATTAATCACGGACACCTGCATCCCATCAGCACCACAATCACCCACAGCACAAAAGACACTCTCCCACACACAGTCATTGTCCGGTCTCGTTAGCACTATGGTTACTTACCTCTCTGCTTACCTCAAGGACTCCAGACGTTATACTTACCCTGTCCAGTGTCTCTCCAAGCCTCTTTCGTGTCCCCTCGTCTCCTGTGTACTCCTGAGTTCTGCAGCGATCGAAGTCTGCCTTCCACCCACTACACCTGCAAGTATAAAGATTGGTCACCATCAAGATATCATCATCAGTCTCCCACTTCACCAACCTGCACTTCTGCTTATCTCTACTGGTTGTTCAATAAACATCACTAACCTGTACTCTCGTCTCCGTACCTTCTGTAACGTAACAGTTATTTTGTACCAGTTTTTTTTTTTTTTTTTTCAAAAATAAAGTTAAATAATTTCATCTTCATAGTCATAGTCATAATCAGTTTTTATTCACTGCTGTGGAAAGGCATCATGAGCCTTTTGTGGAATATCATGGGTAAGCCTGTAACTTCTGGTAAGGAACATAAAAAAAACAAGTGGCAGTCATGAGATATTAATTCTGCAATATTAGATAATATTAAAAAGTGGCAGTCATGAGATATTAATGAGAAAACCACATACAACACCCTTCAGTCTTATGAAAGTCTATTTTTGCTGCATCATTCAATAAATCAGGAATCTGGTTTTGAGTTAAATAAGTGTGAATAAATACATTTATTAAGCATTTATAACATGTGAGTTAAAAAGGGCTCACTATTTGGCAGGCATTGCGTTAAAGTCACCCTTTTTATTCACGCAGTTATAACTGCTTATCAATGATTTATAACGCATTTGTAAATGAGTTATTAGTCATTAACAAACCCCTTTATAAACCCTTTACAAAGGGAACCTCAACGTTAAGTGTTACCCAAATTTCTCAGCACGCGTGTTAATGTTTTAATCTCTGTCTCTGTCTTCTCTCTTTCCTTCCATCCAGTGTCCAGCCTATCCAGTGGACCTCTGACTGCAAGGACAAGAAGTGAGTAAACCCTGTCCCAAACTGTGCACTTGATCTGCACTTGCGGTGTTGTGGCCTCACTTGTGCACGTCTGGATGGTGTCCTTCTCAAATTTGTTATTTTATAATTCAGAAGGGTTATTGATTAATACTACAGCATTACATCAGCATCACAGATACTGAATCAATCATCACTGCTGTTAGCTGAACTGGCTGCTTTACAGTCAACAACACACACACAGACTTTAGACTGCTTTCTTATCACCGATGTGTAAGAGTATAGTTTATTATTGAAGTGTGGCCCTGAAATGAACTACATTATAAAGGTTTGAGGTTTAGAATTTTTGTCTTGATTTTCCAGTAAAATTACCTAAACATCCTTAAAGCCACATACATTTACAAGAAAAGCTTTAATATAATAAAAGTTATGTTTTCAGAATAAATATCTAATAAATATAAACTACATTTTCATACATCACGTGACGCCATTGGTCACCAAGGCGAGTGGAGGAAATGCTAGAATGTCTGTAAAGTAAGAGGATTATTTATAATTGTTCATGTTTAAAATAAGTTTCCATCATCACTGCTGTTTTTATGGGATATATTGTGTTTGGTACGAGCATTACATATTTCATCAAATTCATTTATTTTAAGTTGTAATTGTTAAAAAATAGATATTTGGCAGTAAATAGTCAGTGTTCAAATATTTTTCTGTAGAGATTTATTTCATCCGTTTCTTGGCTGGATAATGCAAATGATCTTTGGTTGGGTTTATGCGCTTTGTTCCAGAGCAGGCGGTAAAATATAATGCCAGCTGTTTTTATCGACGAAGACCCATTTATACTGTGGAAAAATAAAAATAAAATATTTGCAAATATTTGCAAAATAATAATTTTTTTTATGATTAATATGATTTCTTACTAATATTTAGAAATCAGTATGAAACCTCATTTTTAAAAACTTTAAGTCTTCCACAGACTCACTATCACCCCGTCGCAGTTTATAAAGGATAATTAAATAACAGTTTCAGCAAAAACAGTTCCTCATTGTTGACATAACACCGTTCAAAGTAAATAGTTGAAATATGAGAAGTATTGAATTTGCCATGTCAGCGGTGAGGAACTGTGTTTGTGGAAGCTGTAAGTGATTTATTCGTCCCTCATTTGAAGACTATTGCAAATGTTTCAGCGCATTAATTCATTTGAAATGTCAAATGTTTGTAGTAGCAAAAGTCCAGAAGTCTGAGACCACTAAGATTCTGCACAATTTCTAGGATGCTAATCAAATTATTAAATTAGCATATATTGGCATTAGTTATAAAAAATAAAAATAAAAATGTAAATAGAAAAAAGATGCATATTCACAGTCCTTTGTCATAGTCTCAGTTCTTTGGACCGCACTGTACATAGATGCCAAATGACACTCAAATGTCAATCAAACTTTATCAGAAATCCTGAGAGCAGCTGAAATGAGTCAAGCCAAACATCAACTTATTTTTTGATTCTTGAGGAGCCTCTCATGACCGTAAGCATGAGAACTAAGCAAAATCCACTAAACATTCAATGAAGCAAATCTGAGTAACACTTAACATTAATGTTCCCTTTGTAAAGGGTTTATAAAGGGGTTTGTTAATGACTAATAACTAATTTACATATGCGTTATAAATCACTGATAAGCAGTTATAACTGCGTGAATAAAAAGGGTGACTTTAACGCAATGCCTGCCAAATAGTGAGCCCTTTTTAACTCACATGTTATAAATGCTTAATAAATGTATTTATTCACACTTATTTAACTCAAAACCAGATTCCTGATTTATTGAATGATGCAGCAAAAATAGACTTTCATAGTGAGACTGAAGGGTGTTGTATGTGATTTTCTCAATAATATCTCATGACTGCCACTTTTTAATATTATCTAATATTGCAGAATTAATATCTCATGACTGCCACTTTTTTATTTTATTTTTAATGTTTCTTACCAGAAGTTACAGGCTTACCCATGATATTGAACAAAAGGCTCATGATGCCTTTCCACAGCAGTGAATAAAAACTGATTTCTTGTTTATGAAGGTGAAATTAGCAAACTTTATTTTGAAAAAAAAGAGAAAAAAACAAATGAGCACAACCATAATCTGATGAGATATTAATAATGAATTTCTTAATTCCAATATTAGTTACTTAGTTAGAACCTTAATGTAGGGTAGACACATGTGAACCATTTAATAATGAGTTACAAACATTAATAACCTGTGAAAGTGAACCTTAATGTAAAGTGAACACCTGTGAACCATTTATTAATGAGTTACAAACATTAATAACCTGTGAAAGTGAACCTTAATGTAAAGTCAACACGTGAACCACTTATTAATGAGAAGTACCTGTGTGTGAACATTTCCGAGGACCTGACCTGGACTGCACACATTCAGACACAGGTGAAATTCCAGCCAGCTGAGGAAATTCAGGGTTCCCTTTCAGTCAGTCACGTTCGACGTACGTCGGATGTCACAGACGAATTGGGATCACTTCAGGGAGCCCCTATCAGCTTCGAGATCTAGAGAACAGGCCGATGAGAATTGGCATGCGAGATTTGCATCTCGCGCTCCGCCCCGCAGCGCGGGTATAAGTGGAAGCGAAATGCAGCGCACCTTTGTCATTCACTTCGGAGCCGAACACAATGTTGATGAAGAAGACTGTTCCTGCTTCAGCAGAGAGAAAGAGAGAGAACGACAGAAGAAGCTTCTTTGAGTGCTGAGTGAGATGGCACAATCAGCAGCGGCCGCGAGCTTTCACACCACTGTTTGGTCTGTTGGTTCGGTGAGGGCGTTCCCAATGGTAAGTGCATACACAGTCTGCACTACTCTCCTGTGTTTTACAACGGTCGTTCCTGGGTGCTTCAGCACATTTAAAAGAGCACCTTTTCTTCTAAAAGAGCATTGCGGGTGTGACACTGTGTCTTTTTCACGACACCCTGCACGACACCCGTGCAGTCAGCCGGCACACGGCGCGCTGAACACTCAAACCCTCACGGGGAAGGCGAGATGGGATCACGTCGGCGCGCTGTTCATCTCGTCTGCTTGTCGCCATGGGCATTGGTCCTACGATGCCTCCCGTCTCAGCTGCCAGTCAGTGGGGATGGGTCACCCGGATTTGGT
Organism: Paracanthobrama guichenoti; assembly: GCA_018749465.1. Taxonomy (NCBI): domain Eukaryota; kingdom Metazoa; phylum Chordata; class Actinopteri; order Cypriniformes; family Gobionidae; genus Paracanthobrama; species Paracanthobrama guichenoti. The sequence goes on from CM031950.1 coordinate 26,449,731, forward strand.
TAAGAGCTGCTCTTCCCCGGAGGAGGGCCGTGTGGAGAAACATTGGTAAATACTGTTCCGCCACTGGTGTCAAATACAGCCAGTGGTACCCAAATTCTAAAGAGCAGTTCCAATACCTCTGGGTGCCAGGAGAGTGTGCTTGGCGGTGTTCGACACTTCCATGCCTTGTTACCTGCAGGTGCCTCTCCTATCGCCAGCAGAGGGTGCCGGCAAGGTGTTTGGGACGCACACACCTTGCCTAGTCAGTTGTGCGAACACAGGGACATGGTGCTCCGTCACCTTCGCCAGTTGGGGCTTCAGGTCAACTGGGAGAAGAGCAAACTCTGCCCCACGCAGAGGATCTCTTTTCTCGGGATGGAGATAGACTGGGTCGCCCGGACAGCGCGCCTCACCAAGGAGCGCGTCCAGTCAGTGTTGAACTGCGTGAATTTGTTCAAACGCAGGATAGTGGTACCACTGAAACATTTTCAGAGGCTCCTGGGGCATATGGCATCCGCAGCCGCAGTTACGCAGCTGGGATTGCTTCATATGAGACCACTTCAACACTGGCTCCACAACCGAGTCCTGAGATGGGCGTGGCGCACCGGAACTCTTCGTGTCCAAGTGACGCCGAGATGCTGCCAAACCTTCAGCCCGTGCTTGGACCCTTCATTTCTACGGGCAGGAGTGCCTCTAGAACAAGTGTCCAGGCATGCTGTTGTCTCCACGGATGCCTCATCCACCGGCTGGGGTGCCATGTACAACGGGCTTGCAGTATCGGGTCTGTGGACGGGGCCCCAACTGCAATGGCATATCAATTGCCTGGAGTTGTTAGCAGTTCGTCTTGCACTCAGCCGCTTCAAAACGCCGCTCAGAGGCAAGCACGTTCTGGTCCGTACGGACAGCACTGCGGCCGTTGCGTACATCAACAAACAGGGTGGTCTACGCTCCCGTTGCATGTCACAACTCGCCCGCCATCTCCTCCTATGGAGTCAGAAGCATCTGAGGTCGCTTCGTGCCATTCATATTCCAGGCCTGCTCAATCGTGCGGCCGATGAGCTCTCACGACAGTCAGTGCTCCCAGGAGAGTGGAGACTCCATCCCCAGGTGGTCCAGCTGATATGGAGTCGCCTTGGGGCCGCGCAGGTAGACCTGTTTGCTGCCCCAGACTCCACCCACTGCCAGTTGTTCTATTCCCTGACCGAGGGGACCCTCGGCTCGATTGCGCTGGCACACAGCTGGCCCCAGGGCCTACGCAAATATGCGTTCCCCCCAGTAAGCCTTCTTGCACAAACACTGTGCAAGGTCAGGGAGGATGAGGAGCAAGTCCTGTTGGTCACTCCGTACTGGCCCAACAGGACTTGGTTCCTGGAACTAGTGCTCCTCGCGACAGCACCTCCTTGGCCCATTCCTCTGAGGAAGGACCTCCTGACTCAGAGACGGGGCACCCTCTGGCGGAGGTTCTAGGTGGTCTGCCACAAGCTGTGGTGGACACCATTACCCTCTACAAGGCACCCCTATGCGTTGAAGTGGAACCTGTTCATCGAATGGTGCTCTTCTCACCGAGAAGACCCCCGAAGGTGTTCGGTCAGTTCTGTGCTTTCCTTCCTACAAGACGGGTTGGAGCAAAGGCTGTCTCCCTCCACCCTCAAAGTTTATGTGGCAGCTATCGCCACCAATCATGACCTCGTAGGCGGCAAGTCCTTAGGGAAGCGCGATCTGATCGTCAGGTTCCTGAGGGGGGCGAGGAGACTGAATCCGCCTCGCCCTCCCTCTATACCCTCTTGGGACGTGTCTCTGGTGCTGACCGCACTGCAGAGGCCTCCCTTTGAGCCTTTGCAGTCAGCTGAGTTAAAAATTCTGTCTCTGAAGACAGTACTCCTGACTGCATTGGCCTCCATCAAGAGGGTAGGGGACTTGCAGGCATTTTCGGTTGACGAATCATGTCTGGAATTCAGACCTGGTAACTCTCACGTAATCCTGAGACCCCGGCCTGGATATGTCCCCAAGGTTCCCACCACTCCCTTCCGGGACCAGGTGGTGAACCTGCAAGCGCTGCCCTCGCAGGAGGCAGACCCAGCCCTAGCTTTTCTCTGTCCCGTCCGCACCTTACGGACTTACGTGGACAGAACGCAAAGCTTCAGGACCTCAGAGCAGCTCTTCGTCTGTTACGGAGGACAGCAGAAGGGAAAGACTGTCTCCAAACAGAGGATGGCCCACTGGATAGTGGATGCAAACCCAAGACGTGCCCTGCCCGCTCGGGTTAAGAGCCCACTCCACCAGGGGATGTAGCTTCTTCCTGGGCGCTGGCTCGTGGCACCTCGCTGGCAGATATTTGTAGAGCTGCGGGCTGGGCGACACCCAACACGTTCGCTAGGTTCTATAGCCTACGTGTAGAGCCGGTATCTTCCTGTGTGCTCACTTCCCATAGTCAGTAACACCGAAGTGCCTGTTCTAAGTGTCGGCTTGCTGCGCCACTCCCTTCCCCTGGAATGGATACGTGCGCTTATATGCTCCAGTCGAGTTCCCCAGCATGGCAAACCCTGTCGAGTCCTCCGCAACCCTCGGCAGTCGGACATGGCGGAGCGTCCGATGCCAGGCCTAACGCTCGTATGCATTGGTGGAACTTGTGTTAGGCTGGGTTCCATATGTTGTGACCCCCACGGCGGTCCCATATGTGTATTCTCCACGGTAAGTCTCCCTTCGGCAAGCTTGTGTCTTTCCCTCGGCAGAGCTCTCTCTGCCGTCTCAGTGTGGTGTTGACCCCTGCCTAAAATTGCCCAGAGCCACCCCTGGGACTTCCGTATGTTGCACTGCCCACGGCCAGTCCATACGTGTATGCTCCACATGGTAACTCCCTCCGGGCATGATGTGGCTTCCGCAGCGGCCCCCCGGGGCACGCTTTCCCAGCGTTATCCAATAGTCTGCTGAGTGGGTCTTGCGGAACAGCAGCTCTGACTCTCCCTGCATAAATTTCCCCGCCCGGAACAGCCGGGGTCTGAGGGGCTCTCTCAGGGTGCTAGAAGTGGTAGCAACTGTGGCGTATTCCAAAGGGATCCCAAATCATCAGTGACATCCGACATACGTCGAACATGACCAACTGAAAGGGAACGTCTCGGTTACATATGGTAACCCTCGTTCCCTGAAGGAGGGAACGGAGACGTAAGTCCCGTCGCCACAGTTGCTGTACCATCACTGCAGGCCGAGTCAATAGTTCGGCTCCCTGAAGTGATCCCAATTCGTCGGTGATGTCTGACGTACGTCTCCGTTCCCTCCTTCAGGGAATGAGGGTAACCATACGTAACCGAGACGTTTCACCAGCTATCCTGAAAACGTTCTATTTAGGGGCGATAAAAGTGTATTAACTCAGTGCATCACAGCGTGGTATGGGAACAGCACCAGTCATGACTGCAAAGCCCTGCAAAGAGTTGTGCGCTTATCCGAGCGTATCTCAGAATCAGCTCTCTCATCTCTGCAGGACGTCTACACCAAACGCTGCAAAGGTAGAGCTTCTAAAATCATCAAGGACTCTAATCACCCTGCAAACCCTCATTTCATGCTGCTGCCATCTGGTAAGCGCTTCCGAAGCCTGATGGCCAAAACTGAGAGACTCAGGAGGAGTTTCTTCCCCCAGGCCATCAGACTCCTGAACTCAGTCACTTAACGTTATCACGTGACTTCACTTCAGGATAAACATCAACATACTGACATCGCACTACACTTTCTGTTCTTGTTGTTACTGTGTAAAGTTGTGTTTACTGATACATTGTATTAACAATAAAATAATTAATCAGAAAAAAACTTTCACAGGTTATTAATGTTTGTAACTCATTAATAAATGGTTCACAGGTTTCCACTTAAGGTTCACAAGTAACTAAAATTGTAATTACAATATTCATTATTAATATTTCATCAAGTTATTGTGTACCAGTTTTTTTTTTTTTCAAAATAAAGTTATATAATCTTCATAAACAAGAAATCTGTTTTTATTCACTGCTGTGGAAAGGCATCATGAGCCTTTTGTAGAATATCATGGGTAAGACTGTAACTTCTGGTAAGGAACAAAAAAAAAGAAAAGTGGTAGTCATGAGATATTAATTCTGCAATATTACATAATATTAAAAAGTGGCAGTCATGAGATATTAATGAGAAAACCCCATACAACACCCTTCAGTCTTATGAAAGTCTATTTTTGCTGCATCATTCAATAAATCAGGAATCTGGTTTTGAGTTAAATAAGTGTGAATAAATACATTTATTAAGCATTTATAACATGTGAGCTAAAAAGGGCTCACTATTTGGCAAGCATTGCGTTAAAGTCACCCTTTTTATTCACGCAGTTATAACTGCTTATCAATGATTTATAATGCATATGTAAATTAGTTATTAGTCATTAACAAACCCCTTTATAAACCCTTTACAAAGGGAACCTCAACGTTAAGTGTTAACCAAATTTCTCAGCACGCGTGTTAATGTTTTAATCTCTGTCTCTGTCTTCTCTCTTTCCTTCCATCCAGTGTCCAGCCTATCCAGTGGACCTCTGACTGCAAGGACAAGAAGTGAGTAAACCCTGTCCCAAACTGTGCACTTGATCTGCACTTGCGGTGTTGTGGCCTCACTTGTGCACGTCTGGATGGTGTCCTTCTCAAATTTGTTATTTTATAATTCAGAAGGGTTATTGACTAATACTACAGCATTACATCAGCATCACAGATACTGAATCAATCATCACTGCTGTTAGCTGAACTGGCTGCTTTACAGTCAACAACACACACACAGACTTTAGACTGCTTTCTTATCACCGATGTGTAAGAGTATAGTTTATTATTGAAGTGTGGCCCTGAAATGAACTACATTATAAAGGTTTGAGGTTTAGAATTTTTGTCTTGATTTTCCAGTAAAATTACCTAAACATCCTTAAAGCCACATACATTTACAAGAAAAGCTTTAATATAATAAAAGTTATGTTTTCAGAATAAATATCTAATAAATATAAACTACATTTTCATACATCACGTGACGCCATTGGTCACCAAGGCGAGTGGAGGAAACGCTAGAATGTCTGTAAAGTAAGAGGATTATTTATAATTGTTCATGTTTAAAATAAGTTTCCATCATCACTGCTGTTTTTATGGGATATATTGTGTTTGGTACGAGCATTACATATTTCATCAAAGTCATTTATTTTAAGTTGTAATTGTTAAAAGTTAGATATTTGGCGGTAAATAGTCAGTGTTCAAATTTTTTTTCTGTAGAGATTTAATGATCTTTGCTTGGGTTTATGCGCTTTGTTCCAGAGCAGGGGTAAAATATGATGCCAGCTGTTTTTATTGACAAAGACCCATTTATACTGTGAAAAAAATAAAATAAATAAATAATTATAAAAAAATATATATATATATATATATATATATATATATATATATATATATATATATATATACACACACACACCTAAAGGATTATTAGGAACACCATACTAATACTGTGTTTGACCCCCTTTTGCCTTCAGAACTGCCTTAATTCTACATGGCATTGATTCAACAAGGTGCTGAAAGCATTCTTTAGAAATGTTGGCCCATATTGATAGGATAGCATCTTGCAGGAGATTTGTGGGATGCACATCCAGGGCACGAAGCTCCCGTTCCACCACATCCCAAAGATGCTCTATTGGGTTGAGATCTGGTGACTGTGGGAGCCATTTTAGTACAGTGAACTCATTGTCATGTTCAAGGAACCAATTTGAAATGATTCGAGCTTTGTGACATGGTGCATTATCCTGCTGGAAGTAGCCATCAGAGAATGGGTACATGGTGGTCATAAAGGGATGGACATGGTCAGAAACAATGCTCAAGTAGGCCGTGGCATTTAAACAATGACCAATTGGCACTAAGGGGCCTAAAGTGTGCCAAGAAAACATCCCCCACACCATTACACCACCACCACCAGCCTGCACAGTGGTAACAAGGCATGATGGATCCATGTTCTCATTCTGTTTACGCCAAATTCTGACTCTACCATCTGAATGTCTCAACAGAAATCAAGACTCATCAGACCACGCAACATTTTTCCTGTCTTCAACTGTCCAATTATGGTGAGCTTGTGCAAATTGTAGCCTCTTTTTCCTATTTGTAGTGGAGATGAGTGGTACCCGGTGGGGTCTTCTGCTGTTGTAGCCCATCCGCCTCAAGGTTGTGCGTGTTGTGGCTTCACAAATGCTTTGCTGCATACCTCAGTTGTAACAAGTGGTTATTTCAGTCAAAGTTGCTCTTCTATCAGCTTGACTCAGTCAGCCCATTCTCCTCTGACCTCTAGCATCAACAAGGCATTTTTGCCCACAGGACTGCTGCATACTGGATGTTTTTCCCTTTACACACCATTCTTTGTAAACCGTAGAAATGGTTGTGCGTGAAAATCCCAGTAGCTGAGCAGATTGTGAAATACTCAGATATATATATATATATATATATATATATATATATATATATATATATATATATATATATATATATATATATATATATATGTATATGTATATGTATATGTATAAAATACTATTTGCAAAATAATTAATTTTTTATGATTAATATGATTTCTTACTAATATTTAGAAATCAGTATGAAACCTCATTTTTAAAAACTTTAAGTCTTCCATAGCCTCACTATCACCCCGTCGCAGTTTATAAAGGATAATTAAATAACAGTTTCAGCAAAAACAGTTCCTCATTGTTGACATAACACCGTTCAAAGTAAATAGTTGAAATATGAGAAGTATTGAATTTGCCATGTCAGCGGTGAGGAACTGTGTTTGTGGAAGCTGTAAGTGATTTATTTGTCCCTCATTTGAAGACTATTGCAAATGTTTCAGCGCATTAATTCATTTGAAATGTCAAATGTTTGTAATAGCAAAAGTCCAGAAGTCTGAGACCACTAAGATTCTGCACAGTTTTTAGGATGCTAATGAAATTAGCATATATTGGCATTAGTTATAAAAAAAATGTAAATAGAAGAAATATGTATATTCACAGTCCTTTGTCATAGTCTCAGTTCTTTGGACCCCACTGTACATAGATGCCAAATGACACTCAAATGTCAATCAAACTTTATCAGAAATCCTGAGAGCAGCTGAAATGAGTCAAGCTAAACATCAACTTATTTTTTGATTCTTGAGGAGCCTCTCATGACCGTGAGCATGAGAACTAAGCAAGATCCACTAAACATTCAATGAAGCAAATCTGAGTAACACTTAACATTAATGTTCCCTTTGTAAAGGGTTTATAAAGGTGTTTGTTATTGACTAATAACTCATTTACATATGCGTTATAAATCATTGATAAGCAGTTATAACTGCGTGAATAAAAAGGGTGACTTTAACGCAATGCTTGCCAAATAGTGAGCCCTTTTTAACTCACATGTTATAAATGCTTAATAAATGTATTTATTCACACTTATTTAACTCAAAACCAGATTCCTGATTTATTGAATGATGCAGCAAAAATAGACTTTCATAAGACTGAAGGGTGTTGTATGAGGTTTTCTCATTAATATCTCACGACTGCCACTTTTTAATATGATCTAATATTGCAGAATTAATATCTCATGACTGCCACTTTTTTATTTTATTTTTAATGTTTCTTACCAGAAGTTACAGGCTTACCCATGATATTGAACAAAAGGCTCATGATGCCTTTCCACAGCAGTGAATAAAAACTGATTTTTGTTTATGAAGATGAAATTATATAACTTTGTTTTGAAAAAAAGAAAAGAAATGAGCACAACCATAATCTGATGAGATATTAATAATGTATTTCTTAATTCCAATATTAGTTACTTAGTTAGAACCTTAATGTAGGGTAGACACATGTGAACCATTTAATAATGAGTTACAAACATTAATAACCCGTGAAAGTGAACCTTAATGTAAAGTGAACACCTGTGAACCATTTATTAATGAGTTACAAACATTAATAACCTGTGAAAGTGAATCTTAATGTAAAGTCAACACATGTGAACCATGGTTTCAAAACTACTTAAAGTATAAAAGTAAAAGTAATGTAATTGGGAAATGCCATCAAGGACAAAAGCTTAGGCCGCACCACAGGGGCCAATAGTGCACTACTCCACCTCCTCAAAAAAAATAAAAAAAATTCTAAAGGCCATAATGACTATAATGTTATATTAAAATGTTAATGTTGAATAATTTGGGGTGCACTAGGCTACCTGTTTCAGCCACATATATGCCCACTGAAAATGAATGCATTTTAGTGCAATGCAAATACATTAAAGACCAATATATGTGTACTACTGAGCATTAGCATGTGTTTCATGGAGCGGAAGATATGATGACTAGTTGCCTATAAGTATTGTAATTGTGCAAAAAGTCAAACTTCAGAGGCATGTTATCAATAACCTTTATTGGAATGTAAATGTACATGTGTGATCAGCGTTGCCAGATTGCGTCAACGATTAATTCCAGCCCAAAAGCTCACCAAAACCAGTCCACTCCAAAAAAAAAAAAAAACGGCCAAAACTTTAACTGCCAAAATAATGTGATATTATATTATTGCCATACCAATCAAGGTTGATAAGTACCATTTTATCTCCTTAAAAACTAATGTTGATGATTAAAAAAAGCAATTTCCCAGGAAAACGGATCAAATAGGACTATATATCCAGGTGGAAACTGTCAAAACGGCAATCCTGTGCATAATTTTCAGTCAACAGTAAGAATAAGCCACTTTAAGTACAAAAAGTGCCCAATATAAGAGATCAGAAAAAAACAACGTAATTAACAGGCATTTTACACACGTTAATGCACACACCACTGGCAAAATAATACAATAATCCGCCAACAAAAAAATAACAACAATGCGCTCACCTTTGTGTTGCACTTTGCTCTGAGGAAACTACAGTACGTCTTTTGTGAAGTTCATAGAACACGCACTTTGCACAGTCAAACTGATTAACTGTTGATTCAAACCTCTTTCAGCAGCTGTCGGGGTTGCTAGTCGCAGATGTCCTGAGTGTGTATATGATGATGGACAGGAGTCATGGTTATATTTATAAAGAGTCTTCAAGTCACAGGTGTAATCCACGTTTGAGAGTTGGTTCACTCTCCCACTCTTTACTGTAGATGCAACTTACTGTGTTATGCCACTGGCACTGCTATCACTTGAATATACAGCTACAACTCGAGTTATCACGCTAAAAACCTGTCGTGAAGGAGCTCATCGGTGGGAACCCGCCCAATCTGGCAACACTGTGTACTCTGCACAGATTTGTGTCATGTGCAGGTGCGATGGATCGCATACAAACCAATAGGGTGTCGGAATGGTATACTTTTATACTTCTCATCCAACCACAATCAAAATCACTCTATCCGGATGGTCAGATGTTCAAGTTACAGTGGCCTTTATCATGATATCAAAATAATTATTGATTGTGTATTAATATGTTGATGTTCAAGTTTAAAGTTGTGTTTACTGATACATTGTATCAACAATAAAATATTTAATCAGAAAAAACTTTCACAGGTTATTAATGTTAGTAACTCATTAATAAATGCTTCACAGGTTTCCACTTAAGGTTCACAAGTAACTAAAATTGGAATTACAATATTCATTATTAATATTTCATCAAGTTTTTGTGTACCAGTTTTTTTGTTTTTTTAAATAAAGTTATATAATTTCATCTTCATAGACAAGAAATCTATTTTTATTCACTGCTGTGGAAAGGCATCATGAGACTTCTGGTAAGGAACATCAAAAAAAGAAAAGTGGCAGTCATGAGATATTAATTCTGCAATATTACATAATATTAAAAAGTGGCAGTCATGAGATATTAATGAGAAAACCACATACAACACCCTTCAGTCTTATGAAAGTCTATTTTTGCTGCATCATTAAATAAATCAGGAATCTGGTTTTGAGTTAAATAAGTGTGAATAAATACATTTATTAAGCATTTATAACATGTGAGTTAAAAAGGGCTCACTATTTGGCAGGCATTGCGTTAAAGTCACCCTTTTTATTCACGCAGTTATAACTGCTTATCAGTGATTTATAACGCATATGTAAATTAGTTATTAGTCATTAACAAACCCCTTTTTAAACCCTTTACAAAGGGAACCTCAACGTTAAGTGTTAACCAAATTTCTCAGCACGCGTGTTAATGTTTTAATCTCTGTCTCTGTCTTCTCTCTTTCCTTCCATCCAGTGTCCAGCCTATCCAGTGGACCTCTGACTGCAAGGACAAGAAGTGAGTAAACCCTGTCCCAAACTGTGCACTTGATCTGCACTTGCGGTGTTGTGGCCTCACTTGTGCACGTCTGGATGGTGTCCTTCTCAAATTTGTTATTTTATAATTCAGAAGGGTTATTGACTAATACTACAGCATTACATCAGCATCACAGATACTGAATCAATCATCACTGCTGTTAGCTGAACTGGCTGCTTTACAGTCAACAACACACACACAGACTTTAGACTGCTTTCTTATCACCGATGTGTAAGAGTATAGTTTATTATTGAAGTGTGGCCCTGAAATGAACTACATTATAAAGGTTTGAGGTTTAGAATTTTTGTCTTGATTTTCCAGTAAAATTACCTAAACATCCTTAAAGCCACATACATTTACAAGAAAAGCTTTAATATAATAAAAGTTATGTTTTCAGAATAAATATCTAGTTTCTTTTTTTTTTTTTTTTTTTTTTTTTTTTTAGCAAAAACGAGACAACGTTTTGGGTTTTTAGTTTTGTTTTTGTGACTGTGCTATTTTAGTAATTATTATATTTATTTCTAATATTATATTTATTATTAATATTTTTATTTTTTAGGTTCATTTTGTTATGTGCTTTTGTCATTTTTTATATTTCTATTTAGCTTTAAATTCATTTCAGTTTTAATCATTTCATTTCAGTACTTCAGCTTGATCATTTATTTGGTTATAAATACATTTTTATAATATTTTATTTCAGCTTTATTTAAAGAAATAAATTATTTTTAATAGTTTGTGTTAACAATAGCAACACTGGCCTGGGCGGTATTTTGTCTGAAAACAAGTATTAATATTTTACACAATTCTGCAAGTACATTAAGGATGTTTATTTGTTTATTAATTCCTCCTGTCCCGTTGAGGTATTGCTATCTCTTCTTCCAGAGAGACCTGGTCAAGACGGCAGCACATTAAGTTTCACACAGAGACAATCACAAAATAACAATGCCACATGTTACAAACATTTATAAAATCAAAATCAAGAAAAACAATTACAAGTGTCCTTTAAAACTTTGTGCAAGATACACTTAAAATGCTCAATGGTGGCAGTCCATCTAGATTAAGTATTTAAGTTTATATATTTTTACTAGAAAATAAAACAATTTTGAAATAAGAAAAGGTTTTTTGCAGTATAATGGTGCTTTTATTACAGCTCTGTTTGTCTTCACTTCAGCTATTCTGCAGTATGTACAAATTCCAAAAAAGTTGGGACACTGTACAAAAAAAAAAGAATGCAATAATTTACAAATCTCATAAACTTATATTTTATTCACAATAGAATATAGATAACGTATCTGTGGCGAGGGGGGCGTGGTTTAGCGGGGTCTGAGAGAGAGAGAGAGAGAGAGAGAGAGAGAGAGAGAGAGAGAGTCAGAGGACGAGCGGTAAGTAAGTGAATCAAGTGCAAATGATAAACACCTGCCTCTTTTTTCAGTAATTGGCGTGGAGAGACCGGTTAAAAGCCACACTGGAAATGAGGATCAAGGAGAGAGAAGCTGGACTCGCACACAGCCACTGGGACACGAGACACAAGAGAGAGGAACTGTCGAAAAACAAACCGTTGTCAAAGAGAGAGAACTTTAAGTTATTATTTTGTGCAATGTGCACGTTGTGTTATATGACAAATAAACCAGAGTTTGTGTCCCAGTAAGCCGACCCCTTGTCTTCTTCCTTACCTTATACAAAGTTTGTTACAATATCAAATGTTGAAAGTGAGACATTTTGAAATATCATGCCAAATATTGGCTCATTTTGGATTTCATGAGAGCTACACATTCCAAAAAAGTTGGGACAGGTAGCAATAAGAGGCCGGAAAAGTTAAATGTACATATAAGGAACAGCTGGAGGAACAATTTGCAACTTATTAGGTCAATTGGCAACATGATTGGGTATAAAAAGAGCCTCTCAGAGTGACAGTGTCTCTCAGAAGTCAAGATGGGCAGAGGATCACCAATTCCCCCAATGCTGCGGCCAAAAATAGTGGCGCAATATCAGAAAGGAGTTTCTCAGAGAAAAATTGCAAAGAGTTTGAAGTTATGATCATCTACAGTGCATAATATCATCCAAAGATTCAGAGAATCTGGAACAATCTCTGTGCGTAAGGGTCAAGGCCGGAAAACCATACTGGATGCCCGTGATCTTCGGGCCCTTAGACGGCACTGCATCACATACAGGAATGCTACTGTAATGGAAATCACAACATGGGCTCAGGAATACTTCCAGAAAACATTGTCGGTGAACACAATCCACCGTGCCATTCGCCGTTGCCGGCTAAAACTCTATAGGTCAAAAAAGAAGCCATATCTAAACATGATCCAGAAGCGCAGGCGTTTTCTCTGGGCCAAGGCTCATTTAAAATGGAGTGTGGCAAAGTGGAAAACTGTTCTGTGGTCAGACCAATCAAACTTTGAAGTTCTTTTTGGAAAATTGGGACGCCATGTCATTCGGACTAAAGAGGACAAGGACAACCCAAGTTGTTATCAGCGCTCAGTTCAGAAGCCTGCATCTCTGATGGTATGGGGTTGCATGAGTGCGTGTGGCATGGGCAGCTTACACATCTGGAAAGGCACCATCAATGCAAATTGGTCCTCCAGCTGTTCCTTATATGTACATTTAACTTTTCCGGCCTCTTATTGCTACCTGATGATAACTTCAAACTCTTTGCAATTTTTCTCTGAGAAACTCCTTTCTGATATTGCTCCACTATTTTTGGCCGCAGCATTGGGGGAATTGGTGATCCTCTGCCCATCTTGACTTCTGAGAGACACTGTCACTCTGAGAGGCTCTTTTTATACCCAATCATGTTGCCAATTGACCTAATAAGTTGCAAATTGTTCCTCCAGCTGTTCCTTATATGTACATTTAACTTTTCCGGCCTCTTATTGCTACCTGTCCCAACTTTTTTGGAATGTATAGCTCTCATGAAATCCAAAATGAGCCAATATTTGGCATGACATTTCAAAATGTCTCACTTTCAACATTTGATATGTTATCTATATTCTATTGTGAATAAAATATAAGTTTATGAGATTTGTAAATTATTGCATTCCTTTTTTATTCACAATTTGTACAGTGTCCCAACTTTTTTGGTATCGAGTTTGTATATTTATTTAATTTGTGAGTTTTATTATTCCAGATAAAATCAAGAAAAATCTTATCAATATTTTTTGAGGTGTAATTATCTACTGCTAAAGACAGGGAAGGGTATACAAATATAGATAGTCCATCAGTTTTGGATAAAACGGACAGATCTCTTTGGAGCCAACTATTAAAAATATATTTTGTTTTGGATAATCGGGAGAAAAATTCAGAGATTGTCTACTAATTAAATTTTTCGTTATATGAATCGCCAAATATTTAACTTCATTTTGAATTGGTATATTTTCAATTTCAGTTTCTACATTGTCAAATAAGCAAATCACTTCACACTTGGATAAATTAAGTTTGAGTCCAGAGTCATTAAAGAAAGCATTAATTGACTAGAGAAACTTGCTCTTTATCTTTTAGGTATAAAGTGGTACCATCTGCTGATTGTGAGATTCAAATCTCTCTGTTAAAGATATTAGCAGATATCAATAGATAATGTTTCTACAACAAATAAAAATAAAAATGGGCTTAGAGGGCAAACCTGTTTTATTTCACGAAGAATAGGAAACCTTGGTGATGTACGTGAATTTAAAATTATACAACTATCAATATCTTTGTACGTCACAAGCACGCCAGGCTCCACCCTCTCCCAACCACAGCGCACTCCATCCCCAGAATTCTAATCACACACACCTGCACATCGTCATCACCTGCAATCACCACAAGCACTTAAGCCCCACGCTTTCACACAGTCACTGTCCGGTCTTGTTTGCACACAGCCTATGCTTATGATTACCTTAAGGACTCACCTGCGATACCTACCTGCCTCCCTGTTGGATTTCCAAGTCTCCTGTGTCTCCTCGTCCAGCCCCCTGTGTCTCCCTCGTCAGATTGCATCAGACTTAATTTCTTCTATATAATCAATAAGATCCAGAACAAGACTTACAACTAATATGACGTTCTTTCATAAAGCCGGTCTGTGTTTCATTTGACAAAATTCGATGACAAAATCATCGACCTGGTGGCACTGGAGCAGTTTATCACTCGTCTGCCACGAAGAACGGCAGAGTGGGTCCAGTGCCACCGACCGGCCGCCGACCAGCCATCAATCTCAGTGCCACTGAGATTGACTCAGCCATCAATCTGGTGGAGGACCATATGGTGGCGTGCCCAGGGGTCGGTGGACCCCTACCATCTGTCTCTCTCTCTCCACCTTTTCATTCCCCTGTTCCCTCCTCTTCTCCCAAACCTGTCCCTCTCCCCAGGTCCCGTCTTCCAGGCCCGCCAAGGATTCCACCCCGAGGGAGGGGTGGACCTAGCCTGGAGTTTACTGGGAGTTTGAGAGCTCTGTGAGGTCCGTGACAGGAGAGAGAGTTGGACGACAGGTGCGGCATATGTGGGTTAAGTGCAAATAATTAACACCTGTGTCTTGTTCCAGTAATAGGCGTGGAGACTGCATAAAGCCACCAGCAAGGGGAAGCAGGGGGAGAGAGAGACTGGCTGAGGACTCATTTTCATGTGCGCTGAATGCTCTGGAGAGCTGCATCATTGTGTTGTGTTTATTGTTCTTCACAAGCGGCCATAATTTAGCTCTAGAATCAACATCTTGCTTGATCAACGCCTCTTTGATGCAAAGCTTGTTTTCCTTTAGAAAGCGAATCTTTCGCAGCCCTCCATACCATATCTCTGTAGATTCGCAAGATAAAACGCATGATGATGTTATGAGGTGCTCCATCGGATCTCCTTTGGCCCAGGCGGTGTACAACATCAACTACATCATCCAACTTGTTCTGGATACTAGGGATCTTTCTTTGGATGTCGATCATCACACTTCTTGCATCTTCTCCATCACGTTCTGGGACCTCCTGTAGCTTGAGATTCCATCTACGCGAGTACCGTTGCATTTCCTCCACGTTTTCTTTCAGACATATGTTTTCAGCTCGCAGTTCCTTATTCTCCTTTTCAACTTGAACGATCTTGACATCATGCCTCTTGACCTCTTCACTTATATGGGAGACCTTCTCAGTCAGTTTGTCGAGTTTTTCAACCTTACCGTGCATTTCATCCACTTTAGTAATTAGCTTCTGGATCGTGTCAAGGAATGTAGACACAGAAACTTTGTTTGTGACTTGAGACAGGCCTTGCAAAAACCTCTTCATTGGCACCGATTTCTGTCTCAATACAGGTACTGGTCATATAATTAGAATATCATTATAAAAGTTGATTTATTTCACTAATTCCATTCAAAAAGTGAAACTTGTATATTATATTCATTACACACGGACTGATATATTTCAAATGTTTATTTCTTTTAATTTTGATGATTATAACTGACAACTAAGAAAAATCACAAATTCAGTATCTCAGAAAATTAGAATATTACTTAAGACCAGTACAAAGAAAGGACTTTTATAAATCTTGGCTCCCTGGAGACGTCAAGTCGGACACTTTCTGCTTCCCGTAGTGACGCTTGCACTATATTTGCATACTTTATCACAGCTGAAGTTAAATAAATGCAATATTTGTCAAATACACAGATGTTTCAGAAGACATTTTCATTCAATACTTTATGTACTGCTTAATTCAGCATCTGTTTGTATAAGAATAAAGTTCAACACATAAGCCTACACTATCAATGAAGTGGGGTCTACGTTTTTTATCAGTTTTATTTTGATAAACATGACAATATAACATCGCGACTACATGAAAAGAGGTTTTACTGTTATAAAAAATGTATTTGTGAGCATTAGTGGAACTAAGTGAAGGTTTAGTAATAAACACGAAACACACGTGTGCGCTGTCATGCGGTGAATCCAGCCAATCGTGGAACAGCTGTGTCGTCATCAGAGCTTGTGCAGCCTGGTGCAGCCGCTCTGTAGAAACCATAGACAGTAAAAGAAATGGACACAGCGACCCCATAGAATTCAACAGAGAGTGAAGTCAATTAGAAGCACTCACTTCCTGATGGCTGAGCGTACTGCGCAGCCTCAGACTGAGCTTGATGACGTAGATGTGACGTAAGCAACCTGTCTGACAGTTGTAAGTCTTCTAGTAGTTGTGCAAAGTCAAATCTGAATCACCGAATCTTGCAGAGATTTTGGCTCTCTATGGGCTTCTCCCCATGCTTCTCCCTTGACTTTATCAGACTTTATGCCTCCACGTCCCCCCGATTGCCTCATAGACAGTAAAAGATTTCCTGCGAGCTTCTCCTCCTGTCTATACAGGTCTATATGGTAATTTCTCTACTGTACGACAGAGAGTTGCATGGTTATGATACAATTGTTAGCCTATTTTTACAAAAACGGCTTCTACGGGGCGATAGTGTAAGATACAAGGTAATGGAGCCTTTTATACATTGTCGTGTTTCTTTAGAAATAAACAATGGACAAATGGAGTCTTTAAACGCCTCAGATGTAAAGTTATTCGCTGACAGTGACGCCAAAATGTGACGCCAAAATGAATGGGAGTCAATGGAATGCTAACAGCGAGTGATGGCTTGGTTAGCAATGGCTGCCCCTATGGACCTTGAACAGTTTGGTGCCCATTGAAGTCCATTATATGGAGAAAAATCCTGGAATGTTTTCATCAAAAACCTTAATTTCTTTTCGACTGAAGAAAGAAAGACATGGACATCTTGGATGACATGGGGGTGTGTAAATTATCAGCAAAAGTTTATTTAAAAGTGAACTAATCCTTTAAGTCCTTTGCAAATGGTCCGCCAGTAGTGGGCACTCATGCAACGTAAGACGCACATCAGAGTGAACGAGACGGAGGGAAATTAGCAAGTGAAGGGCATAATTAAAACGAACTGGAACGCAGAACATGTATCCAGACAGCTGTATTCACTAAATTCCAGGGGTGTCAACTTTCATTATCGCAACGTAAAATGGGCGTGTCTCGATGTGGGGGGCTAGACGTCCCCTTTCCAAAAAAAAAAAAAAAAAAAAAATTTTTTTGTGCGGGAATCAGGATCAGCTGCGATGGACAATGAAGGACAAAGTCATACAGGTAGCTATTTTTGGTTTATTATCTTAGTTAAATGATTTTCTAAGACAAATAAGCAACCAAAAATATAAAGCGTGCAGTAACGTTAGCCTAATTACGTTTTATTGTAAGTTGTAGTGAGTGTCTTTACGAAAATTAACCATGGTTTTACTACAAATAAAACCAAAAACCATGGTTATTGTAGTTAATCCAACCACAAAAGGATCATGGCACAAAAATCATGATTACTACACTTCTACTATAATAAAAGCATGCCTGATTTTAGTACTGACCTGATCTTAATTTATTAACTGATGCTTATTTTGATTTTTTTTTTTACATTTGCATCTTACCAGTTATATTGAGTGAATATAAAGAATTAAAAAGATCATGGAGACTAAAGTAGCCTACTGAACCTCATTAATATACTTTGTTTCCATCAGACTGGCTCCCATCAACTTCTAAAATATGTGACCTACCTCAATAGAAGAGTACATCACAGGTAGGCATGTGCCGGTGTCAAATTTTCATGTTGCGATTAATTGCTGAAGCTTTTATCATGGTATACGGTATTATCACGATATTGAAATAAGTTGCAAAAAAAGTGTTGTCATACTATAACACATTTAATAACTTTCTTATAACAAAAAGAACCAAACATTTAAATACAATAAAGCAATACACAAAAATGTATAAAGTAAACAAATATTTAAAACAGATTAAAGTGCAAAAGAATTATAAAGAAAAATAGGTAACACTTTACAAGTGTTACTCATTAAGAAAGAGCGAATAGCTACATTTCTTTTTAATAATGTGTTATTAAATGCTGAAATTTACATGTAACTAAGATTAATACATGCTTAAGAAGTATTTTTCATTGTCAGTTTGTTAACGAATTAACTCATGTTAAATGATAGAGACTTATTGTAAAGTGTGTGACTGAACAACAAAGAATCAGAACATATTCAAACAATGTCTAGGGCATGTAATTTAGTCCAGATTTGAAAATGAATAGCCTGGAGTCTATAAGTATTATTTGGTTATGTGATGTGTGTTTAGCAGAGCGAGTGTTTTGTTTACGAGGATTGCCGGGGAAACGGCTGCATTTCTGCTGTTCCGTCAGCGCCATCTGCTGTCAGAGAGTGAATGTGCATTTTCATCGTTTCGCCATTTGCTGCTCATGCATGTTGGGTTTGTTTATATCTATGCCGTTCCTCTTTGACGTTGTTCATTTTAAACGGTTGATGGGTAAAGTATTCTTAAAATCCATTCTAAAAATCGGAATAATTCATAATAAATAATTATTCACAGTATTTTGAAGTGCCCACGATAACAATATCGTGCATGTTCATTATTGTGATATATCGTATTACCGTATACCAGCACATGTCTAATCACAGGAATTGTTTCTTCCGAAGAATAACTGAAACATATATCTTACACTTACACTGTTTGGTAATTTTTTTTATCCTGAGAAATATTTCTATACCTGTTTCTGTATTATGGAAATATCTTAATTTGCCATGATATAGGAAATTTCTCTAGTTTCAGACAGATTCACTACAGAAAACACATTTACACAAATACAGTATAACTCTGTATATAAAATGTATAGTAAGATAATAGGAGGTAGCAAAGGGTAACACTTTACAATAAGGTCTCATTTGATAACATTAGTTACTTAAAGCATTAACTAACATGAACTAACAGCAAGCAATACATTTGTATTTGTCCTATAATTTATAATACATTTTTAATTTCAAATTTCTTAATTTTCCTCATAACAGGTCTGATGACAGTCACAAAAAAACAGAAAGTGACACCACAATGTCTATGGCAAGTGGAAGACTATTCAGAACATGTCCCACTCTCTGTGAAAAGAAGGGTGACATATTCTTGTCAGCATGGAAAGAACTACAAGAAGACACCCACAACAGATGATTTGGTATGTATCTCTACACATTTTGTTCACCACACTGGTGATGGGTTCAGTGCAGAGGTGTCCAGTTATGTTCCTGTAGTGCCACTTTGTTACAGAGCTCAGTGGTTTTGAAGATCTTTATTAGCAGAATTATTAAAAGGTTAGTTCACCCACAAATGACAGTTCTGTCATTGATTACTCTGTAAGACTTTTGTTCACCTTGGAACACAAATTAATATCTTTTTAATTAAGCTGAGAGATTTCTGACCCTTCATTGACTGCTACGTAATTACCACTTTCAAGCTCCAGGAAGGTAGAAAAGAAGACACCATTAACCCTTATGTGCTGTTGGGGACGTTTTCGTCCACTATGGGGTGCTTTTGAGTCTTAATTTGGCCACAACTTTCTTTGTGTTTCAGCAAATGGAATGATTTTTGATGACATCTTATTTTTACACATATTTATGCTTTGAAACTTTTCACAAACTCAACGATACACTGTGGGCAAATTCTCTACCCTTTCTTTATGTTCGTGGATGAAAACATCCGCTAAATTAAACTGCTGTAAAAATGTATCGGATACATTTTTTTTATTATGCAGCCTGACCCCTCCAGCGAGCTGCAGGATGTATCGTCTTCTCCCTCTGACACCACAGACTCAGGAGTCAGATCCTGATCTTGTTGTGGCACCCTCATCATCCTCTCCAGCTTCCACTGAAGGCGAGGAGGATTCAGAAGATCCTGGATCTGGGTGGATTGGGAGAAACGGCGAAGTGTGGTTTTCCACCAATGTGGAGACAACTCCCTTTCTTCAGCCTGCCAGAAGCGTTACTCCAGGGCCGATGCGTTATCCCACAGGGATTATCCTCTCTATGATGAACTGGTCTCTGCAGCTTGTCATCAAAAGGCAGAGCTCTGCTGATTTAATAGAATCTTGAGAGGGACATGGTGGCTCTGAAAATTGCACGACCACTGTGATCATCCCACAGGCACTGTGGACTTCCCTCTGGACCTGTAGACACTGGCCAAAATCAGTAGCCCCATGCAATCACGGAGATCTGTGAAATCCACCCCAGTCCAGTTTCTCATTGTGCGGCGTCCATGGAGGTTGGTCATGCTGACAATGAGGTCAATCATCTCCTCTGTAAAAAAAACAGATTGAACACAGAATCCACGTTCTGGACCCTTGTATGGCATAACGCGTGGAGTCACGCCTCTGGCAGGCTGAAGAAAGGGAGTTGTCTCCACGTTGGTGGAAAACCACACATCGCCGTTTCTCCCAATCCACCCAGATCCAGGATCCTCTGAATCCTCCTCGCCTTCAGTGGAAGCTGGAGAGGATGATGAGGGTGCCACAACAAGATCAGGATCTGACTCCTGAGTCTGTGGTGTCAGAGGGAGAAGACGATACATCCTGCAGCTCGCTGGAGGGGTCAGGCTGCATAATCATTTCTAAAACTTCGGTACAAGTCTTTCTCATGTTGCTTGCTGCTCTTCTAACCATCAAATGACCAGCAGGATGGCATGCAAGTGTTTAAATCCACTTACCTTGTTTTTGTTTAGTCTGTACTTCTCACCATCAAAAGGCAGCAGGTGCATAAATACACATACTTTTGTTTTGGTTTACTCCATGTAGTTCTGAGAGCTGAGGTGCATATTTTGATTTTCTCAGATGCATCAAGGTAAGTGTACAAAGGCCTCTCTCTCACTTTCTCACACACACACACACACACACACACACACACACACACACACACACACACACACACACACACACACACACACACACACACACACACACACACACACACACACACACTACTATACTATTATACTCCATATAAAAGCCAGAAACTAAGCTTTATTTACACAGGCCTATCTAAAGTATTAATGGTGCCACCTGTAAAAATTACAAATTTTACCTCTTCCCAACAGGGAAAACCACCAACAATCAAGAATGCATGATTATATGGTGTCATGATTTTGCAATCAAAATATGTGGTTATAATGGAAGTCAATGGGGCAAAAACAGCCACAAACACTAAATGAGGGAGAAAAAATTTAAATCTGATGTTGCACAAAAACTAACAATGCATCAAAGCCAATGTTGTTACTAATCTTTGACATGCCCAAGACTGTGATGATAACTTTGACATGCCCAAGACAGCCCACAAATCAGTGACATAATTGATGAACTTGGCAATTAAAGAGTAAAAATCCTGGATTTAATTGATTGATTTAATAGATTTATGCACAAGAATTTGAAAAATATTTATCCAAAACATTTTACAGCAGTTTAACTTAGTGGACGTTTTCATCCATAAACATAACGAAAGGGTAGTGAATTTGAACAATGCACAAGGGTTAAAGTAATCCATATGACTCCAGTGGTTTAACCTGAACTGTAATTTCTTTTGGGCTTTGTTAGCACAATTTTTATTTTTTACTTTTTGTTACAAAATATTAATCTCTAACATGTGTTCACAACCATGTTGTGATCTTGTAAAAGCATGTTGGAGATTAATATTCTGTAAATGAATTACTAGTGTTGCTTCATAAAATTAAACCACTGGAGTCACGTGGTTTACTTTAATGATGTCTTTACTACATGTTTGGGCCTTGAACATGGTAGTTGTGTGGACAGAAATATCTCAGATTTCATTAAAAATATCTTTTGTGTTTGTGTTCTGAAGATGAATGACAGTCTTATGGGTTTGGAATGATATGAGGGTGAGTAAATAAAACTTATATAATGTACCCTTTTTTATTTTTTATTTAAGAAATCCATACATCTGCATGATTTATATTTGTCTACATAACTAATCTACCATTTAAGCATAACTTTCAATCAAATGTGTGTGTTTTTTTTTTTTTAAATGCTGGGAAAGAGTAGACTGGGTAAACCCAGCCCGATCTGCCGGCGATTTGATTTCGCCTTGCTACATCTTTGAAACCTGTACATCTTTTTATCTTGCTTCTGTTACAAATTTGTGGGGACCAATCACAGACTGGCTTATCCACCTGCTGCGCTATTGGTGGGTTTAACACAATGGCGGATAGAGAAACGATGAATCGTTGGTCTGATGAATCGAGTGGTTGAAGGACTATCCAATTGCGTACAGAGTTATTTGAACTATGCCAGTTGATCACGCCTCTTGTGCAGTAGAAAATACAGAGCAGACTCCCCAGACCAATGTTCAGTCTTAAAAGAAGCTTGGTCTGGTGATAGCCAGACAAGGGGAAAAAGGGTTTCTGCATTCATTCTGCAGAATGAGAAGCATGTTCACTTTACAAAATGATTTGATCCACAATGTTTGTTCACTCACACATAAAAACTGGTCCTAAAAATGCTAAAGTTTTATTTTCTTTCGTTCTGCAGCATACTGAACATGAATACACAAGAAATAGGTTTCATATTCAAAACAGCAAGAAAGTGGATAGCCCAGCAATGTCTGATATGTAGTAAGGTAAGTATTACATTAGCATGGCTTTTATATGTAGTGTAGTGCACATATGTAGACAGGAATAAATCTTTTAAAGGGCTTCAGACATGCAAAAATGTTGGGTGAATGAAAAGGCAATTTCTCTTCTTTAAAATAAAGTTTACTTAAGATGTAGTAATCTGAATATAAATATCTGCACAAGGTAATGAAGTTTTAAAACATTTACATTGAATCATTTAGCAGACGCTTTTATCCAAAGCGACTTACAACTGAGGAATACAGGAGGCGATCTGTCATGAAGAGGCGAAGAAACGCAAAGAGTGCCTGAAATACTAAGTTTTGGACATTACTCAGTGTAGCACAAGATAGAGTAGGGAGGGAATAGAGGAAAAGGGTTTGAGGTTAAGTGCGGAAGAGATGAGTTTTCAGATCATCAGCTCAAAACAGTGTGAACAGTTGGTCTCATTCACTAATATGTGTATACAATTCATATTTATACGCACATTGGAACTTCTCACAAAATCTTTCCACCTAATTCACAACACATTTTTATTAAACTCATTCTGATGTTGATGAATTTGGAATATATATATATATATATATATATATATATATATATATATATATATATATATATATATATATATATATATTAGTAATTCACATTTCTCATCTGAGATCCTCGAGCAATGCCAAGAGTGCCATCCTCACAAGTTCAAACGCAATAAACACCTTTTATACAGACATTACAGACCTCTGATTAGCCCGCTGTACATATGCGTATCTGCGTCATTATGCAGAGCTACCTCACAACAACAGCTATAACTCATCTTTTCTTACTCTTAAAATTTCATCTTAACATGGCCACCAAGAGTTTATTTTTTGGTTCCTAAATTTTAGAATGAAAGTTGTTGATGAATGATTTGTTTAGGAAAACGTTCCTACGCAGATTTCACACACAAATCTGTGCATACACATGCTTAGTAAATGAGACCCAGAGGTTCTCAACTATTTTTGCTTAGTGCCCCAGTTTTTTCTTGTGACATCGTGCTGATGAATTAACCTTACTACAGGTCTGTAACTACAGTGTTTCTTCTGTTTTTGACTAAAACAGACACAAATGAGAACCACTCCTTTAAAGTTTATACAATTTGTTTCTTTTTGTGTAAAATTAATTTAATTAGAGATTGAAAATACGGTGGCCAAGAAGTGCAAAACAAATAACAATTCCAAAAACTAAATAAATTATAAACGTCTTAAGTTGAAAAAAAAAAAAATGAACAAGTTAGAAAACACAATAACAATTCCGGAATTGCCACGCCTGCCCAATGACGCAATATCTGTTACGCTGTTCTGAAATCCCTGGAAATAAATACCAGCCGTCTGCAGCCTCCTCATACAGAGCTCAGCTGGCATCACGACTTCATTTCTGCAAGGCGAGAGGAAGAAACGCTAGAATGTCTGTAAAGTAAGAGGATTATTTATAATTGTTCATGTTTAAAATAAGTTTCCATCATCACTGCTGTTTTTATGGGATATATTGTGTTTGGTACGAGCATTACATATTTCATCAAATTCATTTATTTTAAGTTATAATTGCTAAAAGCTATATATTTGTCGGTAGATAGTCAGTGTTCAAATATTTTTCTGTAGAGATTTTTTTCATCCGTTTCTTGGATAATGCAAATGATCTTTGGTTGGGTTTATGCCAGAGCAGGGGGTAAAATATAATGCCAGCTGTTTTTATCGACGTAGACCCATTTATACTGTGGAAAAATAAAAATAAAATATTATAAATATGTATAAAATTCTATTTGCAAAATAATGATTTTTTTTTAATGATTAATATGATTTCTTACTAATATCAGAAATCAGTATGAAACCGCATTTTTAAAAACTTTAAGTCTTCCATAGACTCACTATCACCCTGTCGCAGTTTATAAAGGATAATTAAATAACAGTTTCAGCAAAAACAGTTCCTCATTGTTGCATTGTTGACATGTTTTTAAATAGAAAAAAAAAAATGCATGTTCACAGTCCTTTGTCATAGTCTCAGTTCTTTGGACCGCACTGTACATAGATGCCAAATGACACTCAAATGTCAATCAAACTTTATCAGAAATCCTGAGAGCAGCTGAAATGAGTCAAGCTAAACATCAACTTATTTTTTGATTCTTGAGGAGCCTCTCATGACCGTGAGCATGAGAACTAAGCAAGATCCACTGAAGAGTCAATGAAGCACATTTCTCAGCACGCGTGTTAATGTTTTAATCTCTGTCTCTGTCTTCTCTCTTTCCTTCCATCCAGTGTCCAGCCTATCCAGTGGACCTCTGACTGCAAGGACAAGAAGTGAGTAAACCCTGTCCCAAACTGTGCACTTGATCTGCACTTGCGGTGTTGTGGCCTCACTTGTGCACGTCTGGATGGTGTCCTTCTCAAATTTGTTATTTTATAATTCAGAAGGGTTATTGACTAATACTACAGCATTACATCAGCATCACAGATACTGAATCAATCATCACTGCTGTTAGCTGAACTGGCTGCTTTACAGTCAACAACACACACACAGACTTTAGACTGCTTTCTTATCACCGATGTGTAAGAGTATAGTTTATTATTGAAGTGTGGCCCTGAAATGAACTACATTATAAAGGTTTGAGGTTTAGAATTTTTGTCTTGATTTTCCAGTAAAATTACCTAAACATCCTTAAAGCCACATACATTTACAAGAAAAGCTTTAATATAATAAAAGTTATGTTTTCAGAATAAATATCTATTTTTTTAAATAAATTTGTTTTATTTTAAGCAAAACGAGACAACCTTTTGGGTTTTTAGTTTTGTTTTTGAGACAGTAATTATTTTTAGTAATTATTATATTTATAATATTTATTAATAATACTTTGGATTTTTTAAGTTCATTTTGTTATGTGCTTTTGTCATATTTTTTTATTTTAAATTTCTGTTTTGCTTTAAATTGTTTCAGTTTTAATCATTTCAGTACTTCAGCTTCATCATTTATTTCAGTTAGCTGCTAAGTTAACATTTCACATTTTTAAGTTTATAGTAAAAAAACAATTTTCAGCTTTATTTAAAGAAATCAATTATTTTTAATAGTTTTGTGTTAACAATAGCAACACTGGCCTGTGCTGTATTTTGTCTGAAAACAAGTATTAATATTTTACACAATTCTGCAAGTACATTAAGGATGTTTATTTGTTTATTAATTCCTCCTGTCCCGTTGAGGTATTGCTATCTCTTCTTCCAGAGAGACCTGGTCAAGACGGCAGCACATTAAGTTTCACACAGAGACAATCACAAAATAACAATGCCACATGTTACAAACATTTATAAAATCAAAATCAAGAAAAACAATTACAAGTGTCCTTTAAAACTTTGTGCAAGATACACTTAAAATGCTCAATGGTGGCAATGCATCTAAATTAAGTATTTAAGTTGATATATTTTTACTAGAAAATAAAACAATTTTGAAATAAGAAAAGGTTTTTGCAGTATAATGGTGCTTTTATTACAGCGCTGTTTGTCTTCACTTCAGCTATTCTGCAGTATGTATATTAGAGCGAAAGTATACAGTAGTATATTGCTTTATTGTGGAGGTTGATTCGGATTATTCCTCTCTTTTACAGTTATGATGGCATTGTCTTAATAACCGATAGTTATGAGCAGCTCCCTGATGAGCTGGAGTGTGTGAAAGCACCATTACAGGACTACAGTGCGGTGAGTACACCACACACATCTAACCAGCACTGAGTTGTTATTGCACACTAATCATATTCTTCTCATTCAGGTGGACTGTTGCCTCTGGGAAGAGGTCGTGGTTGTCAAGGTTCCTGGTCTCCCTGGAGACAGATTGGTGTTTGCCTGCACTGGTCCAGTGAATCGAGACTATGATGATGTCCGGCGGTTCAGCGATGCTGCTGCTAAAGGCTTTAAGAGGTGCTTATGCAAACATAAACTGTGACGTGTAATGATCATCTACTTCTGAAAACAAGTGTCTTTCATGTTCATGTCATTGGCGTTCTTCTAGGGCATATTTCTGTCTTTGAAGAAGACTTTTACTCATCTAAAGGTTTTGATTCATTTGTCACAGGGCTCTGAAAGCCGGCGTTCAGCACCCTCTGCTGGTTTGTCCCCCACACAAGAGCTATGCAAAAAACACCCTGGCAGCTGTGCTAGGAGCCCTGCATGTTCTCTACATGGTAAGCATTGTTTTTATGTTTTAATTTTTTAATTTTTAATTTTTTAATTTTAACATTTATTTCATTCAATCATCAAAATGGTCACATATAAAAAAAAAAATAAGTTTACCCTAAAATGTACATTGTCTTCCTATTATGCTATTTTAAAGGTTCCTAAATTTGACCTACAGTAGGTTTACATGCACCCAAGGTCAAAAACATATATATTTTCTCATAATATACATGTCATTTCTGATAAAGTCTGAAAACGACTCGTTTGAAGATATAGGGCCCTGTTTTAACGGTCTGAAGCGCATGCCGCAGGTACACTTAGGATGTGTCCGAATCCACTTTTTTAACGATGGAAAAACGGTCTGCACGCCAGGCGCATGGTCCAAAAGGGTTGTACCTAGTCTCTTAGGCCACATCCACACGAAGCCAGAGCTTTCCCTATGCAATCTTTTTTCCCTTGTCTCAAGAAATATCTGCGTACACACACGAAACCACTGAAGCCGACTCAAAACGATGTAGTATACATGCCAGACCAGTATGTGGCGCTGTAATTCTGCCACAGAAATGCACTAAAAACAGAGAAGAAGAGTTGTGGCTAGATACAGCAATGGTAGGATGTGAGGAAAAAACTCACGATAAAATAACAATAAATACATTTGATACTTACCAGATTGTGTTTTATTAATGCCTACACCTACCCCAACCCTAAACCTAACCTTACAATGATGAAAATACAGTAATGAAATGCCGCAATATTGATGTGCGCATGCCCAGTGCCCATATCGCTTTCTAGTCTTTAACGTGCGGGGTGTGGTGTGATGACATCACCGTTTCACCAAATATATGGATTGGCTGTACACACGAAAACGCAAGGGTGTCTGTTTCAGATTTATCCACTCTGGGACCCGGCTTTATTTTTTTTTTTAAATATCGGTTTCAGGCTCCTAAAACGCTAGATCCGTCTGGACGAAAAGGTGATATGATACAATTGTTTTTATGAATACAGTTAAACGTGTCTCCATGTGGACAGGGCCTTAATGAGTCATGGGTGTGTTTTGGGCGCAAGGTGCAATAAACCAATCAGAGTCTCATTTCTCTTTAAAAGCCAATTGTGCTTGCACCATGGCGGAATTTGCGAGCGGAAAGACTGAACGCTGCGCTATTGAAATACTGCGCTGTTGACTTTGGACCAGGTTTTTGTTGGTCACTGGCGCAGTCATTTTCAGTTGCTTCAAAATAGCAACACCAACAATACGCCTGAACACACCTTGTCAGACCAGCACACCCATGGGCGAACAGATGGGCGCGGCAGCATTTGCTTTTTAAACAACCTTGTACTGGACGTGAAAATGATAACTGAAAGTAGATAGAAATGGCTCATTCTAAGGTAATAAAAACATAACAGTTCATTATGTAAGGTCTTTATACGCCACTGAAAGCATAGTTATGTATATTATATTGCATTTCTGTCAGTAGATCCTGCTAAATATTACACAGTGCAAATTTAATATTGAACTTTCAAAGTGTAACAGATTTATAATTAACTTTAAAATTGACAATTTTGTCTTGCGGAGGATCAAGGTCCACCCACCACAGTCACAAAATCCTGTGGGAAATGCTGTGACGTGTCCTAATCCTCATCCTTTTGAAGTGCATGCAAAGTGGACACAAACCAAACTCTTCCAGGCCTCAGTTGCAAGTACAGTGTTAGAGACCGAGTCAAAGTAGATGTTGTTTGTCGGCAGCCATTATGCCAATTTTACACAAACATACGTTGGTCTGTGTGACTCGTTTCAGGCAGTTCAGAATCGGTTCTTTCTTTTGGGAGACAATAACTCCATTTATCGCTCACTTTCCCTTTGAAACTTTGCAGACCTTTTACATTCACAAACACTACATGAAAGGTAATCTCCGAAAAGCATAATGTGGGCACTTGAAGCTGAAACAAAATAAAAAAAACTAATAAACAACAAAAGCGCATAACAAAATTAATAAAATAAAATAAAACCTAATTCAAGTATTATACAAGTAATACTAACACTGGATCTTATAGAACAAATGGCCTCTCTGTTGTCTAGTTTTAGACTTTAATGCTTGTCAGTCCCAGCGTAAACTAGTTCATATCTGTGTCATCAGCCTTTAGAGGTGAGGGAGTCCAAGTCGTCCTCTCATAAGGTGGTGAAGCTGGGCGTCTGGGCGAAGAACCAAACACAGGGAGTCGCCATTACTGAGATGGCCACTGCTCTGGAGAGCGGCAGGTATGAGTTTGTGTCTGTTATTGCGTCCTCAGGAAAGCAATTTAGCTATCATTTTGACTAAGACCTACTGTATACAATAAGCAATAAAAAAAGCTCATTTGTGTATGGTACAGGTTTGTCTATCGTGATATCGGCGGCTCTGACCCAGAGCGAATGGCTGCCCCACGTGTAGCTGAGTATGTTCAAACTGTCTTCAAGGATAGTCCTGTAACGGTGAGTCTTTGAGTGGCATTCAATACAGTTTAAAGCTGTATCTCGTGTCAATGCTTCATTCATCTCCATGTGTTTCTTAGGTGACCGTAGTGAGTGATTTGAATACTCTGGAGAAGGAGTACCCCTGTTTGGCTGCAGTCAACCGCTGTGCTAACAGTAAGAGCATGGTTATGGATAGAATATCCATTTAATATAATATGGAATTACAGAGAAATTTCACAAAATTTATACTAAACACTGCTTGTTTCAGATTAGTTACAGCCAAAACTAGATCCCTCAAAGCAGTGATCCATACCAAGAACCAGACATCCAGTTTGATAACTAAAATAGAGAAAATGCAGGATTTATTCATTGATAAATTATTAAAACATTTTATTTCAAACACTGAATTAAAAATTTATAATATATAATTTAAAAAATATATATAATTTATTATTTTCAATTCATTTATATTATAAATTAACATTTTATTCAGTTTTCAGTGACAGTTTTCTATTTCAAATAAATGCTGTTCATTTCAACTTTCTATTCATTTAAGAATAGAAATATTAAGCAACACATCTGTTTTTGACATTAATAATAATAATAATAATAATAATAATAATAATAATGTTTCTTGAGCACCAAATCAGCATATTAGAGTGATTTCTGAAGGATCATGTGACACTGAAGACTGGAGTAATGATGCTGAAAATGTAGCTTTGCATCACAGGAATAAATTACATTTGAAAATATATTCAAATAGAAAACAATTATTTTAAATTCAAATAATATTTCACAATATTTATGTTTTTACTGTATTTTTGTTCAAATTTAAATGCAGCCTTAGCGATCACATAGAACGCATTTTTGCAGTGAGAGGTGCCTTTTTTGAATAGATTTCTGTTGGCAGAGAGTGTTATGTGCGCTGCTTATGCGGTCCGGGTGCCTTGCATTTTAACCGTCTGCAAAACGACCCCAAACGTTTTAACAATATATAATATGAAATGTATAATATAACAAAATTATTAAAAAGTATTTATATCTTTTTACATTGTCAGTAAAATAAATCAAAGTCACCTTGTACAGTGGAAGTAGGATGAGGTATGAGACCATAAACCATAAGACCATGACCTAGACAAAGGCCACATTTATATTTTCTCCAGAACTGAAGACTCCAACTCTGGATCTCATTAGTGATTGTGTTATGTTACGTGTACTGTAATCATTAAGTTAAAAGGCTGATGTTTCTGCTTTAGCTGTGCCGCGCCATCAGGCCAGAGTGATCAAGCTGCTGTACTCTGGAGAAGGGCCCATTCAACAGACTCTCATGGTGGTTGGCAAGGTAATATTTAGGTTAACTGTATTTGGACACCCAGGACAGAGCAGTTTCCAGTGCATATGAATGTTGTATGTTATTGCAGGGCATTACGTATGACACCGGTGGAGCTGACATCAAGGCCGGTGGAGTCATGGCTGGAATGCACAGAGATAAATGTGGATCTGCGGCTGTTGCTGGCTTCTTCCAGGTACTGATCTCATACACACCTGCTTGTATTACTGACGATCAGAAGAATATTAAAGTCTAATGTCATTGTTGGTTTTGTTTTAGATCCTAGCCAAACTAAAGCCCAAACACCTGAAGGTTGTGGGTGCGATGGCAATGGTGCGGAACAGTGTCGGATCTGGTAAGCAACTTTGTCTGCATGTGTTGTCCAGGTTGAGTGTCTGTTACTAAGTATTTGTCGTCCTTTTTTTTAACCCATTGGCAGATTGTTATGTGGCGGACGAGTTGGTGGTGTCTCGTGCCGGTCGTAGAGTCCGAGTTGGAAACACTGATGCTGAAGGAAGAATGGTCATGGTGGACTTGCTGTGTGAGATGAAGGAGCAGGTACACGTATATATATGAGTATATAGAATAGTATGCATTACTGTTTTAAGATTTAAAGGTTATCATGAGATCTTGTTATATGAAATTAACTGTACTCTCACTCTAAGGTCTAATTTGCTTGTGTAGCACCTACTGCTCTGCGTGTAAAACATTACATTTAAAATAGAAAATAGTTATTTGTATAGTAAATTGTAACAATATTGCTGTTTTTACTGTTACTTTAATCAAATAAATGCAGACTTCTTTCAAAAACATTTTAAAAATCTTATTTTTTATTTTTGGATCATTTTTAACCAAAAAAAGTTATGAACCGCAGCTTTAATTTTATTTCTTGCTTTTTCAATTAATAAATGATTATATTAACTCTTTCCTGCCAGTGTTTTTGATAATTTACACAACTTCATGGCCCCAGAATATTTTGTTGTATAAATATCTGAACATGCAATATATTAAAAGAAAGAACAGAGCATGTTTTATTTCAGTTTTTTTCTCTTTCTCTTAAAAAAAAAAAAAGACTACAACATGCATATACAATGCTTTGTTTCTGCTGCTTCTTCCCCTGTGTTTTAATCCGGAGATTCTGTACTCGTTCAGAAGATGCTTAACAATGCCCCTTACCGTATAGACCTTAAAAAAGTGTGCAGCCATTTTTATAATTTTGTGTTTGAACTTCCGTTTTTGCATAAGCTCTGTATATTTCTGTGGCATCGCTGTTCAAGAGTAATTGGCTGAAGCGGTATAAATGTCATCATAATAAATGTCAGTAGCCCGGGAAGATTTTAAAATGAGCGGTTAATTCATAAATCTGTAAGATCTTACCTTCATGCTGTGGAAATACAAAAGACAACACAACAAAGCCAGTGCTGAAAAGGGGCAGGGCTACATAATATAACAGGGAAAACACGAAAAGCCAGAAAATTCCGTCACTGGTGGGGAAAGAACTAAATGTGACATTATCCTTTTTGGTGTGTTTCTGTAGGCGTTGAAGGAGGTGTCTCCTCATCTCTTCACTATTGCCACTCTGACCGGACATGCTACCAGAGCCATGGGACCGCACTACTCCGTGAGTACATGCTCCTGCATATCCTCCCAGGGTAGAGGGATAAACAATGTTCATCACATATCAGTGCTACTGTGACCTCTTTCATTTTGACCGTGTCCCTCTTCATGTGTCAATGTAGATCATAATGGATAACGGTGATGCCCAACGCTCAGGAACCGCTCAGCAGTGGCAGAAAGGTAAGAAGAGCTAACGCATGATTTTAATTTTGTTTCCGTAAACGTAGTTTCATTTGTCTGAAATCTGTTTGTGTGGCAGCGGGAGATGTGCTGGGAGATCCGTTTGAGGTGTCCACTATTCGTCGGGATGATTATGAGTTCCACAAAGGCAAGTCTGAGTATGAGGACATCCTGCAGTGCAATAACCTGCCCTCGCCCCTCCACACCACGGGGACACCAGGCACCTGCTGCCTTCCTCATCATGGCTTCTGGACTGGATAAGGTACACACACACACACACACACACACACACACACACACACACACACACACACACACACACACACACACACACACACACACACACCTAAGTTTTTGTAGAAATATGGGAAGAACCAAGGATTTATTAACTCAAAGATCCACTCGCTCAACTTTTACTCAAGTTACTGTAGTAAACGCTGCACAATGGTATCGCTTTTTTTACAACGCCGGACACATAATGGTAATTAATATGATTAGCCTGTAGCTTGACTATGTTATTAAACAGCTATTAATGTGTTGCTAATGTCAAGTCAAGTCACCTTTATGTATATAGTGCTTTTAACAAGTCCAATTGTTTCAAAGCAGCTTCACATTGTTAACAGGAAAATAATGCAACAGAATTTGTACAGCCGTTCTGGTGAAACGGTGATGTTATCCAGCTAATTTCAAGTATCATATAGTGTCAATGCGGGCAGATCGGTAATATAGATGAAATTTAGGTGTCCCCAACTGAGCAAGCCAAAAGCCAGAGACAATGGTGGCAAGGAACCAAAACTCCTTCAGGGCTAGAATGGAGAAAAAAATCTTGGGAGAAACCAGGCTCAGTCGGGGTGCCAGTTCTCCTCTGGCCGACGAACAGTGTATGATTATAATTCTGGCAACATTGCAGGTCTTAAGTCATATTAGGTAAATAGATATTCGTAAGATTATTCGAAAGATTGGAGTAAATCACGCCAAGACGGGTTTAATGAGGATGTCGTGTCGATGCGGCATTTACGGGGGGAGTTTATTTGACACACTCTCTGCAGACATTTCAGGGATGTGTTGGTCATGTCCAGGCGCAGGTCCACCATCTGATCTGGATACGGCTCGGATCCGGCTGACTGCAGTAAACCTCGGGATAAACAGAGAGACTAACATTAGCGTAGAGGCCATTCTTCTTATGATGTAACGAGTACATCAGGTGTTATGGGAAGTGTTCCCGGTTCCGGCTGACCTAGTTAATGCAGCCTAACAATCATTTACTGATTTGAATAATAGAAATTGGTAATGTTTTATGTGTAAGCCATAGTAAAGAGATGCATTTTTTGTCTAGATTTAAACTGACAGAGTGTGTCTTCTTCCCGAACAATGCTAGGAAGACTGTTCCAGAGTTTAGGCACTAAATAGGAAAAGGATCGACCGCCTGCAGTTGATTTTGATATTCTAGGTATTATCAACTGGCTAGAGTTTTGAGACCGCAATAGACGTGATGGAGTATAATGTGTTAAGAGTTCACTCAAGTACTGGGGAGCTAAACCATTTAGTGCTTTGTAAGTAATAAGCAAGATTTTAAAATTTATACAATGTTTAATAGGAAGCCAGTGCAGTGTTGACAGAACTGGGCTAATATGGTCATACTTCCTGGTTCTAGTAAGAGCTCGAGCTGCTGCGTTGTGGACCAGCTGGAGTTTGTTTATTAAGCGAGCAGGGCAACCACCCAGTAAAGCATTACAATAATCTAGCCTTGACATCATGAACGCATGAATTAACTGTTCAGCATTTTGCATTGAAAGCATGTGCCGTAATTTAGATATATTTTTAAGATGGTAGAATGCAGTTTTACAGTTAGAAACGTGGCTTTCAAATGAAAGATTGGTATCAAAGAGCACACCCAGGTTCCTAACTGACGACGAGGACTTGACAGAGCAGCCATCGAGTGTTAGACAGTATTCTAGGTTACTACTTGCAGAGTTTTTTTGTCCAATAATTAAAAATTCAGTTTTTTCTGAATTAAGTTGCAGGAAATTACTAGACATCCAATGTTTTATATCAGCTTTGCATTCCGTTAATCTTGTGAATTGGTAAGTTTCATCAGGCGTGAAGAAATATAGAGCTGAGTATCGTCAGCATAACAATGAAAACTAACGCCATGCTTCCTAATGATATCTCCCAGTGGTAGCATGTACAGGGTGAAGAGCAACGGTCCTAGCACTGAGCCCTGCGGTACTCCATACTGAACTTGTGATCGGTGTGACATCTCTTCATTTACTGCTACAAACTGATAACGGCCAGACAAGTATGATTTAAACCATGCCAATGCAGTTCCACTAATGCCAACATAATTTTCGAGTCTATTCAAAAGAATGTTGTGGTCGATAGTATCGAATGCAGCGCTAAGATCGAGTAAAACTAATAGAGAGATACAACCACAATCGGATGATAAGAGTAAATAATTTGTAACTCTGATGAGAGCAGTCTCAGTACTATGATACGGTCTAAATCCTGACTGGAAATCCTCACAGATACCATTTCTTTCTAAAAAGGAACATAATTGTGAAGACACTGCCTTTTCCAGTATTTTTGACAGAAAGGGTAGATTTGAGATCGGCCTGTAATTGACTAATTCTGTAGGATCAAGTTGAGGTTTTTAATAAGTGGTTTGATAATAGCCAACTTAAAAGTTTTCAGTACATATCCTAATGACAAAGATGAGTTAATGATATTAAGAAGAGGATCTATGACCTCTTGTAGCATCTCTTTTAATAGCCTAGTCGGTATAGGGTCGAGCATACATGTTGTTGATTTAGATGATTTAACGAGTTTAGCCAATTCTTTCTCTCCTATAGCAGTGAATGAATGTAATTTTTTCTCAGTGATACTACAATGCTCTGTCTGATGTGATACTGTAGTAGACGGCTGCATGGTTATAATTTTCTTCCTAATATTGTCAATCTTACACGTAAAGAAGTTCATAAAGTCATTACTGCTGTGCTGTTTACAACCATCAGAAGTGGTTGAAAACTGAAATTCACAGATCAGGTGCGTGGGGCAGAAGAGGGGAGAGTCGGGAGGGAGTTCAATGCCCTGACAGCTTGGGGAATGAAGCTGTCCTTCAGTCTGCTGGTCCTTGCTTGGAGACTGCGTAGCCTCCTCTTCCATTTACAAAGCAATCTTTAGTGGCAGCAGTGATAGTTCCTCCATATTTGAAGCGAAGGGACGGCTTTGCAGCCTTAGCTAAATTAAGTATACATGATACTAGGTAATGATCTGAGATGTCGTCGCTCTGCTGCAGAATTTCAACGGTATCAACATTTATTCCATGTAACAATATTAGGTCTAGAGTATGATTAAGGCGATGAGTGGGTCCTGACACGTGTTGCCTTACTCCAATAGAGCTTAGAATGTCTCTAAATGCTAATCCCAATGAGTCTTTTTCATTATCTACATGGATATTAAAATCACCAACAATTAGTACTTTATCTGCAGCCAATACTAACTCGGATAGAAAGTCAGCAAATTCTTTGATAAAGTCTGTATTGTGCCCTGGTGGCCTGTATACAGTAGCCAACACAAATGTCAAATGGGATTTATCAATTACACTAAATAATGCTACATAAAGCACCAAAACTTCAGAAGAATTATATTTGAAACTAGACTTCTGAATAATACTGAAGATATTATTATAAATGACAGCAACCCCTCCCCCTTTACCTTTCAGACGCAGCTCGTGTTTATAACAATAATCTTGAGGGGTGGACTCATTTAAAGTAATGTAGTCATCAGGTTTTAGCCAGGTTTCTGTCAAACACAGCATATCTAGATTATTATCTGTAATCATATCATTAACAATAAGTGCTTTTGGGGAAAGGGATTGAATATTCAGCAACCCGAGCTTTATCATTTGATTATCTGTATTATATCTGTTGTTTATTTGTTGGACATCAATTAAGTTTTTACTGTTGAATGGTCTTGATGTTTTTTTTGCATTTACTAATTCGGGGAACAGACACAGTCTCTATGTGATAATATCTAGGTGAAAGAGTCTCTATGTGTTGGGATTTATCTGACTTCTGTAACGGGAGACAGCTAGCAGACGGTCGGGTAAGCCAGTCCGTCTGCTTCCTGACCTGGGCCCCAGTTAGTCAAGATTTAGCTCTAAGACTATATGCCAAATTACTAGAGAAGAGCAGCACCATTCCAAGAAGGATGGGTGCCGTCCCTCTTCAGCACGTCAGGTCTGCCCCAAAAGCTTTTCCAATTGTCTATGAACCCTATATTATTTCGCGTATTTTGCTATGTTATTTATTTTATTTAGCGTACTTAATGTCACACAAACCATGTTCTGGTTCACCATCTCAGAGT
Organism: Paracanthobrama guichenoti; assembly: GCA_018749465.1. Taxonomy (NCBI): domain Eukaryota; kingdom Metazoa; phylum Chordata; class Actinopteri; order Cypriniformes; family Gobionidae; genus Paracanthobrama; species Paracanthobrama guichenoti. The sequence continues at coordinate 26,486,568 of CM031950.1, forward strand.
CAGACAGCTGCCTTCTAAAATCAGCATCCTTAAAAACCATCTACCATTGGTGAACCATTTCTTCTTCACTTGTGAGCCGATCATCACTCTTCACACACACAACGCTCCTCCCACCTGGACTATTTACTTTTTTCCGACTACAACGGAGTTCACACGGGACTTCAGCGCGAGACTACAGCTATTTTTTCTATAGACAGTACTCACAAAGGTATAACGATCAAGATTAACTTGAAAATTCCCTGGAGTTGTCCTTTAAAAATAAAATGCTGGTGGGGAAAAAGTTAAATGCAACATTTTTGCAAAAAATACATGCATATATTAACCATCTACACATTTGCCCCTCAGTATGGAGTGGACTCAGACAAACCTCTGCCTTACTCCCATATCGACATTGCTGGATCCAGCGGCCCTTTCCCTTGAGTCCCAACAGGAGCCCCACTTCTTGCCATGGCAGCAAAGTACCTGGAGCTCTAAATATACATCCAATGATTTTCTGTTCTGTCATGAATTCAGTTATTGAATTGAATTAATCTCGCTTAATGGCTTTCATATCTGCTCTGTCTGACAGACAGTGTGGCCAAATAATAACGCTTTAATCCTTCCAGAATGAACACCATCCATCTTTATTCTTTTGCATTATTTCTGTTGCATCATACATGCATAAATGCCTCTCTTCACATCCTTAAAAACCTCTATGCTCCTCTCACTCATCTTATCACGTTTTGTGGTACTGTGTAGGTTTTCTATATCTAATAAGTATTTACAGAGATTAATGTTAATTAACCAAACCAAAGTGTTTCCATTCTTACCCTGTAGCCTTAAAGTTAAAGAGGGGTGAGGAAGCTGAGCCAGTGATTTGAATTACATCTGTGACTTTGTTTGGCAATACTGTGAGAAGAATAATGCATATTGTTTAACCGCCCATTTTGTACAAGTATAATTTTGTGTGTAATCAATCAAAATATGAGAATAAAAGCATTTTAGCAAATAAAAGGATCATGATGCATTCTGTATCCAACTGAAAGTCCAGTTGATCTGTGATTGATTTAAAAAAAAAAAAAAAAATGCTATTTAAAATGTTAATCTAAATTTTAATTTGACTATTTTGCTTTATTTGTAACACTTTACATTAAGGCTTCATTTGTTAAAATAGTTAACGAACTATCGATGAACAAATACTTCAAAAGCATGTATTAATTTTAATGTTAATCTCAACATTTACTAATACATTTTTAAGATGCTGCAATGTAATTACTCATTGGTAGTTCATGTTAGTGCATTAACTAATATTAATTCTTAATCTGTAGGGTTTAATATGGAGTTGGCCCACCCTTTGCGGCTATAACAGCTTCAACTCTTCTGGGAAGGCTTTCCACAAGGTTTAGGGGTGTGTTTATGAGAATTTTTGACCATTCTTCTAGAAATGCATTTGTGAGGTCAGGCACTGATGTTGGACGAGGAGGCCTGGCTTGCAGTCTCTGCTTTAATTCATCCCAAAGGTGTTCTATCAGGTTTAGGTCAGGACTGCACTGGTGCGCAGTCATGCTGGAACAGGAAGGGGCCATCCCTAAACTGTTCCCACAAAATTGGGAGCATAAAATTGTCCAAAATGTCTTGGTATGCTGAAGCATTAAAAGTTCCTTTCACTGGAACTAAGGGGCCAAGCCCAACCCCTGAAAAACAACCCCACACCATAATCCCCCCTCCACCAAACTTTACACTTGGCACAATGCAGTCAGGCAAGTACTGTTCTCCTGAAACCGCCAAACCCAGATTCATCCATCAGATTGCCAGACAGAGAAGCGTGATTCGTCACTCCAGAGAACACATCTCCACTGCTCTAGAGTCCAGTGGCGGCGTGCTTTACACCACTGCATCCGACGCTTTGCTTTAACACTTGGTGATGTAAGGCTTGGATGCAGCTGCTCAGCCATGGAAACCCCACTCCATGAAGCTCTCTATGCAGTGTTCTTGAGCTAATTTGAAGACCACACAAAGTTTGGAGGTCTGTACCTAGACTCTGCAGAAAGTTGGCGACTTATGCGTACTGTATGCCTCAGCATGCACTGACCCTGCGCTGTGATTGTATATGGCCTACCGCTTCTTGTCTGAGTTGTTGTTCTTCCCAATTGCTTCCACTTTGTTATAATACCACTGACAGCTGACCCATCGATTTAATAGCGAGGAAATTTAACAAATGGACTTATAGCACAGGAGGCAACCTATCACGGTCCCACGGTTGAATTCACTGAGCTCCTGAGAGCAGGAGCTAGGTGCTTGAGTGTCCCAATACTTTTGGCAACATAGTGTATGTAAAACAAATCGAATGCATGAATCTTTCATAACACAAACTAAAGATGACAATTCAGCAATATATATTATTTTTACCATTACGTCTTTATATGACTAAATTCTCTTCAATTGTACTTTTGAGAAATTATATTTTTGAGCTTTATAGTCGTGACTCGTAAATTTTAAATTAGTGACAGGCGTGATCATTTTAACGGTGAACCACTGAGATAAATGGGAATGCTAACATGGGTTATTAATAATTATAACAAATACTTATTTTATTATTATTACATAATTATTTACATTGATTATCCATAAAAAAAAACATACTACGCTTTTCTTTCAAACATAATGGACAACTGTATGATGTGACTGTAGGAATGTGTGAAGGCAGCTTTAAGCAACTATAAAATTTGAAACTTTTTACAAATTATTTTATCATTTATACATATATACAGGAAGTCAAGGTGAATGCATGCGTTTAAAAATGTGCAAAAACAACAATATAAACTATGAAAAAAAATCAATTCATATAACCTGTGCTTTACATTTTATTGCAGCATCATCTTTGTGATTACAATCAGAAAGACAAAAACATATTTCTATGCAAAAGTTGACAGAAATGTGAATGGCCTTTTTATAGTGAAATTAAAGGTTTTAAATAAGACAAACAGAATGCCAGTGCATAATAATATTTTATTCATTCAACTTAATCTATATGCATATGGTTCTTTACCACAGGATTCATCAGAAAAAGAGAAAAGAAAATAGAGGGAAAAACTGAACCCTCTACAAAAATGTATATAGCCTTTCTTTTGTCTTTTACATATTGGGTTCACTCAACACACAGCAAGCAGTGGAGTCAGCTGATCTCAACATCTGAACACTGTAGAACCCTGTCTAATAGTCAAGTGCTTAAGACCCACTAAGTTCTCAGCTATTCCAGCAGAAAAAGAAAAAAAAAAAAGATTCCTCGTGTGCATGTTTATGTATTATTGTGTCCAATTATGAAAGGCAGTTTTCAGGCTGGACAAATGATAACAGCTGGTAAGTTGAATACAAACTGAAGTTCATTACAAGAGCTGGAAGAAAAAAGTGTGATGGATTTGAAACAGCATGAACCTGTTACAATCAGTAAGTTTTGTGCATATGTGCCTGACAGGAAGAAGAACTCAAATGCATCTAATCCTCACTTCAGGTTCTTCATTTTTTCTGCTGTTAGTGTTGCTAAAGTTTATTCCAAAATTCAAAGCATGAAGGTTGAAGTACAATGGTGTCACGGATATGATGAACGGGGGCAGGATGTCTCTGCAGCTGGCTGACTGCTACCTTGGGACCCCCCGAAATATATCACTGCAACCCATAACATACAACCATATCATTTTTCTCTATCCACTTTTTGGACAATAATGGAGTATCGGCACTGAACTACAGCGCTGTGTTTCAATGCTGATAAGAGAGAGACTGAAGTTACGGGAGTTGTTGTTCCGATGCGATGCATTAAAGTCTCTTCTGTAGGAGACGCTGAGAACTGTGGGACTGATCTATAATACTGTATCACTGCTGCTATTGAACTTCCTGCAGGTCACTGAACGTCTGGAGAGGGTCTCGTTCAGCTGGGGCATCAATGAAGGGAAGCTGCTATTGAGGGATATAATGAAACCTAAGCTTGTGGGAGGAATAAGGCAGAAGATAGTGACAGGAGTGAAGGGTGAACTGCAGTGTTTACTTGGTGTGAACCATAGAGGTGCTGAACAGAAGCTTCTGCTTTTTCTTTTTCTTCTTCCCCCCCTTCTCATCTAAAAAAAAGAAAAGAAAGATAACGTGTAACAAACGTTCTGGAAAACACTAACTATGGTTTTGAGGAGAAAAAAAAAAAAAAAAAAAACTCTCTTTTTCTTTGTTTCAGAGTGAGCTAGTTGAGGGTAGTGCCGTTTCATTTGAATGAATCATTTGAATGAATCAGATGGTTCAAAGAAAGGATTTACTGATTCACTTGAAAGGTCTCTGTCCAGAAGTCCCTGTGTGGCATTTTATGCACATTTGTGGTTTAACAAATGTTTTATTATTATAAGAAAAGTTTGAGTTTGATGCAGTCAGCCCCATTATTTTTGTGCCAAACAAACACTGCTTTTATTATTAATAATAAAACTAGTACCTATATATAATAACTATGACATGACACTAATTCAAAAGTTTGGGGTTGGTGAGTTTTTTTAAGAAACCAATACTTTTAAATCGGCAAGGATGAATTAAATGAATCAAAAGTGACAGTAAATACATTCATAATGTGACTAAAGAATGATTTCTGAAAGATCATGTGACACTGAAGACAGGCGTAATGGCTGCTAAAAATTACATTAAAACATTTTCAAAGTTATTTTAAATCATATTTTAAAATCACATTACTACTGGTTTTACTTTAAACCCTGTTCATATTTCTATCCTGCTTCTGTTACAATTTTGAGGGGACCAATCACAAACCGGCTTATCCACCTGGTGCGCTATTGGCGGGTTTAACACAATGACGGATAGAGAAGCGATGGATCGTTGATCTGATTGGTTGAAGGACTATCCAATTGCGTACAGAGTAGGGCTGCAACTAGCGATTATTTTGATAAATCGATTAGTTGGCGATTATTGTTATTATTTTTTTTAATTTAAAAATAAAACATCAATCAACCGATTAATCGGATAAAAAGGCCTTTTTTTTTTATTGACAAAACACACTATTCCATATCCTGCCCAATGCTGTCCTTCAAACAAACGTGTCCGCTGAGTGCTATGAATGCACACATAGTGAATATATCTACCTTTACATAAATTAGCCATGGTTTTACAATGAACAAAACAAACGATAATAAATAACATGGTTACTGTAGTTATTCAATGGTAACCACAAATGAACCATAGTTATGCTTCAAATCCATAGTTTAACTTTGTGTGGTTATACAAATGGTAAATCAATACAGCAAAAGCATGGTTTTACTATCTAATAGAACCATGGTTAATTTCCATAAGTGTATCTGTACTATAGCCTACATTATGTGCAAAAAAAGTTACTAAGCAAAAGGAGTTTAAATCCCTACATTAAAAAAAAAAGTGTTACCAGATAAGGGAATCTTACAGATAACACACACACACACACACACACACACACACACACACACACACACACACACACACACACACACACACACACACACGCTCTCTCTCTCTCTGGACACAGTACCTGTTGCTGTCATTTCTTTATCCTGTAGAAACGTCTTACATTTATATTCAATCATTCTCCCTTTACAGTTACTACTCTCATAAAATATTTGAATTACATGTTGACTTTTAAACCTAAATTTAGCATCTAACAGCAGATATTTCAGCTAAATGAATGTTTTTGTGCTGAATATTAATTGTGTCCCTCTCGACTGCGTTCTGTCTGTACGTTCTGTCTCGACTGCGTTCTGCGTGTGCCTGCTGCTCGTTCAGTGAAGTTTACGCAGACTGTCAGGACGTGCTTTAATGCAAAATGGAATTACTCGCGTGATTTATCATCATTTACAGATGAGGATAGAACTACTGTTCTCTACATAGATCAGTAAAATGAACGTTTTGCGCTAAGGACGCACACGCATCTGTCAAAGCGCATGACAGGGTGTGTTAAACGCTAATGCATTCACTTGAAGCTTAAAGTAAACAATTCTCATGTTTTGGGTGCTTGGATCATGTCCCTTTCCTGCATCTGCTCACTCTGTTTCCGCTCCACTATTTCTAGATGCACATTTCGTCCATAAAAATGCATTATTCAGTGCTGTCATTTGGCGCAACGGGTGGACGCTTTGCGTACAGAGGGCAGACCCGACTAATCAATTAATGAGAATCGTTATCGATGATTTTCACTATTGATTATTATTGATTTTAATCGATTAGTTGTTGCAGCCCTAGCACAGAGTCATTTGAACTATGCCCGTTGATCATGAAAATACAGAGCAGACTCCCCAGACTAATGTTCAATCTTAACATAGGCACCGGATCGCGGGCAGGGGGGTTGACGGAAGTGGGCGTGTTTGTACTTTTATTTTATACAAAACATTCAAATCAACTATCACAAACTATGCATCATTTGAAAGCTAAAACACTCAATATTCTGCGCTTGTTTCTTCGTGTTCTGCACTTGTTTCTACAATAAATACACCAGAGAGGGTTAAATGAAATGCTGAAGCACTACCTATTTAAACATTAGCATAATAAACGCAGTACTCCTCTTTCAACTCCTGTCATTCAGATCAGATCAGATAAATCCAAAAAACAACAGCATACATGTCACTGTAAGTGTCTCTCTTCAAAATGCAACCCACTTTTTAATCCAAAACTACGAAAAATAGGAAAAAAACAAGAAATCCTTCTTTGTTTGCATGAGCGTTTTTAGTTAGAGTATTCAATCATGTCCATTTTCAATGAAACATCGATTCTAATCATTATTCTAACAATCTCCCCTCTACTTTGGACTCTTCCTCTCAAGTTAAACCCTCTCAGGTCTCTCTCCTTCAATCACAGGCTTTCTGGTCACGCTTTATATACAGGAAGCGCATTACTGGCTCGCGAGCTGTCAATCAAAGCGCCCATAGTTTTGTTGGATATCGGCAGTCAATACCTAGCCAATGCCTTGCCAGCAAAGGATGGACATAGTAGCCAATCAAAAGGCATTATCTTGCGCAGTGTTTGTAAGCATTATTGGTGAATACCACTCGTGCAGGACACGGCAGGACACATGGGCGTGCGCTTACCAGTTGCGCACACATCGCAGTGGAGCGCGCAGACTGACAGACTGTTTTTATCCACTAAATGAGTTTTGTAAATTCTACAAATAGTTGCTTTAGTTTTCAGGAACTGTATATCCATTATAATGGATAGTTTATTCAGCAGTTTATTGCAGATTTATTTGAATGAAAAACTACTCTTTACAATTACAGATGTTCTGAAATAAATGGCCTTTTTGAAAGGACGCCTAGTCTTTTCTTGACATAAAAGCTTACAGAAGCTACATTTTTGAGAGCATCATCCTCAAATTTGAATCAAAACATGATCAGACATTCAGTTTTATATTTAGGTTATTTTCAGGCCCTTAACATTAAAGTCTCTACGTTTTGTGTTTTTAATTCACTTAGGAAAAAAATTAAAGTCACTTACATGTATATTTTCCCTTGTTTTACTCTGTTCCTATACTACTTTGAGTTATTATCACTCTTGGGTAACAAAATTGAAAGTGTCTAGTTTAAAATGTATGAATATAGACCATAGGGTTTAAGAGCTGCTGACATTTTTATTTGGGTATGTCGTTTTCAGAAAATTTTCAAAAATAGGGGCGCAGGTTAAGAGGTTAAAAGATTGAGCTTGGTCTGATGATAGCCAGACAAGGTTCTGTATTTTTTTTTATCAAATAAAAGCAGCAATATAAAAATCTTACTGACCCCAGACTTTTTGAACCGTAGTGTATAGAAATGTTTCTCTCACCAGGGATTGGTAAAGCCTGTGCTGGGGTTTGATTTCCATTGTCCAGCTGTGACAAAGCCTGCTCGAAGGCCTGACTGAAGGAGTTTTGGAAACTAGGTACTGGGACCCGATCCGAGCCATCACTCTCTCCATCACTGTCTGCCATAGGAGGGGCCAGGAACATGTCTGCTATGGAGGAAAACACACACACACACGTCACTACAAAACTATGCTAATTAGAGTTAATTAACAGTGAGCCAACAATAAACAAGTGTGTCAGACAGGTCAAGTGTTAACAGGAGGCTCACCTTTCTTTGGGATACTTTTAGGCCCAGCATCCACACGGGCTTTCCCATCTTTCAGCATCTACACCAAAGGGGATCATCAGTATGGTACAGTTTGACACTCACAATGGCATTCTTTTATTTAACTATATTCAAATGTAGTTTTAATTTCATTTCATGTGACAATTTTTTCCATTACACGAAGACAATGTGATGGCTTGTTATAAATGTGAAAGAAAGCACTTTAGGCAAACCTGAGCGAAGGACATGCAGTGAGAGTCCTCTTCCACACTGGCGACACTCAGGGATGGACTATGCTCAGTCAGATTAGGGAACATCACTCCATCTGAAATAAATACAGGAAATAAGCACAAAAGACAAAGCACTGAAGGCCAGGTCAAGAGAGAATGTGAGTGTTACCTGATGAAGGGCTGCTGCTCAGAGGGGACGGGGGTCCCAGCAGGAACTCTGGGAGCTGCATCTGTGAGCCACTCTGAGGAGGAGATCCAAACGCAGGAAAATGCTGGAGGTTCTCCAGCCCAATGTGTACCTCTGGATCTGAACACAAGACGACACATTCAATAAATCACTCCCTGACAAACCAATTACAAAATGAGCAGAACAATGTTCCACAATCTGACATTTTGTCTAATTTCAAAAAAGTGTTTTTTCAGAAACGTAATACGCAATGGGGAATTAAATTCTCACATTTCCCCTGTTTCCTGTTTTCCTCTATCTCAATCCTCTTCTCCCTTCTCTTTTCATCCCTTGCTTTCTTCTGTCTCAGGCGCTTCCGTTTCTCCAAGTCCTCTGCCAGAAAGACAAAAAAAAAAAAATGTTAAAAACTTTTAATACTCATTTTGTAGAACTTGCTAATACAATCACATAATACACATTTAATTTTTTCCCCAAACTTGTATAGCAAAACATTGAATCCTGACATATATAGCATAATATAGCACTTCCCATTTCCACTTTGTAAACATGGTAAAGTGCAGTTTTGCACCAAAAAACTTAGATTGTTTTACTTTTGCAAGTTAAGAAATTAAGACAAAAGTATTTTAATATTTCATTGCTATTTTAATTTCTTTTATAGTGGAGTTGTATTACTTGGCATGCATGTACCTGCGAAGCTGTCCAAGGTCTCTTTTGAGAGAACGGGTGGCTGAAGATTAAGCTCACAGAGGCTGAACTCACACGTGAGGGGCAGGTGAGAGAGGTAACGATGGCGGCGACGAATATCCTACAAATGAGGTCTGTGTTAATTACTTCATCATGATAGGCATTACTTAAAACCTGATCCTTTGAGAGCAGCATAAATTCACCATAGTAAAAGATTATTTTTACACACAAAATGCCAGGATGTTAACTGGGCACTGAGGTCATGGTACTGGTCAAATGTGTGAGGCTGTGGGTACCTCAGAGACCGTGTGTCCATCAATCTCCACTACTGTAGCGGTGATGGACTGAGGGCTGTTCTCCAGGCTCCCGTACTCCCTCAGCAGACAGCGCACATTCACTGGGTGCAGAAACATCTGCTGACCATCCTCAGCTAAAGATACAAAAGAGAAATAAGTCATATTTACTCTCCATCTCTACTTCTTACAGTTACGTACAGTTTAAGCATCATTACAAATAGACTAACACACACCTTGATAGAAGTAGTAATATGGGCCATGATGAGCAGTCTGACTGGTCTGAGGGGTCTCTTCTACAGGTTTGTCCTCCAGAGCCCCTTCAGGCATCTCTTCAGCCACCTCAGGAACACTCTGAGCGGCCAACTCTTCCCCTGGCTCCTCATGAGCCTCCTGAAGCTCATCATCAAAAGCTGAGGCATACTGCAGGATGGGCTGTGGTGGGACACAATATTCAGGTTCCAATTTATATTAAGTTCCTTTAACTACTGTAAATGTACTAACATTTAAATGAATCAGTTGATACAATGCACTTATTGTGTACATACATGACTTATATTGTACTTTTACCTGAAAAATAATACAGACACATATTAACTGCTATAATTAAGCTCTGTTATTACATATATAATTACACTGTTGACCCTTCTTTTCCACCTTAAGCCTACCCAAACCTGTCTCTGACCATACCTGTATCCCACCTCAATAGCAGCGTGTATTGGGTTGCACTTTATTTTAAAAGTATGTGCCTATGTTATAATCATTATAAGTAAATAATACATAAACATTTAAAGGCTGTATGCTGTTTAAAAGTAAACATTGTTTATAAAAAAGATCAAGTGAAAAATAAGCAACAATCTAGGCATAATTATTATTATTAGTAGAGACGTATTACATAGAGACGTAGCTAAATCTGCTGTACAACAGTAGCCTTATATATTCTGTCAATTTCTTCACGTTAAACCAAGCTTTTTATTTTGACGGGTTGCCGAGAAGACCTTTGAGTGTCTGTGTTCATGATATGACAGATTGCTCAAATGAAAAGGTAAATGCTCATGAAGTGACGGTTTATGCGTTCGTATAGTGACACATGGGCATGGCAGAGACTACAAAGATAGCGAGCGAGCAAGCGTCACTCGTGCGCGCCCGTCATTCACACAGAGACGCAAAACATGCAGGAGTAATATTTAAATAGTATTTGGCAGTTTAATATTCACAGACACTATTCGGCTAGTCTGGAGCCCTGCGCTTAGATAAACATGGAAGCGACTGAACGCAGATGCGGGTACCGCGGGAGTCGGTACTACAGAAATGATTGTATAGTCACATTTTTTAAATTTCAGTACCGACTTGGTACCGAAGTACAGCAGAGTCATACTAAAAGAAATGAGCACCGTATCTACTGACCTTGGAGGTAGCGAGGTTCTTGACCACAGTCACCTCAGGAGAGTGCTCAGATAGAGACAGTTTCCTCATGTCCACCCCCTCAACAGAACCGCCATCCTTACGGCGACACTTTAAAAGACCCTCCTCCCGCTCCTGCTCATTCAGAGATAAAACGTGAGGGTTGCATGTTAGGGTAAGCATGAACGGTTTAAAGTAATAAATCATACAATAAATTACATATTACAAGTTATTGTCCCCTTAAATGCCTTTAATGTAGTTTACAATATTTTTGAGTAACGTATAGCAACTATTTTTTCTTTGACATTTGTGTGGCAAATGCTTTTATCCAAAGGGATTCCAAAGTGATCAAAAATCACGTAGCTTTTCCCTTTATCATTTTTTTCAGGCATTTCTAAATGTTACATTGTATGTTTTCAGTTGTATAAAACAGTTTAATAAATGTTATATAGATGGTTGCATGTAAACATTTAAGTTTGCAATTCAACTCATTGTTTTTCTGAAATAAATTACACAATAAATTGCATAACCCAAGTTATACCACTCAAAAATAGCTTCAACGTCAATTAAACTATTTGAGTAACTTATAACAACTAGTTTTCAAAACAACAGTGTGACTTGTTTAACTAGTTCTGAGTGTCAAAGCAGCTTGTCCAACCCAACATTCATATGCCGGTGTGAATGCTTGTGTACCTGCAGCTGCAGTAAGGCGCTCTGTATGAAACAGGACTGTGGGTCATCTTTCTCTTGGCTGAGCTGGGATTGGAGAGCCATCCTCTCTTCAGCCAGCAAACCCAAAACCTGCTGCTGAGATGCCAGCAGTAGCTTAGAGTATGCGCGTAAATGCACATCTGCAAAAAAAAAAAAAAAAAAGGGGGGGCAGCTTGTCAAATAAGACAAGGTGAACACCACAAAAATCTCATGCAAACAGCAGAATGCCTCACCTCCAAAATGAATGGGCTCCTCCACTTTAACCCACTGAGAGCTGGGAAGAGCCACCAGCGATCCTTTCTCTCGCCGCATCAGACGCATAGTGATGACGTTACCAGACACGTACTGACGAGTCTCCATGGCAACCACACTGAAAGTTGATGAGATGGGTTTCAATGACATAAACATAAATGAGACATTGCAATATGTTAACTGAGTAAATATGTCCACTAAGATTTTTTAATCTTAAATTTTAAATTATTAGACTTCTTTTTAAAGAAATGAAAAAAAAAATAGTAACAGGTAGTGTATATGGCACTTATGTACCAGGTGTTTGATTTAAGGCAAACTTGTTTCCATTTTTTGTTACATGAAGTTTACATAAATGATGTTCACATTAAAGGTGCAGTAATCGATTTCTGAAAAGCACTGTTGAAAATGTAAATCAACACCTAAACAACAATATTTGCTAGACGTCTGTTCTGTGCGTGCTGAAAAAAAAATATTGCGTTTGTACCTAGTCCTGGCAGTGTAAATAGGAGAAAAACTAAGTTGATCGGACTCATCAGACCAAACACCATAACATTCTTGTAGCCAATCAGCAATAGCATCCGCTCATGATGCGGGAGGAGAGCGAGAGAGCGGGCGGGAAATTTGTAGAAAGACTGTAGATAGAGAGATGGCTGAGATATTACCAAAGAGGGAATGGCCAGAGAAATATAACTGGAAAAAGAAGAGAGTTACAATCAGGCAAGAGCTAGGACCACGTTAACATTAGAAAAGCTTTCCAGTGCTGGAGAGATGTTAGAGAGCGGGAAAGCCTGAAAATGGATTGCTTTGGTTTAGGCTTGCTGCGATAGTCTGTGTTCAGGCGAAATACTGGTAACATCACTTGCCCACCGCGGCACCGCCCCCACTGTCGGTTTGATTTTTATAGTAGTAAAATCATTTAGTTCAGTCAGAGAACGGACACTACAATTAAAAACTGAGTGCATCTGCTTAATACAGTGTGAGCTGAATGAGAGTCTCAGCACAAACTAACAGCAGGAGTCAGATTTCATTCATCACGAGAGCTAAGAGCTGACAGACAAGATGATCGCGGAAGATTTGGTTTCAAAGCAAAATGTAAAAGCACCCATTTAAGTTAATTTGTCATTGTACTGTTTTGTTGTTCATTAAGAATAATAGGCTAATGAACCCACCATTCAAGCAACCCGCCCCCGAATTGCCGCTACTTCTAAACCCAAAGTATATGTGCACGGCCACACTGTCATTCACATCCGCACTGTCATTCATTTACGGCCGCATGTGTCATTCACGGTGCGTGTCCACAGGCGCGTTTTCAAAATTACCTCACCGTCACATCCCTACTTTGTTTCTGCTTGACACAAATTTTTGCTGTTTCACAAAACCAAAATAAGCTGTTGTGTGTTGTTGAATCGCAGCTGATTCATCCATACTTGCGCGAGCTGTCTGAGTGGTTAGTGGTTGCCTGTGGTACATTGCTTGTTTGCTATATATGGGGCAAGCAATGAAGGGAAGGGTAAGTTTGTTTGGTTGATTTCAAATATCAACAGTGTTTCTCAGAAATCGCTTGCTGCACCTTTAACCAAAACCAAACAAGCATTATAAACTGGAAATTTCGGTATGAACCTCTTGAGATCAGCGCTGTGCACGGCCTCATAGCAAATGGGGCACTTGGACCAACTCTTCTCACTCAGAGAGAGGTAGTGCAACATGCATGGCCAACAGTAGATGTGGCCGCAGCGCGTCATATGGGCCGCCACAGGGGGATAAAGGCAGATCGGACAAGACGGCACCTCATGACTGTAGATGCGCTGTGTGGAATGAGAAAAACATCATGAGCAACATTTGAAGAAAATGCACTGCCGGCATAAACAAAGAAGTGTGAATTCTGTACTGACCACTTGCTGCACACAGTCCCAGTCCACCAGAGTGTCCGGATCAGTGAAGTGGGCTTGATAGTCCTGATCATCAATTACCACAAACTGGCAACTTGTGGACAAAAGGAAGATGTACTCATCAGCTAATCATTTTTCTGTTTTGACTACATGAACTGACACATTACACCAGAACAAATTAAGCAAGCACATTGTGTGTAAGCTGTAAATCCAGTTTGGCCAAATAGAAAAAGGTGGAGCAGACCTAAACCGTTTAATCAATAAACAGTACACTAGTGTTTACAGTTAACTAAAACTATTAAAGAACATTTATGTTAACTGAAATAAAATTAAGCAATTTAGATAATACTTTCATTAAATATTTAAAAAATAATAATAATAATAATAAATATATATATTATATATATATATATATGTGTGTGTGTGTGTGTGTGTGTGTGTGTGTGTATACACACACACACATATATATACATACATACCATTGTGCCACATTAAAGGGGTCATGAATTTTTTTAAATGTTCCTTGAGGTTCACTTATGTAAAACAACTATATATGCAGAAAAATATTATTTTCAACTTTCATTCTGACCCTCTGTCTAAAATGATTTGTTTTTAAGGGGCTGATCCTTTAAGGCTTGTCAGTAAACCGACACTTATGATTGACTAACGCTATTGCACACGAGTTTGTGTTTTGAAAACATTATACATATAAAACCTTAATTTATAGACAAAGCTTTATGAAATCATTTGCTTGCGGTTTGTGATGCAGCTGCTGTCAGATTGACAGTTGACTGCTTCATCTTTCAACAAAAGTTTCTTTGCAAACTCCCCATTACATTGTGCCTCATTTACAAATCAAAATGCTCCGAACAAACATAATCCTCTGATGCGATCCGGGACACTATTAAAATTAACTATCCACTTGACGCAAGATGTCATTGAGAGGCGATGGTTAAAATTGCTTATTTCTCTGGATTTAAACATTCTTGGAAACATTTGGGATAATGTACACGTCAACAAAATATATAACATTATTCTAGTGGTTTTATGATATTTTAATCTTTGTGCCTTTAAAAAAAAAATGAGGACATTTTAAACTCTGAAACTTGCAGGATGCTTTAATGGTACAAAGACCTCTTATATATCAAATGATCAAGGCAAATTGGATTTCTCATGTCATGACCCTTTTAATAAATAATATAATACTAAAATAACACTGCAATACAGTAAATATTGTTGCATGATTTAATACCAATTCATATAAAAGTATGCAACATATTCTGCTGTACTCACTTAGCCTGTAGGAAAAGCTCCTTGTTGAAGGGCTTGTGTTTGTGACCCCACTTGTTGCGGCGACCCCAGCAGGAATGGCTATCGCCTACGGAGCCAAAATGGCCTCCACGTGGCTCAAACGTAAAGTTGAGCAGGTGGTTCAGACTTATCTTTTTGGGTCCAGCAAACTGAGCCGGGCTAAACTCGGCCCGGCGGTTCTCTGCTACCTAACGAGAACAACAGTTCATCCTGGTTACTCCATGTAACAACAGATCTGTTTATTTACATTGTGTTATTTTCTTGTAGTTCATTAACCAACATGATTACGGTAATTTTCACATTAGCATGCAATAAGGAAGCATAAAAACATGGAAATAAAAGGCTTATTTGTAACACACCTCTTCTCTTCTCCCACCACCATCGAGGCCATACTGTCGCCCCCCTCCGCCACCTCTCTGAGGGGGTCTCTTGTCAAAATTCTTGCTTTTATGTGGCTGGGAGCGTCGTGGACCTGGAAAGCTCTCGGCCTTGGCAAAAGCAGGCTCACGTTTGCGGCTATAGCGCTTTGAGCCCCCATTATTCTTACCATCTAACAGAACAGGGAAAAGAAGGATAAATGTCAGTACATTAATATATTATTCCAAGCATAACATTTTACTTGACAAGGGGGTGACCAACTTCAGGAAAATATTAGATGTTCTTGATTGCAATACTGACAATTTGATAAGTGTCGTTTCTCCGCAAGCTGAAATTATATCTATACCCCTGAATTGAAAATGAAAGTGTACACTTTTCAATATTGTTGACAGCATTCACAAAGGCTAATCAATCCAGTCACACACTGCTCTCTAAAGTGTTTCAGAGGGCCAGATGATAAGAGCAAGGGGTGTAAATGCACACAGCTTATCGTTCGGCAGCAGAGATCACTGTCCCATACGGTTCACAAGCCCACATCAAAACATTATACTCATAACTAAAACATAGACGACACTGTTAAAGTTGTTATCTACAGTGATTTGCTTCTGATATGCCGGAGGCTTTCTTCGGGTCCATCCAAAAGCTAGAGGGCAATACAGCACGGAAGCTTTTCTTTTGGTCACATGGCAGACTGCTGACAAGAATAGATCCTGACCATGATCCTCATGCATCTGATCTGCTGCTAAGAGGAGTAGCAGATACAATAAACCTAAATATGAATTTCCCCTTGGGGGGGAATACCGTTGGAAATGATGGATTAGTTGAATTCAGTTTTGATATTGGTTTATCTATATAAGAGTGACACACCCACCGCCAATGTTGTGTTATCAGAACAGAAGTTTATATCAAGTGGATTATGGATACATGTGACATAGATGGACACCAGAATAAATTTACATAATCGCAGTAAATCCAGCATGATCAAGTTGGGTTGAACTGGTTTAATAGACATTAAATTGTATAATCTATCTATCTATCTATCTATCTATCTATCTATCTCTAGCTATCTATATCTATCCATCTATACAAATACAAAAGTTATATAACTGATGAGGTACTCACTTTTCCCACACATTTTAAATATATGGAGATTTTTGCACCTTTCAATTTATCTAGTTTCACATTTGTCCAAGAATTTACAGCCTTCAATCCATGCATGTCCAGTGCATATATCCATTCCAACTCATATATACCTATTTTGTGATAACACTGGTTACAGATATCAACATATCAAAAGTTGATTCAAATTTCAAAACTTAATTGCAACAAACTAACCTAACATTTCCTACAACAACCTGAATTCCCTAAATGTATAACATTGTTCATTAAACATATTTAATTATAATATTTACATAAAATATTTAAAATTATATATTCAATCATATGCCATTAAATATATTTAATTAGAATACTAATATTTACATTTAATATTTTAAATGATATATTCAATCAAATGCCAATATAGTTTACTATGGATTTATTATGTTTATTAAAATATCCCTGAAAAAAACAAAACAATTCCAGAGTAAATACTGCCTCTTAATGAATAAGAGTTTATTTCTGACATATTAAAATCTAAAGTTTTATTGATATTTTACGAGTTTCGCTGTTGTTTATTCGAGGACAGGACCAATCGCTAGCCGTGGCTACGTCACCTCGGCAGACACAAACAAAACCATGCCTCAAGTCCCAAACACACATAAACACTTTCCCCTCGAAGCTGACAATGACAGGCGTGTTTGTGAGTGTAAGACGCTGATTCCGTACCTGTTTTGGTTTTAGTGTCTGTAGGAGTCGAGCCTGTAGAGCTGGAACGGGGCGGGATCTTCGTGTTGCTGCTGCTGCTGTTGTTTGCGTTTGGGTTTTTCTCCATTTTGAGGCCGAACTCCGGGGAGAGAGCGTCGGAGCTCTTTAGCATTAAACGGGGTAAACGGGGAGAACAACGGGTTGTTGTGAATGCGGGTCAGGCGACGAAGGCCCTTATTCATTTCTGTCAAACGCGGAGAACCCATCACGGCGACATCTTGACCACAAACAAACCGAGAGAAAAACAGAGACACAATCAAAATGTCTCAGTAAAAAAGCTGTGCTAACACAAAAAAAAAACAAGTGCCCAAAAAGCGGGGCCTCGCCCCTTGAAAAGCGCAGTTTCCTTGGCGTGGGAAGTGTTGCGCCCCACAAGGCGTCAGCCGCTCTCCGAAAGAGGAAAACGGATGAATATATGGGTTTTAACCCAAATTTTACTTCAGCTAAAGAAAGTCAGGCATATGGCGACAGGTCGCCAAACGGGAACCGCAAAAACCCGGATGAGAGTTATAAACCTCGCAGGGTTTACGAAGTGCGCATGCGCGGAATCACCAATTCTCATTGGTGCACTTGACTGCAATATGTGGTGTAATCTATTTTTTATTTTTACAGTCTATATGGGTGTAATCTCGCATACTTTTTATAGGCGGAGAGTTTTGCCATCAAAGCATTTGTTGTTATTAATATTTGGTTTATTTGAAACAGGTTTACAGACGTTTTCAGTGAATAACAACAAGAAAAAGCAATAGTTGTTTTGGTTAGTACTGAAGAAAAAAATAGATACACGTGACCTACACAACACATGGTCAGGGTTCATAGTCTTCATACAATAATAGCAGTAATGTAAAGATGTAATCAATTTACAAATCGTTTACAGTATAAAATGAAAACTGATCCAAAAAATTTTTCTTATAGTATCAGAAATGTTAGGGCTCCACATTAACCATGTCCTATCACTTGTATAAAATAAAATATCAGAACATCTGATCACTGCATGGTTACACAATGCCTTGAAGACCTACACAACTAACACAAAGGTTTGTTTTAGATCTCTTCTTCATCTTCATCATCATAATCACCACTCCAATCTTCGTAAGCTTCCTCCTCCCTGACAGCATGCAGTGAACAGCTCAGGATTGCTCTCCGAACTTCTTGTTCTTCGGCTGTTATGGAAGGGAAGAGAAATACAGTCAGATTAAATCCCATGTCTGCTCAAATATCAAACTATAAGAAAGAAAAAAAAAAAAAACACTCTTATAATATTGCATTTATAGTATTGCATTTCCAGAGATGTATAGTTTGACACCTGCCAAGTTCTATTCCAAAATAAATAAATATACTGGTTTTGTGAAAAAAACATGGTTACAATAATTTTCCATGATCTCGGCATAATGACAGTTTGTTTTCTCAACATGATGACTTAATTTTTAAGGTGCACTCGAATATGGAATATTGCAGTATTATAAATTATAATCTGCACATCATTATTTTAAGTGTTGGGTAAGTTACTCTAAAAGTAATTAATTACCAGCTACTATTTACATCTTTAACAGTAACAGTGTAATTGGATTACTGTACTAATTACTCTCTTAAAAATGTTTGCATTACTTATTAATTACCTTCTAAATATCATCAAATCAACCTCAAACAGCTGAAAAATACAAGGATAGACATGAAACTGCTCTTTTGATTCTTCCAAATAATATAAAATTGCATAAACTCTTGAACTGACCAAAGAATTAAAAAGGAGAAAATAATTAA
Organism: Paracanthobrama guichenoti; assembly: GCA_018749465.1. Lineage (NCBI taxonomy): Eukaryota > Metazoa > Chordata > Actinopteri > Cypriniformes > Gobionidae > Paracanthobrama > Paracanthobrama guichenoti. The sequence continues at coordinate 26,505,618 of CM031950.1, forward strand.
GCTTACATTAATTGAACTGAATTGAATATACTTTATTGTCTAATTTTGTGAAAATTGGACTTCCACAACACTGGACTTACATAACAAAATATATACCAACAGACAAGTTAAGAAATAAGCAACACCTAAATTATATTCTGCAGTATACCAAACTAATAATAAGTAATAAGTAATAATAAATAAGTGCGTATCTGGCACTAGATTTTTGTGTGTAAAGGGTGTCACCTCTCCCACTAGTTCCCCCACACTATTGGATCAGAGTACTGTCAATCTGATGATTCCTATATGCCATTGGATAAGGTACAGTAAAAAGTGCACAAATCTGTATTTTGTTAGGGCAGTATTTGTGGCAGTCGAGAGATCATGCTGTGAAATGGGCAGATAGCATTTGTGTATGTTAAGGCAAAATATAACTGCACACTCACGTCAGCATTTCATGAAGCTCAAGCTTTCCCGTAGCTCAAACAATAAGAGCGTGGCGCTAGCAACGCCAAGGTCATGGGTTCGATTCCCAGGGAAAGCAAGAACTGACAAAAATGTAAAAATGTGTACCTTGAATGCAATGTAAGTCGCATTGGATAAAAGCGTCTGCCAAAATACATAAATGTAAGCTTTCTTCTCTTACTTGCACCTCCAAAAGGTTTTTGTGCCAATGCATTGTTAAAAGAATCAGTGTGTTTTGTAATTATCCTTTATAAAATTAACGGCCAATTTAAAAATGGTTTAGTAAAATGATAATTCACTACATTAATTCATCCTTTACTAAATCACTTTGTCGAATGTAATGCATCTTTACGGATGGTGCTGAAATGCTGAATCGATTCATTCAGTTCTAATAGTGCTTCATGCAAGCAGTGTCGTACACACAGAGGACATAGCGCTGTGTTATTTAAAGGGGAAGTTGAAGCATCAATGAGTAACAAAAACCGCACTGAATCAGTATTTATTCGTATTACTTTCATGTGAAATGTAGTAACATGTAATAATTATGTAGTTATGTCTGAGAGCAATTTCTTAGCAACTAGGGATTCCACAAATACAGGCATCTGGCTACACAATGGTATTATTGGTATTAATTTTAATCCTTTTTAACAAATATAATTTGGAATGCATGTATGCATGTATTTATTTGTTAGTTAATACCAGTAATACCAATGTTGCTTTTTAAAATTTGTCACCAATAAGGATTTCACCTAGAGCATCAGAATGGCTAGAAACGGCCCTGCCAGAAGTAGTAAAAAAAAAAAAAAAAAAAACGCATTTCAAAAACGCAAATGCCTTCAAACAGCCACAAAAGACCACCTGCTCTCCGTCCAAACAGGATTTAAACTTTGCCGGCTAAAGATCTAAGTTTGGTTTGAAGACGAAAATCATACCAAGCATAATGTTCTGGCACCACTCCTGATTTCTAACAGGAACTCACTACATTCGTTGTGGTAAATGCAGAAACAAAAGCGGTTGCAAAAAAGGTTTTTCTGTCGTTTCTGGGTTAGTTCATTATTGCGCAACCTTATTTCGTCCATTAGATCGAAAGATGTGAAAAAAAGAAAGAAAAAAAAACCCATACATTTACCCACCAATAGACAAACAAAATCAGGAAAAAAGTGGTTGAAAGTGGACAAAAGAGACGGATTAAAATACCAGGTGTAAACGGTACCCGTACCGCATCTCCCTCACCCACTTGTGATCCGATCAACCAAAGTGCATCTTAATAGCAGGTGTAAACAGGGCCTTAAGGTAGGGACACACCAAACCGACACCAAAGAACTGGCCCTGATGAAAGCTGACTGTGTTGTCGCCTCGCGTCAGGGAAAAAATGTGCACTTGAACACACAGAGAGAACCACAGCCGACTGTCAGCCATCACGCGCGTTCTGCGCCAGCATGTAAATGAGACAACATTTGTCTATTTCTGCAGATATATATCTATATTCGTCAATCAAAATGGGAAAGCGTCACTGCAGGCTGCAGATTCACAAATGGTACATTTTTAAATTTTAAAATCTTGTTTATTACTTACAAAGCACTAAATGGTTTAGCTCCCCAGTACTTGAGCAAGCTCTTAACGCATTATACTCCATCACGTCTATTGCGGTCTCAAAACTTTTCCTATTTAGCACCTAAACTCTGGAACAGTCTTCCTAGCATTGTTTGGGAAGCAGACACACTCTGTCAGTTTAAATCTAGACTAAAAACGCATCTCTTTACTATGGCTTACACATAAAACATTACCAATTTCTATTATTCAAATCAGTAAATGATTGTTAGGCTGCATTAACTAGGTCAGCCGGAACCGGGAACACTTCCCATAATACCTGATGTACTCGTTACATCATAAGAAGAATGGCATCTACGCTAATGTTAGTCTCTCTGTTTATCCCGAGGTTTACTGCAGTCAGCCGGATCCGGGCCGTATCCAGATCAGATGGTGGACCAGCGCCTGGACATGACCAACGCATCCCTGAAATGTCTGCAGAGAGCGTGTCAAATAAACTCCCCCCGTAAATGCCGCATCGACACGACATCCTCATTAAACCCGTCTTCGGCGTGACGACTCCAATCTTTCGAATAATCTTACGAATATCTATTTGCCTAATATGAATTAAGACCTGCAATGTTGCCAGAATTATAATCATACACTGTTTGTTCGTTAGCCAGAGGAGAACTGGCACCCCGACTGAGCCTGGTTTCTCCCAAGGTTTTTTTCTCCATTCTGACCCTGAAGGAGTTTTGGTTCCTTGCCACCGTTGCCTCTGGCTTTTGGCTTGCTCAGTTGGGGAAACCTAAATTTCATCTATATTACCGATCTGCCCGCATTGACACTATATGATACTTGAAATTAGCTGGATAACATCACCGTTTCACCAGAACGGCTGTACAAATTCTGTTGCATTATTTTCCTGTTAATAATGTGAAGATGCTTTGAAACAATTGGACTTGTTAAAAGCGCTATATAAATAAAGGTGATTTGATCAATTTCTTTATTCCACTCTACTTGTATTAATTAAAATATTTGCCCAGGAACACTCAGGCAAAGCAAGGGATACACCAAGCCGGTGCTGTGCCGAATTCTGACCCCCACCAAATTATTACCCCCCTAGTATTGGTAGGTTTAGGGTTAGTTGTGGGGGAGGAGTTAGGATTAGGGGTGAGGTTAGGATTAGGCAATCAGGTAGTGATTTAAACGAGGGGGGTAATAATTTGGCAGGGGGTCAAAATTCAGCACAACACCAGCAGTTGGCCATCAGGCAATGTCGGGCCGTTTTTGAGCGTCGGCCGGCTTATTTTTTTCAATGTGTTCCACACTGTTGGCTCTAATCAGAAGGCATCTGGTTTTATGGGCTGATCAGAGTTCTCTCTCACGACGGCCGGGCGTCGATTCTACATGTTGAATCTGCCAAAAAAAGAACAGACGCCATCTGACTAAAGCCAATGGTGTGGAACACACTGAAAAAACTAAGTCGGCCGATACTCAAAAAAAAGCCTGATGTTGCCTGACGGCCGACTTGATGTGTCTCTGGCTTTAGATACATTCACCTAAAGGATTATTAGGAACACCATACATGACCCCGTTTTGCCTTCAGAACTGCCTTAATTCTATGTGGCATTGATTCAACAAGGTGCTGAAAGTATTCTTTAGAAATGTTGGCCCAAATTGATAGGATAGCATCTTGCAGTTGATGGAGATTTGTGGGATGCACATCCAGGGCACGAAGCTCCCGTTCCACCACATCCCAAAGATGCTCTATTGGGTTGAGATCTGATGACTGTGGGGGCCATTTTAGTACAGTGAACTCATTGTCATGTTCAAGAAACCAATTTGAAATGATTCTGAGCTTTGTGACATGGTGCATTATCCTGCTGGAAGTAGCCATCAGAGAATGGGTACATGGTGGTCATAAAGGGATGGACATGGTCAGAAACAATGCTCAGGTAAGTCGTGGCATTTAAACGATGCCCAATTGGCACTAAGGGGCCTAAAGTGTGCCAAGAAAACATCCCCCACACCATTGCACCACCACCTCCAGCCTGCACAGTGGTAACAAGGCAGGATGGATCCATGTTCTCATTCTGTTTACACCAAATTCTGACTCTACCATCTGAATGTCTCAACAGAAATCGAGACTCATCAGACCAGGCAACATTTTTCCAGTCTTCAACTGTCCAATTTTGGTGAGCTTGTGCAAATTATAGCCTCTTTTTCCTATTTGTAGTGGAAATGAGTGGTACCCGGTGGGGTCTTCTGCTGTTGCAGCCCATCCGCCTCAAGGTTGTGCGTGTTGTGGCTTCACAAATGCTTTGCTGCATACCTCGGTTGTAACGAGTGGTTATTTCAGTCAAAGTTGCTCTTCTATCAGCTTGAATCAGTCGGCCCATTCTCCTCTGACCTCTAGCATCAACAAGGCATTTTCGCCCACAGGACTGCCGCATACTGGATGTTTTTCCCTTTTCACACCATTCTTTGTAAACCCTAGAAATGGTTGTGCGTGAAAATCCCAGTAATTGAGCAGATTGTGAAATACTCAGACCGGCCCGTCTGGCACCAACAACCATGCCACGCTCAAAATTGCTTAAATTTCTTTCCCATTCTGACATTCAGTTTGGAGTTCAGGAGATTGTCTTGACCAGGACCACACCCCTAAATGCATTGAAGCAACTGCCATGTGATTGGTTGATTAGATAATTGCATTAATGAGAAATTGAACAGGTGTTCCTAATAATCCTTTAGGTGAGTGTATGTCACAATAAGGAAGAATATCACAACTTCCATTTCAGGTGGACTTTAATTTTCATGTTAGTAATCTACAGCAAAAGTACATTGCTCATAATAGACATGGTATGAAATGTAATTGCTGTTGGATAATGGATTGAATGTTTATGTCGAAAACTCAAAATCACAAGAAAACATGAATAGATAACACATTGTCTCTTTGGGCTTCTGTAAGCTCTGTTGTAATTTACCATGTAACTTAGAAATGACTTACCATCGTTTTTGCAGTCCAGCAGCATTCTGTTGAGCTGCTGTCTATTGTACTTAACAAGAAACTTCTGACATGTTCTAATCGTCCCTGTGGAGGACATCAGGCAAAGACATGAATTGTTGTAAGACATGTAAAGACATTGCTGGGAGTTGGCTGTCAGACAGTACCTCCAACATGTAAACAGTTGAAGAAGCACGGCACGCTTTGGCCTCTGCTCTCAAGGCAAGTGATGAAAGCAAGAGCAGACCAGATGAGTCGATATTGCCATTTCCTGCAGCGTATAAAGACCACTCCGGTTTGGGCATTCATGTATTTCACTACAGAACATTTAAGAAGATTTTAACTTTGGGCTGAGCTACATAAATGCAATATCACGCTAAATGAGTTAAAATAACGTAAACAATGATCAGTCGGATTATTTCTTATATACCCATCATCCCCATGTTAAACTGCGCTGATCCGTAGTCCCCGTGTGCTCGGTTCACGGCTGCTCGGACTGTTTTGTAAATGGCTTTCGTCCCCAACAGCTGCAGGCTGCTCCGTTCAGAGACGCAAACCTCGCATAGCAAATACCTGCACACAGTTCAAAGAATACGTCAGGATTGTTTAGAAGTTGAAAACCTAAAAAAGTGCAAAATGTCTTTTTGTCTTCATTACCTCGATTTGAATCGGACCATATTTCCAACACGTGCATAACTGCCTTTGAAAACACTGCACTTTACTTCCGGGTTTCATCGGCCAATAATATTTCTCGTTGGTCAAAGGGGGCGGGGTGACCGTTTGACATCAAAATAGCTGATGTAGCTACTTTTTAGGAGAGAAATCAGGCCTATACAAAAAACAGGCTGCGATTTAAAACCAGTTCTTAATAATATTCATCATTAATTCACATATGCTGACATATCATTCATGTACATTTAATTTCCCATGTTTAGAGCTGTTCTATTTATTGACAGCCTATTCGAATTTGTATTAATGTTTATAGCCTACATTTATTTTTCTGAAAGTGATATAGGCCTATATTTTTATTATAGTTAATATTATACTATATAGTTATAGAGTTATACTTAATACTCGGTTTCATTTGTTTAAACTTATTTATTAGTTAATGTGAACTAACTATAAAACAATACTTTTACAGCATTTTTTTAATCTTTGTTAATTTCAACATTTGCATGTTGAAAACAACGGTTGCATTTTTATTAGCTAACTGTTTTTTATTAACTTAATGAAGATTAATAAATATAGAAATGTATTGTGCATTATAGTTAATGTTAGTGAACGCATTGAAGTTAAAGCACTTCTAGTATATGTACATTTAAAACATATACTATTTTTTTTTTTTTTTTTTTTACATAACATTTTAGGCACATGGCAAACCATTTTGAATTTTATTTATTCCCAGGATATGAATTTGTGAATTTGATATGATTTCTAGTAACAATGGCAATTTTTTATATCATGAATTACATTTCTACTATGGCAAGCCGGTTTGACTTTTCTTCATTCCCAGGATCTCAACCCGATCTCACAGAAATTCGTATGTATTTCCTGATTTGTACGAATTTGTACAACCTCACTCACATGAATTTGTAAAATTTTTGCTAAATCAGACGTAGGCTATTTGACAAGTTGCTCGATTCGTATGATTTTGTATCAATGACCTAACCTCAAACCCCACCCCTAAACCCATCACTGCAGACAAATCTAATGTCACCATAGGCTGCCATTCATATTCAATTGTTGATATCAAGAATTGATTTATTACTAGTTGAAATTCCAATTTTACATATCAGGAATACAATTCTTACTAGAAAAACTTTTTTTTTTTTTTTTTTTAAATTATCAATAATATAGTGCAAATGTCTATTCTTCAACAAATTAATTGCTACTACACTGTAAAAAAAAAAAAAAAAAAAAAAAAAAAAAAAAACCTGGTTGCCTTAAAATTAACATAAATTAAATTATTGATATCAAAAATATACTACTTATATATAATACTACATTGTATAAAACATATTGTTGGTTTAACTTAAAAAAAGTAAGTAACCTGTAGGTTGCCTTAAAATGTTGAGTTTGTTGAAATTAAAAATTTGAGTTAATACAACGAACATTTTTGAGAATTGACATCACCCTTTATTCAAATAGTATTAACAGATTTTGTAAGCATATTGCGTAATTGTGTTTTATTTGTTATAATGCAGTGAAACATGCCAAATTGTGCTATTTTCATGATTTATCACAACATTTTTTTATTATTTATGTGGTTCAGATACAATCATATTTTGAGTTTCTATTTATTATATTCAATTTCCTTCATTTTGTATTAACTCGATTTTTTAATTTCAATGAACTCAACATTTTAAGGCAACCAGGTTACTTACTTTTTAAGTTAAACCAACAATATTTTTTTACAGTGTAGTAAAAAAATATAATTTTTATATCAATAATTTGATTGACAATGTTAATTTCTGATATCATGAATGTGATTGTTAGTAAGAAAGACATTTTAGATATCTGAAATTATATTGATGTCAGGAATTGAATTCTTGATATCAGAAATGCTGATTGTTGATGTCAGGAAATTAATTCCTGATATCAACAATTGAATTTGAATGGCAGCATTTCACTAGTGAAAATACAATTGAATGGACCTAAACGAACATGAATTAATAATTAGCAGTTGCATTTTTATTAGCTATTTTAATTAACTTTAAGATTAATACATATTGAAAGAACTGTAGGCTAGCTATTAGTTGATGTTAGTTAATGCATTGTAGTTAAAGCACTTCTAGCATACCTGGCGCATTTAAAATCTATTTATTTACACCATATTTTAAGCACACGAGATTCCAGTCATAATCGTATAATCATTATTAACTCAAGAGGGCGCTAGACAACAGCGAAAACTTGAAGGGTGCTTTATGTTGCCCATTATTTGTCACTGAATATATATGACTATCTAATAGCCTACTAACATTAATAATATCGATACGATTATTATTACTAAGAACAACTTAAAACCATGCAAAACTGAGAATATGCATGTAGTATTAACCTCGAAGTAGCCTATGGCTTACGCATAACATTTTATTATAAAAATATATATATAATTATAGTGGTCATCGGTCACTTTTAAATGTCATTGGAAATGTACAGACGCACGAAACATAACTGTGCTTGTGGGACAGAAGTGGTGCCAGTGGTTCCCCGCCTTGCATTAGCACAGACAGAGTGTCCGAGATGGTGATGGTGGGTGTGTGCGCGCGTTTATCACTGATCTGCGCGGAGCAAAGCTCGAGCTGCTGCTTACACTGAAGTTGCGCGTCACAACATACACAACTCTGCATGGCACCGACCTGTAATCATGGAGCCGTAAACCTGTATTCTAGTGGATCTAGGCTCATAATTCCAGGCTGAGGAGACAGGTGCTTTCAGAGACGCCAAATCATATCATCAGGAGGAAGGTGTGCAAAAAAAGTGACTTGTGTTAGTTATTGAAAAATGTGGATCTACGCAAGTATTTTAACATATATACTTCTTTTGGCCAGAGATGCAAGAGCTATTAACAAGGTAAGACGTTTCGTTATTGCTTTGAGCAGCACACTTACATTTTAAACAGATTACGCACAGCTTGCTAAACAAGGTTTTGCAATAAACATGATTATTAGTGTATGATCTCGTTTCCATTACTTGACAAGTGCATTTATCATCGTTTTACTTGATTCATTGGTCTTTAACATTGGCATGCCATTCGTTTGTTGCGCGTAGTGTTTTTGGCGGAGTCGAAGATTGGACATCAAACCTCCAGCCAAATTATAAAGAGCAGACAGCATTTTCTTGATTTTGCAATAGTACTGGATCCTGGGAGTGTCTGTATTTGTAGCATTCGTGAGATTTTGAAATGGAAGTTCATCTGGGGATTGTGAAATGACGTGTCCTGTAATCAGCGTTAATGAAACGTGAAATTCCACGAGGTCAAATGTATTATGTTAATAGGACTTAATAAAGGATCCAGGAACATGAAATCTGTATTAAGTCATTACCGCTCAAAAGGTTGAGGTCAGTAAGTTCACAATATTGATGTTTTTTATTATTTGTTTTTATTATTATTATTATTATTATTATTATTATTATTATTATTATTATTATTATATTATATTAATGTTAAATTCCTTCAATATATATACACTAAAAATGCTGGGTTGGGTTGAAAATGGACTAACCCAGCGATTGGGTTGTTTTAAGCAAACATTTAACCCAACCGCTGGGTTAAAACAACCCATTTACTGGGTTAAAACAATCCAATCGCTGGGTTAGTCCATTTTCAACGAGTGTGTGTGTATGTATATATATATATATATATATATATATATATATATATACACTCACCTAAAGGATTATTAGGAACACCTGTTCAATTTCACAGTAAAGCAATTATCTAATCAACCAATCACATGGCAGTTGCTTCAATGCATTTAGGGGTGTGGTCCTGGTCAAGACAATCTCCTGAACTCCAAACTGAATGTCAGAATGGGAAAGAAAGGTGATTTAAGCAATTTTGAGCATGGCATGTTTGTTGCTGCCAGACGGGCCGGTCTGAGTATTTCACAATCTGCTCAGTTACTGGGATTTTCACACACAACCATTTCAAGGGATTACAAAGAATGGTGGGAAAAGGGAAAAACATCCAGTATGCGGCAGTCCTTGTGGGCGAAAATGCCTTGTTGATGCTAGAGGTCAGAGGAGAATTGGCCGACTGATTCAAGCTGATAGAAGAGCAACTTTGACTGAAATAACCACTCGTTACAACTGAGGTATGCAGCAAAGCATTTGTGAAGCCACAACACGCAGAACCTTGAGGCGGATGGACTACAACAGCAGAGTACCGGGTACCACTCATCTCCACTACAAATAGGAAAAAGAGGCTACAGTTTGCATGAGCTCACCAAAATTGGACATTTGAAGACTGGAAAAATGTTGCCTGGTCTGATGAGTCTCGATTTCTGTTGAGACATTCAGATGGTAGAGTCAGAATTTGGCATAAACAGAATGAGAACATGGATCCATCATGCCTTGTGACCACTGTGCAGGCTGGTGGTGGTGGTGTAATGGTGTGGGGGATGTTTTCTTGGCACACTTTAGGCCCCTTAGTGCCAATTGGGCATTGTTTAAATGCCACGGCCTACCTGAGCATTGTTTCTGACCATGTCCATCCCTTTATGACCACCATGTACCCATTCTCTGATGGCTACTTCCAGCAGGATAATGCACCATGTCACAAAGCTTGAATAATTTCAAATTGGTTTCTTGAACATGACAATGAGTTCACTGTACTAAAATGGCCCCCACAGTCACCAGATCTCAACCCAATAGAGCATCTTTGGGATGTGGTGGAACGGGAGCCGTGCCCTGGATGTGCATCCCACAAATCTCCATCAACTGCAAGATGCTATCCTATCAATATGGGCCAACATTTCTAAAGAATGCTTTCAGCACCTTGTTGAATCAATGCCACGTAGAATTAAGGCAGTTCTGAAGGCGAAAGGGGTCAAACACAGTATTAGTATGGTGTTCCTAATAATCCTGTAGGTGAGTGTATATATATATATATATATATATATATATATATATATATATATATATATATATATATATATATATATATATGATCAATAAGTTATGACAACATATGTTTTACATTGTTTTAACTCATCAAAATAAGTTTTAAACTTATAAAAGATTCATTCTTTTAAGTCAATTTAATGTAATTTAAGTACTTTTAATTACTTTTAATCCAAGTTGAGTGTACTTCAAAATTTTAGGCAGCAACTTTTTTATTTATTTATTTTTTACAGTTTGACAACTATACACTATAACAATACAATACAATGTTATTTCCAGTCTGTGAATTTGATTGGTCAAGTGTGCTGATATTTAGTCCAACAGCACTGGGATTTGCATCACTTGACTTGTCCGTGTTCATGGTGTTTCAGATGTGACTGTGTGAGTGGTGCAACTGGACAGAAAAGCCCATATGGGAGAAGGGAGGTTTTCGCAGACAGTCAGATCATTCAGAATAACTCAAACAACACTTAACAAATCAGCTTTCTCACACAATCTCCCCTCCCAGAGCGGCAGACAACATATTTTGGCGCATATGCCTTGGCCTAAATTACTCCTGGCACTGCCAGAACATTCCAGTCTTTAATCCTTGAGATGGCATGGCAATATAATTTAATTGGCATTTTAGACCCCTGACCTTACTCGAAATCCAGCCCAGGCCTTTTAGGTTAAAACTGTGAGAACTGACCACAATCCAGCCTGCTCTGATAGTTTACAGTGCACCTGTAAAACACCATACTGAACTGTAAAGTAGCTGAACTCCCAAAGCTCCCTTATGTATTTATTTTCTTCTGTTTGTCCCTGTTTTAAACACAGATGAGTCAGTATTTCAAACCTCAGCTGTGTTAACTGAGGCTGCTGATACAACCAGAGACAGATGTCCCTCAATGATGTTTTTGGACAGACAGCACAACCGTCATTTCCTCAGAAAACCATGACATTTGTTTCAAAACTGACCCTGATAGGGTGTGTGAGTGTTTTGGGCTCGGTGCCTAGTATGGTAATTGGAGTCAAGTTCTGCTGGGGTTAAAAACAATATATGTCTGCTTACACAGCTGTAGCACTTAAGAGCAGCCCTGTCGGTCCCACAGAAACATGCACTACCCTCTTATGACTGGGTGTGTGTGTGTGTGTGTGTGTGTGTGTGTGTGTGTGTGTGAGAGAGAGAGAGAGAGAGAGAGACAGGTCTTGACTCATTGTAAATGATAGTCACTAACTCAGCAACCCTGACTAATTGTGTTATGTGGTGAGTTTAAAAAAAAAAAAACGTCTTTGTCAATGCCTTGTTGGTTAAATGTGTGAAAAGGTGAGAAGGTTAAAACAGCATAGGCAGGGCTGTGATAACAAAAACCTGTTACTAATGGGGGATAATTAGCTGACAATTTTGTAAAAACTAAAAATATGCGTAAAAAAAAAACAACCTCAAACCAAAGTGACAAATTTATTTGTCCTTTAGACATTTATCTGTTGCCTAGAGGGTCAATTAACTTTGTAACTTTGTAATTTTGTAAAAAAAAAAAAAAAAAAAGTAAAAAGTGTAACTTCAAGGGATAGTTCACCCAAAAATGAAAATTACTCCATGATTTACTCACCCTCAAGTCATCCTAGGTGTATATGACATTCTTCTTTCAGATGAATAAAGTTATATTAAATTTATATTTATAGAGTTATATTAAAAAGTCCTTGCTAATCCAAGCTTTAAAATGGCAGTAATTGTTACTCTGTTTTTGAAGTCTGTTTTTGAATAACATGCTCCACACGGCTTTGGGGGGTTAATAAAGGCCTTCTGAAGTGAATCGATGCATTTGTGTAAGAAAAATATCCATATTTGAAACTTTATAAAGTAAAGTTCTGGCCGATCGCCTTACGTGGAAAAAGTGTTGAAAGTGCCTCTGCAGTTCAAAATGCTTACGCTACCAGTTACGCTCGTCAGACATAGTGTAAGCATTTTGAACTGCGAGAGGCACTTTCAACACTTTATTAACCCCCCAGAGCCGTGTGGAGCACGTTATTTGATGGACAGATGCATTTTTATGGACTTCAAAAACAGAACAACAATCGCTGCCATTATAAAGCTTGGAAGAGTCAGGACATTTTTAAAATCCCAGTGAACCGGAAGTAGCAAGTGAGTTTTCTTCAGCGCTCCTTTTGAATAGAGGGCAGGGTTTTACTTCAGCGGTCCTCCTCTCCATCTCTCGCTCGTAGCAGACTAACGGCTAGGGGGGAGTAGTTAAGCATTTTCAAACCTAAGCCGTCAAACTGACATCATCTGAGAAGGAACGCCGTTTCCAGAACAGAAGTTACTTTTCAGATTTTGATTAAAGATTACCGCGACAAACAATTTTTTTCTGTGTATTAACTTGCACGGATTAATTGTTCACGCAAAGACCTGTAATGTGTGCTAACAAAGTAAATAGGGTCAATTTTGATTTCATGAGGACTTTAATATAACTCAGATTGTATTCGTCTGAAAGAAGAATGTCATATACACCTAGGATGACTTGAGGTTGAGTAAATCATGGGCTAATTTTCATTTTTGGGTGAACTAGCACTGTCATTACACTTTGAATACATGTATGTACTAGTTTTGTTATAGTTAACCAAAACTAAAACTATTAAAATTAATTTGCAGACATTAAAATAAAGCTGAAATGAAATATAATGAAAAGCTAAAACTTAAAACTTAAAAAAGTACTAAAATTAATACTGAAATAAAATAAATTAAAGTTAAATAAAAAAATAAAACCTAATGAAAATGACAAAAGCAAATATCAAAATGTCTAACTAAAATTAAAACAAAAACTGTTACAAATAAAAGCTATTTAAAATGTTAATAAATAATATAATAGTAAATAATACTAAAATAATACTTGAGAATACACATCTTAATCATGATTAAAAACACCAAAATAAAAATATATTCAAGTATTTATAAAGTTTTTTAATCTATTATTATTATTATTATACAATATATGTAAAATACATTTGAATATATTTTGAATAAATTATTAGATACAGACAAATGAAGCATCATGTCATGGACCCTAAAACTAGTCACGTGTTGGGTAAGTTACTCGAAAAAGTAATTAATTACTAGTTACTAATTACATCTTCAATAGTGTAATTAGATTACTTATTACTAAGTACTTTCTAAATCCTATATCAACCTCGACTAGTTAAGTGATTCAAGGATAGAAATTAAACTGCTCTTTTAATTCATTCAAATAAGTAAATAAATTATTCTTATTAACTGACCTGAACTGAAGTATTACAAATGTGAGAAGGATACATAAAAACATATATTTTAAAGTTAGACTTTAAATTTTTATGTTAATTCCACTATTGTATTATACAATTGTTCTGCAGTCTATACACATCATTTAGTTCAATTACATCAGAAGTAACTGTAATTAAATTAAACAAACAACAAGAGTAATCCCTTACTTTTCAAGATTCAAGAGTTTTATTTGTCACATATACAGTTATATACAGAATATACAACCGGCAGTGAAATGTAAAAAGGGACTACCCAACACTGGTAGTCACATGATTAGATTTTAACATTAAAATCCTGTTTAAATTCATGCTATTTAACATTAAACATAAAATATACTAGCACAGCATGCCAAAAATGTGGATCGGTCTTGGAAATGATGCACAGAGAGACAGAGGTGGAGGGATAAAGAATTATAGGGTTGATGCTAAAACAGAACAGAGGCAGAGAAAGGTCAGCTGCTGTGTTTTGTTAATATCAAACTATCGGTTGTAGTTTCTTGGGACATTACCTCACACAATGCCAATCAAAGACTGAAGCAGTTCCTGTTTATGAAACTGTCGTAACACTTCTACCACAAGATTTAAACTAGGAGTAACCGGGGAACATCTGTGTCCCATTTACTGCGTCACATCTTTTACCGAGCCGTCACGGTAATGATGGCCATCATAGCTGAAGGGCTGTCATATTTTTATCCAGACCAGACACTGAGCCTCAAAATGCTGCAACAATGCCAATATTCTTTTATATAGACCTTTACATAAGAGTTGATCTTTGACCTTGGTGTGTTTAGTGAATGAACAGGAAATACATTGGTTGTGTGGTGAGCAAGATCTGGACCTTTGGTGGCCCTTCTATTGGCAGGCACTGACCATCTAGCACTATTATAACTCATGGTCTGCCACAGCAGATGATGTTTGATTCATCTTTATTTACCAGCATGAACCTGGGCTATTTGCAGCATATTTGCGTAAAACATTTGGGTTCCTCGATATTCATTTTTAAAGTGCTTTCTGCACTCTGTTAAAATCAACAAATGATTGTAGTTTTTTAATGTTCATTTTAAACATATGGGGTTTGGAAGTAAAAACTACATTCATTTTCTCCATAGGGTTTTTTTATGATATAAACCTGTAAAGACAGGCCTACAAGGTTGTTAAATGATGGTAAAAGCTGTCAGTCCGCATTATTTCGACTTAAAATAATTGTGTTTAACAGCAGAATTCATGGTGAAAAACTGCATTACTAATGATGCTATACAGAATATTCCACCAATCAGAGAGCCGCCACAAGCAAAACACGCCAAAAGAGTTCTTAAACTACGCCCACTCCCATGAAGTACTGCGAATGACACAACTGAGTCCGTCTCCTTGCGCTCTCAAAATACTTAAAATTTGGGATAAATATACATATATCAAGCAAAACACGGCAAAATAGTTCTTAAGCTCCGCCCACTCCCATGAATCACTGTGATTGACGCAATTGAGCCGGTCTCCTTACGCTCTCAAAATACTTAAATATTGGGATAAATATGCATATATCGGAAGCAAAACACGGCACAATAGTCCTTAAGCTCCGTCCATTTCCATGAAGCGCTGTGATTGACGCAATTGAGCTGGTCTCCTTATGCTCTCAAAATACTTAAAATTTGGGATACATATGCATATATCAGGCACAACACAGCAAAATAGTTCTTAAGCTCCACCCACTCCTATGAATCACTGTGATTGACGCAAGTTGCCTGGAAACCATAAAGCATAGACTACATAAACAGCATTAGATTAATGATCCATGGGTGTGTCTCAATTGGCTCCTTAGTTGAGTCAGTGGACTTGCTCCATTCAAATTTCCGCAGTGCACTTTAAAAACTAGTCATCATGCACAAATGCATGATAAACAAAACAAGTCATTCAAATCAAATCAAATCTGGTGTGGTATATAGCATTGTTGATACTAAATAATAGTGATGTTTTAATGCACAAATTACGTAATTGCTTTGAAAACTGAGTCATCAGTGTCCCAATGATTAGTGGATAACTTTTCTGGTGCCTGAATTCATGTTCATACCATACTGAACTAGGCAGAGAAACATCATATTTTACTTAGCAAAAGAGCTGGTTATGCTGACAACTATTTTGTCATAAATGTAACAGTGTTTTTTTATTATATTGGCCCGGTCCCAAATGGCACACTTCATGCGCACTTTCGGTTTTGTAGACATACAATGGCCGCAGCATGCGAGTAACTGTAAGTCCACAAGACTGTAGAGTGTCCTATTTGGCCTAGCCCCAAATGGCATCCTAAACACTCCTCTGAGTCTGCACTTCCGTGATGTAATGCCGCTTTGACTGTTGGGAAGAAGTCTGCTATGGCGAGCATACCAGTGCGGGCTCTGCAAAAGTGTGCATCGACAGCCGCAAAGGGGGTGCTTGCGAAACCTAAAATGACAAATGGGACACCTTATGGTCTCGTGGACTTAACAGACACGTGCAGCCGAAAGTGCATATTAAGTATGCCTTTTGGGAAAGGGCCTTTGTCATTTTAGGTTTCAGAAGTGTGCTCTCGAGCGCCCTTTGTGGCCGTCATTCGCCCTCAATGCGCACTTTTTTTCAGACTTCTACCCAACAGTCAAAGCGTCATTACGTCACAAAAGTGTGGACTCAGAGGAAGATCACGAGGGCTTAGGATTCCATTTGGGACAAGGCCATTGATGTTGCTGTTCAACTAGTTCAACTAATTGCATTTAATATAAATGTTAACTAATACATGTTCATTTATTGCAAATAACATGCAATTAAATGTCTGAAAACGTGACATTATATCTCCATAAGTATGCCGAAGTGTACTTCTTTTCACAAGGGGACACACACATGCAATGATTACATGTGCTAAAACCTTAGAAGAATGAAAAAATTGTGAAAATACTCATATCATTATCATCAGTTTGATGTGCAAAAAGAAAGCTTGTGTTATAATCAGATATTGAATGAAATCACAGTATCTGAGATACAGTCTGATTCTGTCAAGCGTCAACCATCTGTTTGACTTCCTCAGCCAGAACGTCTCGCATCTCTTGGCTGTGCTGAGAGCATGGGGAGTTTATGGTTCAGAGAGAGCTGTGACACATAAACACGCTCATCTGGAATGTAGCTGTGTGTCCCCAAAATCAACAAGTGCTCACTAAGCTAGTTTGGGGCTAATTGACACGTCTGTCCTAATGTGTGTCTGTGTGTGTCCTGGTGGAATGGAGTGATGGAGGGGTCTGTGCCTTCAGATCTAGATCCATTATTTGGTCAAGTGTCTTAAAGGCTGCGATAACCGCAGTGGATTCAATTAATACAATACTTGTACACTGATATGTTTTGCTAGAATGCGTTACTACATTAGGAGGGGTTGTCAGTCTGTTCTGACCCCGGGAACACCACCCAGACTCTCAACTAACACAGGGATTCGATTGTCTTGGAATGCTAGTATTGGCTCTTCTGCCATGTCCTTGATTCATCACGTCATTGTATGGACAGAAAGTTGTCAAGACATGGCATATACTAGAAAAGAAAGCTTTAAATTTCATGACAGAAGCAACCAATTCATCCATATATATAAAGTATGCTACAGTATATATATATATATATATATATATATATATATATATATATATATATATATATATATATATATATATATATATATATATATATATATATATATATATATATATATATATTCAGATGCAAAAGCCTCTAAATCCGTCTGATATATATATTAAAACGTTTTTTTTAAAGAAATTAATACTTTTAATCAGCAAATTAGCATATAGAATAATTTCTGAAGACACTGAAGACTGGAGTAATGATGATGGTGATTTTTTTCTCTTTGTGTGTGTGTGTGTGTGTGTGTGTGTGTGTGTGTGTGTGTGTGTGTGTGTGTGTGTGTGTGTGTGTGTCTTATTATTTGTTTAGCAGAATAATGAAGGCACACTTGATATGAACCGTGACCCTGGTGCACATCAAAGAAATGTATCTTTGAAATTTCAGAAAGCTCTAGACAGATTCACATGTTTTTTTAAGTGTGGGATCATCTTGAATTCTAGCCATAAACTTGCTTTATTGTTGTTTCAAAGCACCAGATTAAAGGAAGAAGATGAGGCGGCCATTGACAACACCTCATTGAAACAGAGATCAGACTCATAACCTGAACTGCTTCACCAGGCATGAGGTTATTAGGTTAAGAGGCTTTTTCAGGAAAGCAGCCAATGTTGACAACTGCTCCTGCCAAGTATTTTTGGAAAAAAACAACTGTCTTATCTCAGGATAGCAGTCCATTCCCTGTTTGGTCGGTCTGAGGTACACTGGTACAGTTAGACCAAATGTCAGTGTAACAGGTTTAGATAACAAATGTGTTTGTTTGCATGACCTGGAACTGTTGGAATGCTGTTTGTTTAATTGATTGGACCTAAATCTGTGATAAAGACCTCATTATAATGCACACTTACTGGACAGTTAATTTAGTGGTTCATTTATATGGAAGTAAGATAATGACAAATGCCTTTAAAATGTTCTATTGAAATATACATAGCTTAAATGTACAACCATGCTGAATTTCTGCCCCCGAAAATGCAAACCCTGAAAATACAATGCATTCAAATGCAGGCACTGTTAATTCAATGCATTTCTTTTTTTTTAATTAGTGCAATGCTTTTTAGTTTTAAAGACATTTGTTATTAATTTACTTCCATATAATTTTGCATCATTAGATTAAACTTTACTGAAGACTCTCCCTCACTGAATGGTGCAGCTATAAATACACTGGCTAGCCAAAAGTCACTGTTTGGATTTAAATAGGCAAATGCTTAAGAGTGTATGATTGGGTCATTATAGCAGTGATTATTATGTTTGTAGCATGTCATATGTTTGGCAACAGCTCGGCAACAGTTGTTCTAACCCTAATTGGTTTTCATAAAAAAATTAAAAAAATAAAAAAATGTAGGAAGACACATCATGGTCATATTCCAGGATGACAATAACCAAAAATGGATAACATCATATTTATTTCCATCAAGAGGTGCAGCAATTATTTGGTCAAAATCTTGTATTGACAATCCAAGACTCAAGAACACTGTAAAGTCTCCTCCAGCACATCCCAAAGACTTTCAATGAATTTAAGGACCATCAATTTGAGCCTGATGAATCTTGACATTGTCATCCTGGAATATGTTAATGATGTGTCTTCCTACATGGTTGTTTAAGAAATGAAAAGCTACACACTCCATCAATTAGAGTTAGGAGAACTGTTATAAACATAGTTATTGCTGTAATAATGATCCAATCATAGACTCTTAAGGATTTTGCCTGTTTAAATCTAAGCAGTGACTTGTTTTGGCCGGAAGTGTAGAATGCATATGTGCATGTATTAGAGAGTGTTTGGGAAGCTATAGAGTCTACAAAGAACTAAGTATGCCTTGATGCCTGATGCACACACCAAAATGACCATAACACACTCTTTCATTCCAGTTAACAAGGGCTCTTATTGTCAAAGCCCACTAGGCCTTATAGACACTGAGTGTGTGTGTGTGTGTGTGTGTGTGTGTGTGTGTGTGTGTGTGTGTGTGTGTGTGTGTGTGTGTGTGTGTGTGTGTGTGTGTGAGAGAGAGAGAGAGAGAGAGACAGAGAGCGAGAGAGAGAGTATGTTGCAGTGTTGTAAGTGTTGCAGGACTTTTCACCTAATTAACTCGTTTAGCCATTCTGAGGTAATTTCAACAGAGGATAAAATGTGTTTTTGAGGAGGAGGGCAAATTACTGTCAGACTAAATCTTTTTAACGTCCCCTATCAGTCGGAGTTTACACAAAAGAACAGCAAAGCTTTATTAAATCCTTCCACTTCAAGCTGACAGTTGCTCAGTTCCTGCGTGGCACCCCGTGTGCATTATTGTGTGGTTGTCATGGAATTACATGATTAAATTCTCCACAAGAACTTGGACTTTTAGCCCTGTTAATAAGAGTTTTGATCCGTCAGTCCAGGTAATTAACTGGCTTTGCCTTTGCATTTTAACTGCAAACATATAACAACTATATTTTAAGTCTAGTATTGGGATTCCCTGCCTATAATAAGAATAATATCCTCTAAATTTTAATAACTATTTTTATTCATTTGGCAGATGTATATATATATATATATATATATATATATATATATATATATATATATATATATAAATTATCACAGTTCCCACCTCCTTCTTCTCATATATACGAACTGTGATAATATATATATATATCACAGTTCGTATATATGGGAAGAAGGAGGCGGGAACCGGTGAACGTTTAAAGACTTAAAACAATGCACAAATAAACAAAACGAAAGTTACGTGGGCAGCCCCTCACGGACGACTGCCACGGACACACATAATAAAACATGAACAAAACACAACATAAAGTCCAGGCCTGGGTACTCTCTCGTCCTTCGCTGGTGTCGCTCGTCCTTATATGCCTCCGAGCTCCCTCATGAGAGGACGCTCATTCTCAATCATGCACCGGTCTCCTCCCACGTCTCTCGCTCGTCCACCTCATATATATATTTCTGGTTCTGAAGTAAATAATGATGTAAAGATTGCAATTCCAATATTGAATATTAAAAGATTAGCTCAATTTGTATAAATATTAAAGGGGTCATGACATGGATTTTTATTTGAATATGTTCTTTAAGGTTAACTTATAATTTGAAAGAAGTTTTTTTGTCCCCCAAAAAACAAGTATACAGTTTATGTGGAAAAACAATTCATTCTGACTCTGAAATGAGCAGGTTTTAAGGGGCAGCTCTACTGTTATGATTGGCTAACATCATGTTGTGCGTGTGCCGTTGAGTTTCTGTGCTGCATCTGTAAACTGTATCCAGTGTAGACAGCATCAGTGATTATAATGGGTTCTATCTGCTTTTGACGCAATGCGATGCTTACATCCAGTGTAGGCAAATGTCAGTTGTTAAGCGACTGAACGCTAGTGGGCCTATGGTGTGATGATGTATAACTATTCGTCGATGTCTTACTCTGGAAATATCTCACGGCAATGTCTTACTCATATGCACCTGTGTGATGTCACAAGTCACAAAATATCCAAACAAACCGTTTTTGGAGCTTGATCAAATAAATGCTTTTGTTTATAATTAGAAGGATCTTTTAAATTAAACTTGCAGGATGTTTAATGGTACAAAGACCTCTAATATGTCAAAAGATCAAGGCAAATTCAATTTTTCATGTCATGACCCCTTTAAGAATCTTTTGATTTTATTTGTAAAATAAAGGCAGCTTGGGGTAAAAGTCCCCAAAGGACCTATAGTAATACAGTTGAATATAGGTTGGTAGATATAGAGTTAATAGTGATATGACCACATATATGGGTCATTATATGCTATTGATATAGCATTTTTATGTATGTACTGAATGTAATTATTTATTCATTTAATTTAATTTAGTTTTAGGTAGTATTTAAGTACATACAACAACAAAAAAACATGTGAGCAAATGGTGTACCAGGTTTTTTTAAAGTCACCTTTCAAAATCTCTCAAGTAGCCTAGTTATTATTCTTCCTCTTTTATTAAGCTTTTGTCTCAAAAGTAATTTCAGGGATTCTCATAAGCTTTAATGATGAAATGTTCAAATTACCCCATAAACAACCTAGACATGCACATGATGACCTCATGGATCAGGACAATGTTACAGCACATAACAACAAACAGGTGTTTAGGAAAGCTCTGTGGTGTCTTTCGTTTGCTATTTATTGTTTTGAGAGTGAAAAAACCCCAAGAGTTCCTTTTACCCGTGGAGCCTTTAGACCCATTATACCTGACTACGTGGCAGTTGCGAGATCAGACAAATGGATGTCTCAAAGACAGAGCGGATCTTATAATGAAACATTTCTGAAAGGCTGAAATCTTTCGCTGCCTGTAAGCAGTTCCACATGTGCTATGGCTGGGCATTTATAAAGACCTCTAAATCTCAGTACAGATAGACGACAGGCCTGAGCTCTTTGGGCAAACAGTCAGAGAGCAAAAGGGCCACTGTTAGATGGAGGCGGAGCCCGATGTCAATCAAATACAGTAGGTCATAGTGTTTTAACTTTTATGCAGGGTCATACTTGTCTTTAGGAGCAGACCTGATTACATTTCACTGCCGGTTGTATATTCTGTATATAACTGTGTATGTGACAAATAAAACTCTTGAATCTTGAATCTTTACACTCTAAAAAATGCTGGGTTGAAAATGGACTAACCCAGCGATTGGATTGTTCTAACCCAGTAAATGGGTTGTCTTAACCCAGCGGTTGGGTTAAATGTTTGCTTAAAACAACCCAATCACTGGGTTAGTCTATTTTCAACCCAACTTGGGTTGTTTTTAACCCAGAATCTTTTAGAGTGTATGTATTAATGCCAACCAGAAAGGAAAGTTTCTGGTGCACTGATGCACTAAAGCAGACAAAAGAAAGCCATACAGGTTTGGAACATGGAACTTAGAACTTAAAGAGATAGTTCACTCAAAGATTATCATTCTGTCATCATTTACTCAAACTTATGTTGTTCCAAACCAAATTTGGACCCCATTGACTTCCACTGTATACACATAAACAGTGGAAACATTCTTCAGAAAATCACATTTTGTGTTCCACAGAAGAAAGAAAGCCATACATGTTTGGAACAACATGGAACTTCAAGAGAAAATTATAATTCTGTCACAACTTATTCACCCTTATGTCATTCCAAACCAATTTTGGACCCCATTGACTTCCACTGTATACACATAAACAGTGGAAACATTCTTCAGAAAATCACATTTTGTGTTCCACAGAAGAAAGAAAGCCATACAGGTTTGGAACAACATGGAACATGGAACTTAAAGAGATAATTATAATTCTGTCATCATTTGCTCACCCATATGTTGTTCCAAACCAACTTTGGGCTCTATTGACTTTCACGGCATATATACAGTTGAAACATTCCTCAGAAAATCACCTTTTGTGTTTCATGGACGAAAGAAAGCCATACAGGTTTGGAACAACATGTACTAGTGTGAGTAAATAATTAATGTTTGGGTGGACTGTCACTTTAAGACAAAGCAGAACTTCAATCTGTATTTCATATTCATGAGCCAAGGAAATAAGGTTTTGTAACTTCCAGATCATTCCTACAACCCTGTCTTCATTACACAGTCAACAGCAGCAGGTTGTTTTGGCAGTCTGAGAAAAAAGCAGCACATCTGTGCATCATTTATTTCTTCCTTAATCACATGCCGTCATTGCGCATTTGTCCGTTCTGTGGGTTCTGCCCCTGTGGCTGCACATATTCCTTTCGCTTTTACTGCTACTGTTCATGAAGCTCGATTTATTAGTGCTGTCAGCGTCAGGAGCTCCTCAGCTTTTTGAAGTACATGTGGCCGACGTCTCCGAGAGCAGAGCGCCATATATGGACAACCTCCATATTCAACAACACCTGGCTTTCATGATGCTTCATATCATTCCAATTATTGCTTTATGGCACAACACACTCTGCAAATGATATTCACATGTATCTCACTGGATGTCATGCAAGGCTGTTATTGAGAAATGAGAGCTGTTCTGTCAAACTGTGAGGTGCTGCAGGATGTGGTTTAAAAACAAGTTGTTTATGGGAGAAGGTGCAAATCCACTCAGGTCCCATCGCTGTGCTGAATTTATGGGAATCTCAAGCCCCAGGCTGTCTTCAAAGCCAGTGCCATGGTAAAAGTTAGCGCTAACTAACAACAGATGTGTGCGTGAGAGAGAAAAGAGATGTTTTCTGTATCTTCTCCCATTTTAGTAGTCTTGATACATAAAATGTAGATTTTTGTGTTTTGTGTAACTCGGAACTTCAGATAAGATTTTAAATGTATGTAAAATGGCACAGATCCATCAAGTAAAAGTATGTGTTTATGAAGGTCTGGTAGGGAGTTCAAATTGTGGGCAAGTGTTATAGGGCCTGGTAAAGTTTCACTGCAGTGGGTTCCTCACAGGCCTGAGTGTAACGGCTGATCACTTCCAGAGCATTCAAGCCGACAGGCAAAGTCTGTTACGGTGTTCAAGGTAAATTAAAGTGCAGAAAGACTTTAATCTGATGATTGAAGAGGGACATGAATACATCATATACACCTAGGATGACTTGAGGGTGAGCAAATCATGGGCTAATTTTAATTTTTGGGTGAACTATCCCTTTAAGAGACTTCAAAAACATTAAAAATCTTACCAACCCTAAACTTTTGAACAGAAATGTATAAAAGTTTTGTTTTAAATGTGTTTTATATTTTTTCTTTGACGTTTGACATTTGACTTTCTCACATTGTCTATCTCTGTCAGATTTTTGGTGAGCCGGAGCCGGTCCGGATGATATCTGAGGGGTCAGATTGCCGCTGCAAGTGCGTGATGCGGCCGTTGAGTATCGAGGCATGCTCAAGACTCCGCGACGGAAGCTTGCGAGTGGATGATTTTTACACTGTGGAGACGGTGAGCTCAGGCTCTGACTGTAAATGTTCTTGCACGGCTCCTCCATCCTCACTCAACCCTTGTGAGAATGAGTGGAGAACAGAAAAACTCAGGAAACAAGCTCCTGAACTACTCAAGGTAAATATAAAAAAACCCTCTTTTTTATATTTGACTTGATTCTGTATTCTAATGTAAATAGCATTTTTCAGAACTTTAATTTAAAAGAATGTTCCAGTTACATGGCATTTTTAATTAAGTGGCGCTATAGTCACCAGTAGAATATAAACTGAAGTACTTTTTAAAAGAACTGAAATGGGGATTTGGATCATACCACTTCAACAAATCTGTTAAATTTACATGATCCAAAAAGTACTGTTTAAACAGTATTTAGACACATTTTAATAAGAGTATAGCAAAAATTAAGTATAGCATTTTGAGGTACATTATGAGATACTGCAGGTGTAATTCCTCACCATCAGCATTAACGTGTATGTCCATCAACAAACCCATGTGTATATTCTATTTATTGCGGTGCACATGCGGGCACTGTATCAATAACGGTGCATACGTTAGCCCAGCACTAACGTGAATGAGTGATGTTACATCAAACAAATCTTGCTCAATCCTTCCTCATTACTTAAAGTAGTAAGAATGACAAACAATCTGCATTAATAGACAGTTTTTGCTAATAGTGGCCCACAGCTGATTAGCAGAACTATTTCAGTAAGACAGCAATAACGTGAGTTTTCCGGTTCAACACGTTCTCACTCCCAACTCGTCACATATTGATGCATGGTCAGGACCCTTTGGCGCCACTTTTCATTGCACAGGGTACTCCTTTAGTGAGTAGAAGATCTAAGTGCCGTAGCGGGACAGTATGGCATAAGAAGATCACTTATATACCTTGGTACACGGCCAGATAACGCATTATGTACAAACATAAGGATTTTAAAATCAACTCTAAATTTAATGGGAAGCCAGTGAAGAGATGCAAAAATTGGGGTGATGTGGTCCCTCTTTTTAGACCCAGTCAGCAGTCTAGCAGCTGCATTTTGAACAACTTGCAATCGATATAATGAAGACTGAGGAAGACCAGAATACAAGAGAGTCACAATAATCTAATTGTGATGTTACAAGAGCATGAATTACAACTTCTAAATCTTTGCTTGAAAGGAGATGCACTAATTTGTATATCAAAAAATAGTGAAGAGTCAAAGATCACTCCAAGATTTTTGTTTTGTTTGTGTACATTTGTTGAAAGAGGACCTAACTGGGCTTCCAGAGCAGGGGAGGAATTTGCAGGACAACCTAGAAAAACCTCCATTTTCTCCTCATTTAGCTGCGAAAAAAAATTATTTGCCATCCACCTGCAGGCACAATTTATTCAAAGTGTTCCGAAGAGAAAATCCCCAAAAGCGATCAGCGTTTCCATCGGCTGAAGATCATGCACACATTCAAAAATTGCTGCCCGAAGAAACTTTACGTCAGCTTTGATAGTGAAATTGCATTGGCTCTCGTATGTCTCGTGATCAATTGCAACTGAAATCAATGGACTTCCCTGCGCATCAGAAAATGTCAGTTAAAAAGTGGGGTCCTGACCAAGCGTCAATATGTGACGAGTTGGAGTGAGACCGTGTAGGCCGGTTAGCTGGAGACATACACAATATAAAACACACTACGTATTTAAACTACGTACATAACACCCGGTAGAAAATATATACAGTACATCAATAATTGTGATTTTGAGGAGAACTGGGTACTGACGTTCAAGAGCAAGCGTTTTGTGAATCCTGCGTTGAAGGGCGGGTCAAGTTTTTCGCGAGCGGACAACGTGCCATTATGCAAATGTGTTAGCTTGTGACGTGTAACCATAACTGATTGGGATTTGAATTCCTGACGACTCGTTAGGTGGCTCAGAGTTGATTCTTTCTTTTGGGAGACAATAACTTTATTTATTGTGCATTTTCAACTTTGCAGATCATTTACACTCACAGACAGCTATTACACACTGCATTTTTAAAAGATGTTCAGGTCTTAATTTGGCCTTTTTATAGATGTTCAGGTCTTAATTTGACATTTTTTACATATTTATAAGCCAGAATTTGTACCATATTCATTAAGAGGTGCAAAAAAAACGAAAAATAACCTCTCTTTTGGGAGTCAAAATGATTTTCTGTTAATGGAAAGCATGCCACAGATGCTGTTGGTTACAACAGAAAATTATTTTGATCCCTCAACTGGTAAAAACTAACAAAAAACACATTGGCAGAATTTGTTTGTTTTTCCAAATGGAAAGAGTCAAAATGATTTTCTGTGGCAATAAGCAGCATGATGCTGTAAGAGACGTTGCTGTATGCTGTAAGATGTTAAAAGAGCAGTGTCCAAGAGCCATGCTGATATTTCTCGAGTGGCTCAAACAAACATTCTTTATTATTCTGTTTGTGTTTAGCTCCATTCCATGGTGGATCTGCTGGAAGGAACATTGTACAGCATGGATCTAATGAAGGTCCATGCCTACATGAACAAGGTTGTGTCTCAGATGAACACATTAGAAGAGGTAACCATCAGATTGATCTGACTTGTATGTGAAATCTTCAAGCTTCCAAGAAATTGCCAGAAGTGTGACACTATTTTAATTATCTCTTCATAGACCATAAAGACAAACCTTACCAGGGAAAATGAGTTTGTGAGAGACAGTGTAGTGAATCTGTCTAATCAGCTAAAGCGCTATGAGAACTACTCTGACATCATGGTGAGCATCAAGAAAGAGATCTCCAGTCTGGGACTGCAGCTGTTGCAGAAAGACGCAGCCTCTGACAGTAAAGCACAGGTAACACATGGTTTCTCCAACACAATTGTATACACAAACAATAGCACAATTGTAATTCAAAATTTTATGATTCCAGGGCACAGAGAGTAAAAAGTCCAAGGAGGCCATAAAACCACCCAAGAAACCGCCAGCTGTCAAACCTCCACCCAAACAGCCTAAGGAGAAACCTGTCAAGCCCAAGAAAGAAGCTCCTGCCAAAGCATCAAAACCTGCAAAGCCAGACCCCACCACCAAAACCAAGACCTTAGTCCACCAGACGGGAGTCATCAGGGGGATCACATACTACAAAGCGTCCAAGACAGAGGACTCTGAATCACATTCAGCAGGGAGAGGAGAGAGAGGTATGGAGACCATGCACATCATATCTGTGTTCAATTAATGTTTTCTGAAAGCCACCTCAGTATAGTTCTACCAGAGCCAAAAGCAACTGGCTTTACTGTGGGTGATAACATGAATAAAACTCTAAAATATATCTGAACATAAAGAGGCATGGTTTGATTGGGCCAGTAAGCAACCACCAATCCATGATATTTATGTACTGCTTTGCTGAGTTTTTGAGATATAGGGCATGTTATTTGCACCTGTACCTTTTTGTGACCCAAGGCTTTGAGAACAGCGAACCTGCACATAAAACATTACAAGCAGAAAGTTGAGATAAACATTTTATTGTTTATATTCCAAAACTCTTGTAAGTGTGACTGGATCTCTGACATATCCTCTATAAAATTCCTCCGTAATTGCTTTCCTCATATATCTTATTTCTTGTTAAAACGCTTTAGTAATTGTGAACACCAGAATAGCCCATGGTTAGGAAAAGGGGTTTCCTTCTCATGAATCTGGACCTGAAATTTACAGTACAGTCGTTTTATAAGTTTTGCTGTTGTTTTACAGTTTTTTCCAATTGCTAACACGCTTAAAATGACATGCACACCACAATTATTTAAACTGACACACTGAGAGCAAAACCTCTTCTCAAGTCTCCTAAAGTCTAAACACATTTTCTGCTTTACACACATTTTGCAATTCAAAATGGCACTTTTTAAATGCACTGAAGACGGTTCTCTGCATAAGACACAACAATCTGACATAAAGTCACATGTTAGCCATTTCAAAACACTACATGAGCTAATTGGCCAATACATGTGCCACCTGGCTAAACACCTCATTGGTTATTTGTTAACACTTCAATCAGGATGGAAGCACTATGAGAAGACCACAGGTGAGCACCTTTTTTTTTTTTTTTTTTTTTTTAAGTTCGGGAGGAGCACGTTCAGATAATTGACACAGGTGGAGAGCACTCAACTAATCAACAATAAGAGGTGTATATACACGCAGCAGTCTTACCTCCGTTTTATTGACAGTTTATCAGCATCCCTCCACCACCCCTTCGCCACTTTTTCTCCTTTTTAGTTCTAACCACTTACACACACGGTGGGTACTCTGGGTTTGGGCCAAATTCCGAGCTCGAAGCCCTCCCCCCGGACGTCACGCCAAATACGCATTTAAATGTACTCTCTATAAATTATATGTAAGTGTGAACTCGTGAATGGAAGATGTTGCAGAGAGAGTAAGATGAAGAGCAATTTTCTTTTTAAGTTTACTGTTTTTTGTGAGCATATTTTTGTTCAGTCCAATGTAAAATATATCTGCTGTGCATGTGTTGCACTGACTTGTTTGGTGAAAATGAAGAAAATAAATGGCATGTGTGTGTATCTGCAAATATGTCTGTGCATGTGAACAATCTGAATAATTTTCTACAATTTGAACTACATATTTTAGTATTATGGCAAAGCGTACTAAAGATGAGAGTGCTTTTCATTATGCCCTACAGTGTGTAGTTGGTTGGACAAAAATCTTGTAATATGAATGAAGCGTGTGCCATTTCGTGCAAAAGTTTGATTTTGATAATGCTATATGTAGTTTTGGTTGCAGTGCTTCATTTTGTAAGATATATGAGGTATTTTGCAGTTTGGGTATGTGGTTTTGTGAATTGTGTTAAGTATTTTGATAAAAACCAGCCTAGTTTGCAAAATTGTGTGTTAGCAATTGGAAAAAAAAACTGTAAAGGGATAGTTCACCCAAAAAATGAAAATGCTGTTATCATTAACTCAAGTTTTATTGACCTCAATTTGGTTTGAAGCCTGTATGCTGAACACAAAAGAAGATATTTTGAAGAATATGGGTAACCAAACAAAAAAATACAATGGAAGTCAATGGGGTCCATAAACTGTTTGGTTACAGACATTCTTCAAAATATCTTCCTTTTGTCTTCAGCAGAAGAAAGAATTTCATACAGTTATGGAACAACTTGCGGGTGAGTAAATGATGACAAAATTAACATTTCTGCATGAACTATCCCTTTAAATGAAGGCGGTTAAGAAACTTTCTTCATTTCATCAGCAGTATCAGCAAGAACTTTCCTCTAGGATGAAATCATTTACATTTCTGCCCAGAATCAAATATAAAACTGACATGCAGGGAAGTGAAAATAATCAAAGGTTTGCTGAGATGTCCTAAACTATTACAGTAATGGCCCTCGTGTCCTTGAATGACAGATGGCAGTGATAGAGTATGTATTAATATCTGATGTACTCTCTCCCGCGCTCATATCCACATGTTTAATGTTCCAGACGGTCCCACAGTGCAGGAAGAGAAAGCTCAGATTAGGGTCTCTCCACTGACATTGTCTTACGGAGATCATGTTGTACATGGCATGAGATGAAATGGGCTCAGCGTAGGAATGTCGAGTCCAAGCATTGCAGGCAGAGACTGGGTTACAATGCAGGAAGTTTCTTCGAGTGCAACATCTCATCAATAATTCTTTTGATGTGAGGAATCTGAAATGCTTGGGGTAAAACTTTAGGCCAAGAGTTGTAATCTTCCTTTCAAACCCTCCCCGTCTTTCTCTTTCTCCTCTTTTCAGAAAACCCAGCCAAAACCCACACCGGCCACCAAACCGAGGACAAAAGGGGCTCCGAGCTTGTCTTGGAAACCTCTGAAATAACGTCGACTGTACCGCCAATGACAACCACCACTACGCTTGTTGCTGTGACAACAACAAGCACCACACTAGCAACCACCAGTGAAGTGGCCATCATGAATTCAACCCTGTCAACACCAGCACCAGAGAAACCAATGGGCAGTGGAGGAAAGACGCATTTGCACAAAGCAGGTACAATTTATTTAGCCTGATGATACAGACACAACACACATACATATATGGGGTGTTCATACTTTTTACTTTTAATCAGCAAAGATAAGTGAGGTAACACTTTGTTTCAATAGTCCACTTTAGACATTCTTCTAACTATAGGTACATTTGCAACTACATGTCAACTAACTCTAATTAGAGTATTAGTAGAGTATGGAAACTTGTTTCTGCCACTGAATAAAACAATTTTGAAAGATAATTACAACTTTTTATTTGACCTGATCTATACTGACCTGTACCAAATTTAAGGCCACATGTGGAAGTGGCCCAAATCAGAATTGAAAAGATCAGATTCCATGTGGTTTGTGCTGTTCACACTGTCATGACAAAAACAGATCCGAGTCATACGTGAGGGGAAAAAATCAGATTTGGGCCACATTTACCTGCAGTCTGATTTCTGAAGTAACTTTACACCTACATATCAAGTTATTCTACTAACCTGAACTCTAACAAGTTACTTATAGTTAGTAGAATGTCTAAAGTATAATCATACACTGTTTGTTTGTCGGCCAGAGGAGAACTGGCACCCCGACTGAGCCTGGTTTCTCCCAAGGTTTTTTTCTCCATTCTGACCCTGAAGGAGTTTTGGTTCCTTGCCACCGTTGCCTCTGGCTTTTGGCTTGCTCAGTTGGGGACACCTAAATTTCATCTATATTACTGATCTGCCCGCATTGACACTATATGATACTTGAAATTAACTGGATAACATCACCGTTTCACCAGAACGGCTGTACAAATTCTGTTGCATTATTTTCCTGTTAACAGTGTGAAGCTGCTTTGAAATAATTGGACTTGTTAAAAGCGCTATATAAATAAAGGTGATTTGATTTGATTTGATTTGATTAAAGTGGACTATCAAAATAAAGTGAAAATGTATATAATGTCACAAAAGATTTCTGTTTCAAATAAAAACTGTTATTTTTATCAAATAATCCTGAAAAAAAATGTGCCATCGCTTCCACAAAAACATTAAGCAGCACAATTATTTTCAATATTAATCATAAAAATAACAAAATGGTACCAAATATTAGAAAAATTATTTATGAAGGATAATGTGAGACTGAAGACTGGAGTAATGGAATAACTTTTTTAATGTAATATATTACATTGTATTATCATCAGCATAACAGCAGTGAGTAAAATGTTATTCCATATTCCATCTAGATTTGCATATTTATGCATGGGATATGTGTAAAATGGAAATGCATTTATTATTATTTGAATAGGTAAATCTCTAGACTGTGAGGGAACCCTTGCTTCAGTGGAGATCCCAGAGAAGCATCACAGTTATGGACGGAATGAAGGAGCCTGGATGAAAGACCCAGTAGCCAAAGACAACAAGATCTATGTTACAAACTACTACTACGGCAATAACCTGGTGGAGTTTCGCAACCTGGAGAACTTCAAACAAGGTAAAAACAATAAAACAAAG
This sequence comes from Paracanthobrama guichenoti, assembly GCA_018749465.1. Lineage (NCBI taxonomy): Eukaryota > Metazoa > Chordata > Actinopteri > Cypriniformes > Gobionidae > Paracanthobrama > Paracanthobrama guichenoti. Next base: position 26,537,453 of record CM031950.1, read on the forward strand.
AGGGGTGAATACAACCATTTGCGTGGTAGTTCAGGACAGTAGTTCTTGTTTACTTATGTGCAATGAAATAGCACTGTTCCGTATTTAAATATAGCAAGACCCACAGCATTTTTGAGAGCCAATTCAGGCGCCAGTATTGAAGTGTTGGGAGTCCTCAATTTGACCTGCAACATGGAGAATTGCACTGTGAAAATGGCATTCAATGCAGATTTTAGTACTGATTTGAATAATTACTTGGGAATTGGGTGTTAAAACAATGCAGACAGAAAATTCCCTCATTATGGTTTGAGTTGAAAAGTTTGAAAGTTTGAAAATTCTGTCATGAATTACTCACCCTCATGTCGTTCCAAACCTGCAAGACCTTCGCTCATCTTCGGAACACAAATGAAGATCTTTTTGATTAAATCCGAGAGCTCTGACCCCTCCATAAACATCAGTTTAATTACCACTTTCAAGGCCCAGAAAGGTAGTAAAACATTGTTAAAATAGTCCATGTGACTCCAGTGGTTCAACCTTAATTTTATGAAGCGACGAGAATACTTTTTGTGCGCAAAAAACAAACCAAAATAACTTTATTCAACAATTTCTTCACGTCTGTGACAGTCTTCTACGCAGTTTACATTGGTCAGCTCCTGCACCAGCATCATGCAAATGTGTTGTGGTGCTCACGTGAACAGCATCGGCCAATGGTAAGCCGGCGTCCTTGCGTAGCTCTGATGTAACTTGGAAGTTAATTATTTACCACTTAAACAGTGTAGAAGACTGACACAGACGAGAAGTTATTGAATAAAGTCGTTATTTTTGTTTGTTTTTTGCTCATAAAAAGTATTCTTGTCACTTCATAAAATTAAGGTTGAACCACTGGAGTCACATGGACTATTTAAACAATGTTTTTACTACCTTTCTGGATCTTGAAAGTATTCCTTAAATTGCTGTTTATGGAGGGGTCAGAGCTCTCGGATTTCATCCAAAATATCGTAATTTGTGTTCCGTAGATGAACGAAGGTCTCACAGGTTGGGAACGACATGAGGGTGAGTAATTAATGACAGAATTTTTTATTTTTGGGTGAACTAACCATAAACAGTAAAAGAAATGGACATAGACCCCATAGACTTTAACGGAGAGAAGTGAAGTCAATTAGAAGCACTCACTTCCTGATGGCTGAGCATACTGGGCAGCCTCAGACTGAGCTTGATGACGTAGATGTGACGTGAGCAATCTGACAGTTGTAAGTCTTCTAGTAGTTGTGCAAAGTGAAATCTGAATCACCGAATCTTGCAGAGATTTTGGCTCTCTATGAGCTTCTCCCTTCTCCCCATGCTTCTCCCTTGACTTTATCGGACTTTATGCCTCCACGTCCCACCGATTGCCTCACAGACAGTAAAAGATTTCCTGCGAGCTTCTCCTCCTGTCTATACGGGTCTATACGGTAATTTCTCTACTGTGCGACAGAGAGTCGTGTGGTTATGACGCAATCGTTAGACTATTTTTACAAAAACGGCTTCTACAGGGCGATAGTGTAAGATACAAGGTAATGGAGCCTTTTATACATTGTCGTGTTTCTTTAGAAATAAACAATGGACAAATGGAGTCTTTAAACGCCTCAGATGTAAAGTTATTCGCTGTCAAAGTGACGCCAAAATGAATGGGAGTCAATGGAATGCTAACAGCGAGTGATGGCTTGGTTAGCAATGGCTGCCCCTATGGAAGGTATGCTTTCCAGGTGCTGGATGACCCTCTTGGAACTAACCCTTTAAATGCAGTTGAGAATATGTATGTGAATATCCATGATGGCCTGGATTGTGTAACTAATAACAAATTGTGTAACAAATTGTATCATGATCAAGATTTCTTCTTTAATGATAGGTCGCTGGAGTAACCTTTACAAGCTTCCCTACAACTGGATAGGAACTGGTCATGTGGTCTACAACGGTGCCTTTTATTATAACAGAGCCTTCACCAAAAACATCATCAAATATGACTTGCGCATGCGCTACGTGGCAGCTTGGACTCAGCTTCATGATGCAGTCTACGAGGACACCACACCCTGGAAATGGAGAGGCCATTCAGACATCGATTTCGCCGTAGACGAGAGCGGCCTCTGGGTGATCTACCCAGCGCTGGATTACGACTACTCGCAACACGAAGTCATCGTCATCAGCAAGCTGGACCCAAGCGACCTCTCCATGAAGAAGGAGACGACATGGAGGACTGGGCTGAAGCGCAACTCGTACGGAAACTGCTTCATCGTGTGCGGCGTGCTGTACGCCATTGACGTCTACAACCAGAGAGAGGGCGAGGTTTCGTACGCCTACGATACGCACACAAACACAGAGGCCGCTCCACGTTTGCCGTTCACAAATAAGTACGCCTTTGTGACCCAAGTGGACTACAATCCCAAAGATAAGGTGCTGTATGCATGGGACAATGGCCATCAGCTGACCTATAATATTCAATTTGTTGGCCAATGAAGCCAGTTCAATGAATGGGTCTGGTCGTTCTCTTAATTGGGCCTGGTGAATAAGGAAATAGGAGCACATTGATTTCTTTATTGGTATGATTGAGATGAGATGTTAAACAACAGTCAACATTATTTGGGAATATATTTTACCCTCAACTGAAGAGTTTAAGGCCTTGCATGTCTCATTTTTATGTAGTTCCCTACACCTTTATCAGTCCCTAGACCTTTACCACTGTAAATAGGGGTGCAGTTAAGGATACTGAACACATATAAAAAGTAACCTGAAAGGTTTTACACAGCTTTATGCCATAATGTTTATTCTTTCATTCAAGATTCACAAAATGTGTTGTAATGTCATTTAACAGCAACATAATATACATTTTTGGAGGATGGGATGTTAAATGTCATGTAAATTTCATTATTTTAGCTATTCATTTTGTAAAATATTAGATTCTCATTGTAAATATTTTCAAGAAAAAGTTGTGGTACAGTATACCTATTATAAAGCTCAGATGTATCATCCCCAGATATTTAAGATTGTAGTCACTCAACATAAGTGGTTACTTATGATTACTCCTGGATGAGTTACAGCGTTTTTATGTTGCATTTACAGTATGTGTAAAATTAATATTTTGTATAAAATAGTTCAAATAAACTAAAATCTAAAATCATTTGCTGTGCTTGTATTTGATAACACACAATGTAATGTTTTGCATTTTGTACTTCACTATGTGGTATATGATACAGTATGCAACCATACATGATTCAGATACAATAAATCAATGTCACTTGACATACTACTCCCCATCTCCAGATGTCTGACTTTTTTTAAATGTTGCAATATATGATTGAAGACACGTTTTACATACTGACTTTAGGTCAGCGTGTACAGTAAGATTTAGATTTATTGATATTTTATTTTTTATTCTTTTTAGCCTTGTGGAAAAGCAGTACACTTTAACAGTATTTATTATGAAAATAATATACTTTAAAAGAATGTGCAATCTGAATCTAATGTTTTTGACACTTGATTGCATGTTATCGGCGAATACATACAAATGTGTAATAAAAAGCAAAAAAAAAAAAAAAAAAAAGTCACAACAAATTTTTAATGAATCTAAATAAAGTATTAAAGTTTTAAGAAAATAAATATGATTATTTTTTTTTTAAAAATTATCCAAAAATACTGTGTATTCCATAGGAAATGAATTCCATAGGAAATGAATACGGGTCAATGTGACCCCCTTTATGCGTTCTTGGGGTAGTGATACAAAAAACATTTCATCCTATGACTAAGAAATATGAAAATTACATTGATGAGGCTCAGAAACAAGAGTTATTGAAGAATTCATGGAATATCAAATAAATAAATGTTTTCATTGATAAAATATTTAAAAAAATAAAAATCACAGCATACCAGGTCACAGCATACCACCCTTTTATGATAGATAGTTAAACATATAGGGCCAGATTTACTAACAGCTTCAACTAACCCTCTTTTGGTGTTAAACTTCTGTCAGGATTTACTAAAGACAAGCAGTGAAAAATTGCATATGCATTTGTAGGAGTTTCCCTTTCAGACGCAAATTTTATGGGAGGAGAGTATTTAAATGAATCATGCTGTCAAGATTCAACGCTGGTAGGAAGATAAAGGAGGAAAGATTCAAATCACAAAAGGAATTTAATACATAATGATCTCTCAGGTGAGTACAACGGTGGACCAGCCAAACATGAACACAACATAAGACTTACAATACCAGGCAAGGAGTGACAGAAATGGTAGAACTTAAATAGCTAACACAAACGGGATAATTACAAGACACAGCTGACACAGATGAACTAATGATGATGGTGACGACAGACGAGTGGCGGGAAAACTAGTAACATGTGACAAATTAGAACAGGAAATCCATGGAACAAAACAGAACATAACTGTGACACATGCAAGGTGATTTACTAAAGTTTACGCTCGTCAATTTACTGGTATTCGTGCCGTTATTTTCCACCCCCAAAAAGCATGTCTTAAACTAGATGCTAAAAGCCGCCGATATACTTAAGGCGAAATCAAAGAGCGAACTGATGTGACGTCATTCTGAACAAAATCAGGCCAAAACTAAGTTTGTCTGGAGTTTGTTTTGGGAGTTTTCGGAAAAGTGTTCTTTGGCTGGTAAACACCTTTGTATTACCATTGATGCATGCCGATTACATAATAGGTAGGTGTGAGCAGAGGCTCTGCTTTCTTTCACGTGGAAATCTTTTCTGGTTCATTTGCTCTGTTCACTCCGTGGAGGTCAGACACCCATGAGTGAAAACACTGGACAGCTGCTTTATAGTAGAAAAGGAAGCTGTACTTCTGATGAAACGAGACACTGGCGTTTTCATGTTTAAAGGGTTAGTTCACCCAAAAATGTTATGTACAAGTTATATAAAAAAAAGTCCTGGCTCTTCCAAGCTTTATAACGGAAGTGAATTATTTAGTTTTTGAAGTCCAAAAAAGTGCATCTGTCCATCATATAACTGCTCCACACGGCTTCGGGGGGTTAATGAAGGCCTTCTGAAGTGAAGTGATGCGTTTGTGTAAGAAAAATATCCATATTTAAAACTTTATAAAGTAAAATATCTAGCTTCCACCATATCGGAAAAAACGTAACTGGTGTGCAATGTCATCTACTTTTAACTGCGAGAGGCACTACACTTTTTCCACAAGTTGAATACGGAAGGCGATCTGGTGGAAGATAGATAATTTACTTTATAAAGTTTTAAATGTGGATATTTTTCTTACACAAATGCGCCACTTCTCTTCAGAAGGTCTTAATTAGAGTGAGTAATTGAGTGTGAGTAAATCATGGGCTAATTTTCATTTTTGAGTGAACTAACACTTTACTTCGGTAAAGCTGCTTGCTTTAAAACAATCTATTGTATAAAGTGCTATATAAATAAACATGACGTGACTTTAATAGAGTGCCGAAATGCATAGCTTATGCAAACATATCCACGTTGCTTTGATCAGATGCTTTTCTTATGCTTCATTAAAAAAATGCTTGCTGTTTCCTCAATTTTGTTGTGTGTTTATTTTGTTATTGAAAGGAAAGCAAGCAGAACATATTTACATATTCATCTAACCGTCGCTCTCAGCAGTGGCGTCAGATGTGTGTTAACTGTACATCGCTGGTAATGTATTTTAAACTTCTTTTTAACCCCTAAACAAAGAACAAAAAAGAACCTGTGACCCATCAGCGCTTTTTTGGAATTGCGCTCTCACGCTAATTTGCCCTGTTTAGTAAATATGGCCCATAGTCATGAAAGTGTACTCTCTTCAAGTACACTGCAAGTACAGTTTTTTAATTTTAAGAATATTCTTTTAAGATTTAAAGTACACTATACAAATGCACATTTAAGTGTGTTTTTTCACTAAGGTGAATACCATGAGTTAAAGAGTTAGTTCACCCAAAAATTATAATTCTCTCATAATTGACTCACCTTCGTATTGTTCCACATTTTTCTAGCTCATAAAAGATGATAATTTGAGAAACTCCTTTAGTCTACAATGAAAATCGATTGGGTCCAGTGTCATTTTGGACCCCATTGACTTTCAGTCTATGGGCAAAAACAGTAAAAAGTACCCAGAACAACCTAGTAACTATATAGTAACACACTCAAACCCATTAATAACACTTTATGGGTATTTATGTGCAAATGGCATGCAGATTTCTTGTCTTCCAGGTCTGAGGTCACATTCATTCTGTCTGAGCGGGAAAGAGGAAAGCCAGATATAAAACTCAGAAATGTTTTCATGAGGTCATTGTAGCATTCGGGAGGTCTGGGTGTGGTGATGATTGACTGACATGACAGGGTGTGTATGCTTAGATGAACTCAGGAGAGGTATAGTATAGCTGGAAGAACAGGGCGGAGGTTCGGCTTTAATGTGCAGAGGGTTCGCATCTGAATTAACCCACAAGATACTTCCTTGTGAGCCAAAGTCTTGCACAGCAGAATTCCAAGCCAACATCAGTACTCCATCAATGATGCACAAATAAACCGCATTTATCTGTGAGACTGCTCAGCAGGATAAGAATGTGTTTTATATGAAAGCCACACTTGGATACTTGCATCTCTTTGTTAATACGGGCATCAATACATCCAAGACCTCAATAGCAACCCTAATAAAAGCTGCAGGTTGTCATTTTGGTGCAGGATGTCATTAATATGATTAAACTGAGAAGACAAATGAGCCGTGGCGGGTTAGTGTTGTGCAGCTCCAGTGTCCCAGACCCCCTAAAGGTCCTCTTGGCTTGCTTACAAGTCGCTTTGTGTATCCGAGAGTCTGCTCACCCTTTCCAATACACACCCTAATCTAAATCACTGTGCTGGGACGTCGAGTCATCTATTCCTTTAAAAAACATTAAATAAACATTTTGAAGCCACTGAACACTTAGTCTCAGAGGTACAAGAATTATAAATTCTTGAATTTTGTACATGTTTGTTCACTCAAAAAGGGGATTTCCGTTCCTGCCCAGCAGAGGCTTTGACCTTCACTACAGGCATAAATGGATTTTGTTGCCTTTCTTGAGGTTGTTTTCCACTGCAGTCCTTAATTCAGTGCTCTCAGAATGCATTTAAGGTGCACAAAACAAAATCTAAAGGCTGACCGCAAGAGGATTGAAACCCATTATGACAATAACACTGCAAGAAGCCCCCAGAAGTCCTTCACTTACGCAAGACACTAAGCAAATAAGCGTTAATTTATCAATTGCATTTGCAAATGTCTGGCTTTGACTCAAATCATAGTTCATGCATTACATTATGAAGAACTTGTTTAAAACAGCGACTTCCTCTATGGAAACCCATCAAAACAAGAAAATGTGTGAAGTTTGCAACACGCTATATAGTTAATTAAAAGCCGTGTTGGGGAGCAACTGAATCTTAACTACAGTTCTCAGAAGCTTACAGGGCTGGTGATAAGAAAACTTTCGCCTAACATTTCTCTATGTGACTATTCCTCTATGTAGCATTTTGAAAAAATACAAATCATTCTAGTGAAATTGATTCGTCCTTAATTATGTCTTTCTCTCTTTCAGGGAATTTGAAAATCAGTCCTTCAAAATCAATCATTCTTGTGAATCAGTTTGTTCTAAACAATTCTTTCTCTCATATTTAGCGCTTGAAATCCAAATCCTGTGAATTGATTAATCTTAAACTATTATTTCTCTCATATGTTGCATTGAAAAGTCTAAATCATTCATGTGAGTTGTTTCTAAATTACTCTTTCTCTGGTCCTGGACAACCAAATCATGCTAGTGAATCGATTCACCCTAAACAATTTTTTTAATCTTATATGTAGCATTGGAAAAACTAAATCATTCTAGTGAATCGATTCATTCTAAACTATTCTTTTTCTCAGCAGAAAATCTGAATAATTCTAGCAAGTTGACTGAGTTAATTTTTTTTTTTATTTAGTCTCAGGATATTAGAAAATCATAATCATTCTTGTGAAACAGTTCGACTTAAACAGTTCTCTCTCTTATAGGCTGTATTCAAAATCACATACTTCCCTACTATATAGTAGGCAAAAAAACAGTATGTGACAAGAATAGTATGTCCAAATTCACATAAAAGAGTAGGCAAAAAGTACCCGGATTACCTACTACTTCCGGCAAGATTTTGATTTGCTTTACTATCCCATGAGGCCACGGGAAAGGATTTGTGAATGGCAGGGAAGTAACGCAACTGATGCTGGTAAGTCACATGACAGTGACAACACGGCGAATGTAGTACGTCCAGATACTATATAGAATATTTTTCAGGGGTCACGAAGTAATTATTTATTCAAAATAAGTACCTAGTAGAGAGAATATGATTTCAGACTCAAAGTCAGAATAATTATAGTGAATTGGTTCATCTTAAGCAGAGGCATGTTCTTAAGGCATCTTATGTTCATCTATCTCATAAGTAGTGTTGGAAAGTTTGAATCATTCTACTGAATCAATGATTCTTTCTCTTTCTCTCACTGTGAACTGGTTCATCGTAAATTATCCTCTTTTTCATAGCACAAAAAACGACGTATGACGGAGTATTTCTGTTCCAAAGACACTATTTCAGGATTCGAGCAAGTTTCAGAAAGTTTTTTTTCAAGTATGACCCTGTATGAAGTCATAAAGTGCGGAATTGCTAGTGTAACGGAGGCCAGCTAGTAGGGGCTGTGTGAGTAAACCTCACTCCCCTGATCTCAAGAGATGCTCTAGCAACTGATGCTAGAGGTTGCAGCCTTTAGCTAGCCTGACAAGCCAGACCCACATCAAAATGTTGGGTCTGGGAACTTACCATTGGCAGGGCTCAATCCGAGAGGAGGGATAAACGGTTGTCTTTCACATTCCCTCTGCACACAATAGGATAGCGCTACAACCAACCAGAGCAGCGAAGAAGGTGAAGCGGAGCTAGTTGATAGATTAAACTTTCACCGTATCCGGTTGGCAAAACTCCGAACACATCTTCCTTTCTTAAGAATGACTTCAGTACCGTTCTTTATTCTTTTCTCAAAGAAAAGTTTAACAACAAGTCTCCCAGAGGCCAAAGCCGATTCGAAAGGCCGCTGTTCGTCAGCTTCTTTGTTTTTAAGTAGCACATGGCACGGCAACTCTGCCATCATTATGTTAAGCCCACCCACTGACTCTGTACACGATGTGATTGGCCTGACCAGAGTTTGGTTTTTCCAGCTCGCAGGTCTACTGAGAGTTGCTAGACTACACTCGCGGCAAATTAGATTTGTTGCCGCTAGGCTGCGTCTAGATTTCTAGGCTAGCCTTTAGCCTCTTTGTTAGAGCATCTGACTCTCATGGCGGCACACCAGGGTTCGAGTCCCGCTTGGAGCGGGTGGTTCGAACAGGAGGGGTTACACTTGTATGGACACTTCTCCCGGATAAGTGCGAGCACACATCAACCAGAGCAAGAGCACGACTATCAACAAGCTTCTGCAAGTGTGTTTGTTTGTTGGCAGTCATGAGTCGAAACCGCAGGCGGTGAGTGAAACTGCATCAAATGTTTGTGTTTTGTTGGCAATCAGCACGTAAGTACCTATAATGAAAACAACACGAATGTATAGTGAAAGTTATCCAGGAATAATGCCATGATGTATTGTGTGTATGTTTTTGTGTGTGTGTGTGTGTGTGTGTGTGTGTGTGTGTGTGTGTGTGTGTGTGTGTGTGTGTGTGTGTGTGTGTGTGTGTGTGTGTGTGTGTGTGTGTGTGTGTGAGAGACACTTTAGCTCTGCCCACTGCACGCCTCCAGTCGAGTTCGACTGTTTTTGGAAAGAATCGGTACAGCGTATCTGTCTTTATGATATGATAAAGCTAAAGACTCTTCGGAGATATGAAGGAGGCAATAATACTCTATAGGTACTCAAGATTAACATGAGATTGGCAGAAACTGTGTGTGTTATGCACCCTTTAAAGTCTATACTGAGAGTCAATGAAACTCTATCAGTAATAGATGGCAAGTATTTAGTGTGTCCTGTCGTGTAGTGCAAGCATTTACTAACAAGATGTGAGGGGTATGACCAACCCTAATCAGAAAAAAAGGAGCACTCGTGACACACACACACACACACACACACACACACACACACACACACACACACACACACACACACACACACACACACACACACACACACACACACACACACACACACACACACAGACACAGAGAAAGAGAGACAGACAGAGTGAACAGGCACTGTAGGAAGCCATTGTAAAAAAAAAAAAAAAAACACAATGCAGTCTTTAGGACTGATGGAGTCAAATGTGAAGAATCTGAAGAATTCAGAGTTCCCACTCCTGGTGGCAAATGAGAGGTTGATGTTCTGATGTTTCATCTTGATAAAGAGCTAGAAACATTATAACTGCTCATACTGTTTTGTATGACACACATATAAAGCTTCATATACTTCTGTCACATTCATACATCACTGCCTAAAAAAAAGCACGGCAGATAGCAGGAATATGTTCCTTACTCTGACCCTGACAAAAAAAAAATATGACTGACCCAATTCATGCAGTTTGTGTAGAGATATCTATAGGCTCAGAAAATGTCTGGGAGTCATAGTTTGATTGTTCACACTCTATTTGAGTGGGCCTTTGTGTAACACTTATCAACCACAGTGCTGCAACAGGAAGCTGAATTAATGCAGTTTGTCTTCATTTAGAGCAAATGTCATCCATGGGAAGAGAGTCTAGAGAGAGAATAATGACAGAAAAAGCTCAACATATTCAGCCTGTGATTCAGCCACTACAGTCACAACGGCTAAACATACTGCATTCAAAGTCTCAAACTGAGAAGCAAAAAAGGTTTGTATACAGGAAGCTAAGGACATATGTCTTAATATGTTGAACCACAAGAGGCACATTTGTCACAAAGCAACATTAAAACACTCAATAGTGTTCGAAAGCAATAGGAAATACTTTCCAGGGTAAGTATGTGGCGATATGTATACAGAGGTCAGACATATCACACATTTTTAAACAAATATAGTAACTGTATATATACACTACCGGTCAAAAGTTTTAGAACGGTAGGATTTTTAAAATGTTTTTAAAGAAGTCTCTTCTGCTCACCAAGGCTGCATTTATTTGATTTTGCTCCTCCTAGAGCTTTAACTCTACATCCTCCAAACTCAGGTCAGACTTTCAGGCTGTACTGACTCGAGTTGCTATATCTTTTCAAACTGACCCAACTTGGTTTTCCTAAAAATTAAGATTAAAAATCATAAAAGGCACATAGACTTACATTGTGGGGTCAAAACTTTAATACAATAACTAGAGTATTTAAGCTTCATCCACTATGTATCTATCAGTACATTTCTCTCTTTCTTCCTCTTTCTCTTCACTAAATTTAAATCTTATAAAACTTTCATACGGCTTTGTCAAGCCAACACCAAAGTTTGTTTATGAACTTTATTCATCTAGTTACTTCCGTTGTCTTTAATATATGGGTAAAGTGTACTGCCAAATATACTGACAATCATTTAACTAAAATATACTTTAATGTAATTTCTATTACAATTTAGTATATTTAAAATGTATTAATGTGTTTAAAAATATTACATTAATTGTAATATTGAATAACACACTACAGTTAAAATTACAGTTAAGTACTTTACAAGTGCTTTAGTAAGTACAAAGATTAATTTACATAATTACAAAAGTGCACTTGTGTACAAAAGTGTCCCCAAAAGTAACCTTTTTATTTCATTAAAATTACATTATCCACAAGTACAGTTAAAAGATACTTTAAGATTTGAAGTACACTTCATGGGCACAATCATTACAATAAAGCACACTTCTTTTTCACAAGGGAAGTTGTCACAAATAAAGCTAATTGGTACTTTCCAAAGAAAAATTCCACATGTGTCATATACTGTAAAGAGTAACAAATCTACAAACAAACGCAGAACAGATTACTTCCAGACACATACAGCGATGACACGCTAGGAGAAACACAAAAGACAAAACACATAAAACTTAATGATGCAAAAACAGTTTTTATTGATTCAGCAGTGTGGGCAATGGCGCTTGAAAGACCAAAACTATGCAACAAAACGCAGCGACGGGGTTACCCAGCTGCTCTGTTTAACACAAAGGTGTGGCAAACAGCCAAGAAAAATACACACTCAGCACACACAAACACACGCTCAATCACCCATCCATCCACACAAACACATGCACACACAAAGCGTGCCGTCAAATGCCAGAATAATCAACTCTCGCGTGCTGTCCAGACTGAGTTCAGCACCACTGAAAACAACGTAATGCTGTAAATAAACCTTGTGATTCAATTCACTCAGCTGTGAAAGTATCTCTTACAACATGCAGGGAGTGACAGGGTCAGACAAGCACAATAAACAAGGTAAAGAGGTAATATTTTCCCATCAGAGTTGGCTGATACAATAAGCAATGTAGATGAAACATGGGTTAAAGGTGAAGTGTGTAATTTATGTGTCACTAGTGTCATTGAATGGAATACAATGTGAAAATAATGACTATTTTCAAACATGTTTCCCTTCTGGCTGCCATTGGTCAGAAAATAGATAGCCCCGCCCCAAAATAATACTATTGGTTGAGCTGTAGCTGAGTCTTGGGTGTTTTGACAGCACCACAGAGACAGTCGGTGCGTCCGAAATAGCATATTACCTGCATACTACATATGAATTTGAACTTACTTCATGACCATACTAAAAGTATGTTCTATATAGTATGTATTTAGGGATATTATGAATGAAATTCGGTCATACTCCATTCACCTTGTTGTTACTATCACGTGACCTACCAGTGTCAGTTGTGTCGCTTCACTGCCATTCATAAATCCTCCCGTGGCCTCATGGGATAATAAAGTGTCAATATTTCTCCCTCAAAATGGCCCTGCTCACGCGAGGTAGGCCCTGTCCCAGATAGCACCCTAAACCCTCATGGTCTTCCTCTGAGTCCGCACTTTCACGACGTAACGCTGCTTTGACTGTTGGGAAAAAGTCCGCTGCGTACCCCGCACCAGTGCGGGCTCTGCAGAAGTGCACATCGAGGGCGCATATCGACCTTAAAGGGAGCGCTCGCGAGCACCCTTCTGAGACCAAAATGACAAATGGTGACACCCTGCGGTCTCGTGGACTTAACCAACTGAAACTAAGACTGAAAGTGCACATTATGTCCCTGTCCCAAATGGCACCATAAACTCTCACGGTCTTCCTCTGAGTCTGCACTTTTCACGACGTAATGCCGCTTTGACTGCCGGGTAGATGTCCTCTGTGTAGCTCGCGAACTTGGAAGCTCAGCCGGAGTGTGCATCAAGGGCTCATAGAAGCCACAAATGGGGCCGCTCACGAGCACCCTTCTTTAAGCTTAAATGACGAATGGGACACCCTACGGTCTTGTGGACATAACGGACACACGCACGCAGCAGCCATTGTAAGTCCACAAGACCGAAAGTGCACATGAAGTGTGCCATATGGGACAGGGCCATAGTACTTTTTCAAAGTTCAGGAACTTTCGGGGATGGGACTTGGGCGCTGAACATGCTGACTGGTTGAGTTCACGCAACATTTTGATCAACTCGAAGCAGCATTTCAACCACTATTTTTAAAAGTCTGTTGCGATGCGTGCAGTAAGAGTTGATTGCTATTCGAATCAACAATGGAGTTTAAAAAATTTGACCGATGGGCCGACGAAGAGGTTCTGGCCTTATTACATTTATTTGCAAAGGATGAAATCCAGTGGGAACTGTAAAGTCGCCATGCTCAGTCCTACATCACTAGAGTAATCTTCACGGTACTTTAGACTGTGATGGAAATGCAGACAGCAGCAGGTCTGGGGGGAAAATAGTTCCTGGGACAAATTGTTCTGGGTAATTTCGGGGGAAATGGGGCTTATGAGTGAAATATCACTTCATTGTTTATCAGACAGTGCCACCCACAGAGTTTGGGCATCCCTGCCCTAAACTGATAGTGTTAACACCACACCATTTCTTGCATCTACAAGTCTTTGAGCTCATTTATCAAATTTTTTTTCATGATATTCAGACCCAAGCGCTCCTCACGGTAAGAGCAATGCAGAGCAATTTTTCTATCAGACAATCCATACATACTGAGCTGATTATGTGATGCAAACGACAAAATGTATTAGTTTACAAATCAAGCATATATGTATAAGTGTTTTGCAAGGAACTGCATGGAAATAGTATTTATTAATTGATCATTTGTCCCCGTATAATTTGCGTGAAAAGTTGATGCAGTAGACACATGCTTTTTTTCAACAAGCTAGAAATATATAAGTTAGAAATAACAAATGTAATGATACTTAAATGTAAAAGCAATTAAAAAGAAGAAAAATCATGAGGGAACTAGGAAGGGGACATAGGGAAAAAAGTCATAGATTAAGACATGAATATAAATGCAGCTTTGGACTGTTTGTTTAATGTAACTGACAATAAAGGCAGAATGTGTCACTATCTGCAGCCCTGTACAGTTGTGTGCTATTCCTCTGCAGATCACTCACCTAAAGGATTATTAGGAACACCATACTAATACTGTGTTTGATACCCCTTTCGCCTTCAGAACTGCTTTAATTCTACGTGGCATTGATTCAACAAGGTGCTGAAAGCATTCTTTAGAAATGTTGGCCCATATTGATAGGATAGCATCTTGCAGTTGATGGAGATTTGTGGGATGCACATCCAGGGCACGAAGCTCCCATTCCACCACATCCCAAAGATGCTCTATTGGGTTGAGATCTGGTGACTGTGGGGGCCATTTTAGTACAGTGAACTCATTGTCATGTTCAAGAAACCAATTTGAAATGATTCGAGCTTTGTGACATGGTGCATTATCCTGCTGGAAGTAGCCATCAGAGAATGGGTACATGGTGGTCATAAAGGGATGGACATGATCAGAAACAATGCTCAGGTAGGCCGTGGCATTTAAACAATGCCCAATTGGCACTAAGGGGCCTAAAGTGAAAACATCCCCCACACCATTACACCATCACCACCAGCCTGCACAGTGGTAACAAGGCATGATGGATCCATGTTCTCATTCTGTTTATGCCAAATTCTGACTCTACCATCTGAATGTCTCAACAGAAATCGAGACTCATCAGACCAGGCAACATTTTTCCAGTCTTCAACTGTCCAATTTTGGTGAGCCTGTGCAATTTGTAGCCTCTTTTTCCTATTTGTAGTGGAGATGAGTGGTACCCGGTGGGGTCTTCTGCTGTTGAAGCCCATCCGCCTCAAGGTTGTGCGTGTTGTGGCTTCACAAATGCTTTGCTGCATACCTCGGTTGTAACGAGTGGTTATTTCAGTCAAAGTTGCTCTTCTATCAGCTTGAATCAGTCGGCCCATTCTCCTCTGACCTCTAGCATCAAAAAGGCATTTTCGCCCACAGGACTGCTGCATACTGGATGTTTTTCCCTTTTCACACCATTCTTTGTAAACCCTAGAAATGGTTGTGCGTGAAAATCCCAGTAACTGAGCAGATTGTGAAATACTCAGACCGGCCCGTCTGGCACCAACAACCATGCAACGCTCAAAATTGCTTAAATCACCTTTCTTTCCCATTCTGACATTCAGTCTGGAGTTCAGGAGATTGTCTTGACCAGGACCACACCCCTAAAGGCATTGAAGCAACTGCCATGTGATTGGTTGATTAGATAATTGCATTAATGAGAAATTGAACAGGTGTTCCTAATAATCCTTTAGGTGAGTGTATACTTTAATTTGTTTGGACAGAAGTGGACTTAATGTCAAGTGTTGAGATATTTTGACTTTGTTTCTTGCTTTCTCTCTAGATGAAGGAGATTCCAGATTCCTGGAAGTTTTGAGCAACTCATATCAAAACTTATATATTCTCTAAGGATAGGGGAAATGCTTATGAAAATGCTGTTGTCAACAACAGCTGTTCCCAAGGGCATGTGCGCTGCCATAAAACAAAAGTTGGAATCATTCTTTTATTCTCTTGTGCACCACAAATTTCTAATAAAAAACAGTATTTTACTCATGTTGTAAATGAGTGTGTTTCTGGACATCTTTTTAAAAAGAAAAATACTGAATCTCTAGCAATAAATATTACACAATAACAGAGTTGTCTTGCACCTAATGCTATTTTAGCTTTTTCACACATAAAAACGCACACATTCTATCACTAAAGACTAATTTCCTGTACAAGGTCAAAGTCTGTGTACAATATTTGACAAAAACACTAATCATTTGTTTCCTGCTCTGGCCCTGTTCCTGTCCAGTCCCAACATGAGGAAACAGCCCAGTAACCTGAACCCATAACATGCACTTACATTTATTATTCTAACTAATGCCTTTAAGAGTCAGTCAGAAAAAGCCCTGATGACATCACCCAATGCCCCCGAGTGATGCTGATACAAGCCATAAAAGGGCGGAGGCCTTACGTAAATGAAACCCTTCATCTGGCCCACTGTGTTTTTCAAATGACATACATGAGCAACTATTTTCTTGCTTCAGCTTTTGTTTATTTTTATTTGTGTGATGCATCACTCAGCGGAGAGTTGAATTGTGTGGGTATGCTTTTTTATATTTACACAGGGGAAACTAATTGTCACTTCTTACTCCAGTGAATATTTCTTTAGGAAGGTTTATTATAAAAAGTTAATTTAGGACATACAAAAATGTGAAAAGTACACTATTGTTCACACGGAGCCCCGCACATGACATGCAGAAAAAAAAAGTAGTGTTACTTTTTCGCTCTCCCCTACTTTTTTTTTTTTTTTTTTTTTTCTTGCATGTCATGTTCGGGGGTCCGTACATTTAAAAGTTTGGGGTCACTTTTTTAATGGCTTTTTAGACTTTTTTGAAAGAAGTTTCCTATTTCTCACAAAGATTGCATTAGTAATACAATAAAAACAGAAATATAGTGAAATAAATACTTGTACTCGAGTGCTGTACCAGGTGAGATACAGAGCAGGTTTCCTACATCAGAAAAGCCACACGGAGATAGTTATGTGATACAAACATCAAAATGTATCAGTTTACAAATCAAGTTCTATGTATAAGTGTTTTGAGATCATGTATTTTGCAAGGAACCACGTGGAAAGTCTAATATATGTTTAAGTCAAAATTCTTGTGAAATATATTAATAACAATCATTATAAATACATTTAAAAATGATATCATCCCCAAACATTTCAATGATATTCTAATGTACAAAAATGTTATTTTATTAATACATTTTATAAATGTATAACATTTAAAAACACCTGACAACTTACCTTCTACCTTCATTATATGGTTGACCCCAGTTTAAATATATTCATAGTGTGGTTTTATTTAGTATTGAGATTTTGTCCTTGTAACATCTTTGCGTGACAACTTGCACCGTTCTCCCTTGCATGTTTTACTCATATAAAATCTGGAGAAGATCTGCAGGACCAGCTCTGGTAAAATCAAATACACATTTAATTAATACATAACCAACCCACCCTCCATAAACTGGGCCAAACACATGGTGTAATATTACATTTCTCTTTATGACATGCTGAGATTTGCTATGAGTGATATAAGAGGATTTAGTGCCTTATGGAGTTGAGAGCAGATTCAGTCAGGCATCCGAAAAATCCTGTTTAATGTGAGAATGATAAATTAGCCACAGATGTTTGAGTGGAATATGGTGGGATGAGCGTTATACTTGCCTCAAGAGAACAGGTGATGCCATATGTTGTGAAATCAGATCGCCCTGCATCTCTGATGGTTGTGGGTCACATTGTAACTGATTGTCATGCCTCGTTCTGCAACTGACTTTGAAGCCAATGATATTCAGATGCTGCGCCAATGCAAACAAGGGGTAAAAAGGAAAGGTTTCCAAAAGTAAACTGTACTATCACCCGGAACTAAACCGGAGAACGTTGATGTATGTGAGCGCTGGTGTTTGGGGAGAGTGAATAAGGAAAGAATAGCTATCTATCATGCCAAAATCCAGGTTAAAAGGATAGTTCACTTAAAAATCAATGCCACTAACTGATCCATATGTTCCAAACCTGTGTGACTTTCTTTCTTTTGGCAAGCACACAAGGAGAAAATTTGAAGACTGTCCTAGTCACTTTCCAGTTCGTCTGAGATTTGACGTTTAAAAAGCACCATAACTACAATACAAGTGGTCATGATTTGTGAACTGTATTTCAATATTCTAAAGGCATATAATAGATTTGTGCAAGGAAATTTTTTTTTATAAATTATTCACTGATAATCTTCACCTCCAGTGATCTGTTTAGCACTTCAACAACATAAATGCATCAGTGACTCAAGAACTCAATCAGGCAAATTTGTGAATTAATCATTCAGGTTTTCAAAATGAAATCGCAGGGGCCCTTGGGGAGGTGCATCGTTGTGATCTGGACCCCTTATACTCAGTCCCACTTTTCCTGATGCCCCAGTTGAATCTACATTTGTAGTATACTGATCTTAAAAGTACAATTTACTTTACTAAACTGTACTTTGAGATACTATATTAATACTGAAACACAAGGTGACCCAAGTGTACTTAAAGAGAGCACACATTCATGAATGTTTCTAACAAACTTAAGGCCCCGATATACTCACAGCAAAGTTCTTTTTCATTTAGGGGTAAAAAGAAGTTTGAACATCCTGACGCTGCCCACACTGTTGAGAGTGGAGTTTAGATGAATATGTGGCGCTCTTTTCTCTCAATAACAAAATAAACACAACAAAAATGACAGCAGTGAGAAAACAAGTTAAGAAAGCATCTGATCATAGCGATGTGTATGTTTGCACAAACTCTGCAATTCAGCACTCCAGTCAAGTAACGTCATATCACGTTACAGTATGTTGTTCTTCCTGTTGCTTGACTGCTTCTCTCTATCTATTGCTAGATTACACAGTTTAAGTACGATAGCTGGCTTTGGTGAGTTTAGAACGAGCATCGTTCTAAACTCAGGGCTGCAGAGAGGAAGTGGTGAAAATCGAAAGATCCCGCTGACCTTGGTTGGTATCAATCCGTCCTCTATTCCTTCTCTGCTAATGTCTCTACTGTTAAAATGACTTACTACCACAATAAAATTAACAATTCTTTGGACTCTCGCACACTTTCCAAAACCTTCTCCTCTCGTCTTAACCCTTTTCCTCCCCTTTCTTTGCTCTCAGAGGCAGAAGTCTCTAAACTCATCCTTTCCAATCACCATATCTGTCCGCTTGATCCTATACCCACTAATCTCATTCAACCCATATCTTCTTCAGTTGAACCCACACTCACTCATATCCTCAACACCTCTCTTCACACTGGTACCTTTACCACAGCATTTAAGCAAGCTCGGGTAACGCCACTGCTTAAGAAACCCACTCTAAATCCAGCACTGCAGCATATCTAGAAAATTACAGACTGGTATCCCTTCTTCCATTCATTGCTAAAACACTTGAAAGAGTCGTTTCCGACCAAGTCGCTACCTTTCTTACACAGAACAATCTGGTTTCAAAAATAGCCACTCAACTGAGATTGTCCTGCTTTCGGTTATTGAAGCTGGCAAACTAGCAGCTTCCAAATACTTAGTACTCATCTTGCTAGACCTGTCTGCTGCTTTTGACAGTTAACCACCAGATCCTCCTGTCAATCCTCAAGACGAAGGGCATCTCAGGAACCACACTCCTATGATTCATGTCTTACCTCTCAGGTAGGTCCTTCAAGATGTCGTGGAGGGGTGAGGTGTCTATGTCGCAACATCTAGCTACTGGGGTGCCTCAGGACTTCTCTTCCCCATCTACATGTAATCACTAGGATCTGTAATGCAGAAACATGGATTTTCCTGCTATGCTGATGACAGACAGCTCTACCTCTCATTCCAACCAGATGATCTGACGATAGCTGCTCACATCTCAGCCTGCCTGACAGACATTTCTTGCTGGATGAAGGACCACCACCTTCAACTAAACCTAAAACAGAACTGCTTGTGGTCTCTGCCAACCCATCACTTTATCACAACTTCTCCATTCAGCTAGGGTCATCAACCATAACTCCTTCCAGGACAGCCAGGAGCCTTGGAGTTGTGACTGATGATCAGTTGAACTTCACAGACCACATTGCTAGAACTGCCCTGTCCTGCAGATTTGAGCACACTCTTCACACCTCTCCTCTCAAAATTGCACTGGTTGACAATTGCCCCGTGCATCAAATTCAAGGCACTGATGTATGCCTACAGAACAACCACTGGCTCTGCACCCCTACACCTAAACTCATTACTTCAGACCTACGTGCCATCCAGAAGCTTACATCCCGCAAGTGAACGGCGCCTTGTGGTGCCATCCCAAAGAGGCACAAAATCACTTTCACGGACCTTTACCCTGACTCTTCCAAGCTGGTGGAATGACCTGCCCATCTCTACCCGAGCTCAAGAAACTGCTAAAGACGCACATTTTTCGGCAACACTTGACCCATTAATACTAACACTTTCTGTTTAAAAACTCTCTGTGTATTTACTGTACTGGACTAATTGGGATTGGTCAGGGGCCAGGCACTTGCATGTTGTTGGATTGATTTGCTTCTATTACTCTCCTCATTTGTAAGTCGCTTTGGATAAAAGCGTCTGCTAAATGATTAAATGTAAATGTATTGGAACATGTAATTAAGTGTCTGAAAACACTACATTCAGTTCCCACTTAAGTATGTTTTTTTTTATTTTTAAAGTATGTTAAAGTATACTCTTTTTCACAAGTGATAACTTTAGATGACTTGGAATATAGCACACTAATCATATGGACTTTTATGATACATTTAATGTGGGAGATCTATTGCTTTAACTTTACATAAAAACTTTGAAACTGATGCAGAGTACGCCTCATTTGCAAACACACAATGTTACATAAAGCTCTGAAATTCTAGTATCTCTATTTCACTCACACATCTCCTCCACCGGCTGAGGTGGACAGCAGTATCCCCATGTGTTGGGTAGAAAGATAAAGAGCCAATATAAAAGTGGATTTACTGGTGTCTTCCACAGAGCAGATGTTGGCAGGGCAAGACTACATTTTACTTGTAAAATTCAAGCGGGAAGACAAAGAACCAGGGCAAATTCCTAGACGCTCATTCCATGGAATTGCCTGTTTGGTTTTTATGAAGGAAATAGCAGCATCTCTGAAACCAGGAGCACTAGAGAGTTATTTAGTGAGTGGATACATTATAGTGGATACATAGGCCTTAGGGATAAATAGGGGGAGGTGGGGGTGTTGCTGTTCTTTGATTAAATGTGTTTTTTATGGACTGCCAATTGTAGCAAATATGAATAGATATTTTTAAGGAGCCACTGCCCTGAGGTTGCCGAGAAGATGAATGTGAACAAGCATAAACTTAAAACAATGTGACAACTTGAAATATGTGCAGTTCATGTACTGTTTATTAGATAGGTTCCACTTAGCCAAAGACAGCCACTTAAAGGGTTAGTTCACCCAAAAATGAACATTCTGTCATTAATTACTTACCCTCATGTCGTTCGACACCCGTAAGACCTCCGTTCATCTTCGGAACACAAATGAAGATATTTTTGTTGAAATCCGATGGCTCAGAAAGGCCTCCATTGGCAGCAATGACATTTCCTCTTTCAAGACCCATAAAAGGTACTAAAGACATCGTTACAAAGTCCATCTCACTACAGCGGTTCTACAATAATTTTATGAAGCGATGAGAATAGTTTTTGTGTGCAAAAAAACAAAAAACTAAATAACGACTTATATAGCGATGGGCCGATTTCAAAACACTGCTTCCTGAAGCTTCAGAGCGTTATGAATCAGCGCATCGATTCAGCGGTTTGGAGCGCCAAAGTCACGTGATTTCAGCAGTTTGGTGGTTTGACACTCGATCAGAACCGCTGAATCGATACACTGATTCATAACGCTCCGAAGCTTCATGAAGCAGTTTTTGAAATCGGCCATCTCTATATAAGTCGTTATTTTGTTTTTTGTTTTTTTTTTTTCGCACAAAAACTATTCTCGTAGCTTCATAAAATTATTGTAGAACCACTGTAGTGAGATGGACTTTGTAACAATGTCTTTAGTCTTGAGAGAGGAAATATCATTGCTGCCAATGGAGGCTTTTCTGAGCCATCGGATTTCTCCATTTTTTCTGATTTCGCCAAAGATATCTCCATTTGTGTTCCGAAGATGAACGGAGGTCTTAAGGGTCTGGAACGACATGAGGGTAAGTAATTAAAGACAGAATTTTCATTTTTGGGTGAACTAACCCTTTAATTTTCAGCGCTACCCAAAATCCAGCTTCAAACAATGTTAAAATGAATCGGTCATAATATCTCTCACATGTTTAAAAGTCTGTTGATCTAGTGATTTTAAATACACAGAATGATTTGAATGTGAGAGAAACATGAATTTACTTTTTGTTTGGCAACTTCTTAAGACCAGGGGCCGTATTCACAAAGCATCTTAAGGCTAAAAGTAGCTCCTAAATATGTGAAACGTTAAGTAGTCAAGAGGACTCTTAAGTCACTAAAACCAAATCACAAATAATCCTAATGGCTGTTGCCGTAATCCGCCTCAGCAATCTGCTAAAAGACACTGCACACTATTGAGGAAGTAGGCGATAGAGCCTTGGGTGCTGAACCTTTTCTTCATAAGTGCAATACATTGATTTATAGATTTTAATCTATGATAAAATAAATTAATTTAGCCCAAACCCAGAGTTCTGCCTCGCGTCGGAGACCGCGAGTGAGGAACGGGGTGGCGGAAGGATGCAGAAAACTGTTGAGGTTACTAGGTGAGTCGGCTCTCAGCTGTGTATATACCTTCTCTCATGCTGATGAGATAGTGCTTCTCCTGAACTTTGTTTATAAAACATAATTTTGCTTGAATTCTGCAATCTTTTGAGATGAAGACATGTAAGAGGCTGACAATTAGCTGATCATATACTTGTTTAATTATTGACACTTGGCCTAATTTTTAATATGGCAATATTTTTATTTTAAAACCTTTATTTGAATATGGCAACATGACACCTCATTCTACAATATTTCTACGATTAAATTACTGACAGAGACCCCATCAGCCAATCACTGTGGTAATAGTTAGTAAACGTGCTGACATCATCCATAGCAACGAGGTCAACCCCGCCCTTTCTCTAAGACTTCTCTCTATTCCTTAGTAAAAGTTGGTCTCAGCAGCTTTGTGAATAGGTTTTAAGAAAACTCTTACCTAAAAACTTTTACTGCCATTTAGAAGAACTCTTAGTGCTAAGATAAAATGTTTTGTGAATACAGCCCCTGGTGTCTATCTGTAGGTTTAAAAGCTAAAATTTTCAGTTGACATTATCAAGTCCATGTAAAACAACATTTTCAACATATTTTACTTCCAAAATGTGCTTTATTGATCAGGATTTGAAAATTGATAGAAAAATGTATAACGTCAGCTGGAAAGAAAATGTTTTCAAGAAATTTCAAGAAAATTAAGACATTTTGTTAAGAAAATAATAAAGATTTAAAATGTGCATTGATAGTTCATGTACAATAACACCAGGAATATGTAATTGGTATATAGTGCCCATTTTTAAGATACAGTGTGTGTGTGTCTAAAGATAAGTCAATGGCATGAGCCAAACATAATATTCATAAATATAATATACAACAATATTCAAAATAATTATTCTATGACTTCCGTATAAGCAAAGTGTGATTATATCTCATAATATTAGTAAATTCACAAGATTGTCTTGATGAATTAAACCATGGTGGCCAAGTATGATCCATTCAGATACCTTTAAACACAAAACCTGATTTTGCCAAGTGCAATGTTCCTGGATCAACATCTTTGTCGATCCTGGAACAACATTCCAATCAACCAGTCAGGTCTGAGGGACAAGTTTACAGTTTATGTCAAGCTTAGGCTTATAGCCAGGGTTAAGTGCTTCTACATCAGTGTTACACCTCATTCACACGGGGCTTCGGCGTCAACGCTTCTCATTTACTTTGAATGGGTGACATCATGCATTGCTGAACTGAATTGTGGGTTCCATTCCCGTTGCTCGTGACAGAAGTTTAAAAGTTTTCAACTTTTCAAGCGACAATGCAGACTTCAGCCAGTCAGATCGCCTATGCAAATACCCTAGTGCAGACACTAGCCAATTGTGTTCATGCACCCCGGAAAAGTAGTATGATTGGCTGTTGTCACTATGATGGTCGCGCTCCGTCAAGCTTTGACACAGATGCCCCATGTGAATGCAGCATTATTCACCTATTATTTCCCTCTGATTTTATGGATAACCTATGGGTAAGGTTAGGTTTAGGGGTAGGGATAGGGTTAGGACCAAGCGGCAACCTTCCCCAGTTTCTGTTGAAGCCAGTACGGAAGTGACTTAAACTGCAATTCATCGACTGGCCACTAGGGACAGGCTCCAGAAGGGAGCAGAATCTCATTGAGCCCATTGTTAAAATGCCCAACTTTACAGCAGAAAAAAAAAACATGTTTATAGCCTGGTACAAATTATGGTTTTGATCTATATGGCTAATTTTGCCCTTCATGACAACTGTGAGAGAGGTGAATTTTTTTATAACTCATTCGTTTACTTTATATACAGCCTTAAAGTTCTGCATAATTAAGGGCGTGGATAGCCGTTTGTCTGCTGTCTGTTAGTCATCACGTCACCTCAGCTCCGCCCACGTCCCGCTTTGTTGCCCATTTTCTATTATCCGGGAGTTATGTGCGTTGACGCGCTGCTAAGATGGCAATGGCCAGCTCGACCCTACTTTATGCTTCAGAACTGCTCTTCTGAAACCTATGGGTGATGTCACGGACACTATGTCCATATTTTTTTACATGTGTACTATGGTTAGGACTAAATCTTAAGACAGGAATGTTGTTCCAGGATCAACTAAATATATTGACCCAGGAACGCGTTTAACTCGTTAAAATATTAAAATGCCTTTTAAAACTTTAATAAAGTTTTAATTTTTTAAATCGTACAGGGCAGCGATTTCCATTCATGTCCCTTGAGGCTCTGAGTTTGAGAACCTCCAGGGCAGGAATAGGAAACACTGTTATAGGGCTTATAAGCTCCTTTCTGAGCCTGAACATATTGGATGTTCAATCTATTCAAGGAGGTCAGTTGAGGGAGCCTGATGTGTTTCAGACCTCAAACTGAGTGTTGAAAAATGAAATGGACATTCGTAAGAGATCTATATCTTAAGCCTCAGGCTGTTATAGGTGCTGCTCGCACCGAACTGTTTGTTTGAGATGATATTGAAGACGATAAAGTGAGTGTTCCTTGCATTCCTTACCCTGAGACTTCCCTCAGTGAATCCATCGCCATCTGTCTTCTTTGATCCATCTGAAATGTAGAGGAAGAATGAGCGAGCCACTGACACAGTGAGCATAAACTGTGCAATAGGGTTCTCATTGACATTATCCAACACAAGCACAGCACCAAGCAAATCACATTAAAAAAGAATGTGTGTTATCATGCTTTACTGCTAAAATAATAAAGAAGATCACTCAAGAACTGTTAGTATCCGTTTTCGCTGCCAGTGGGCAGTTTCAATGCAACATGGTTCTGATAAAACACATGATAGCATATTTATATAGCAGCAAGCTTGGCTCCATATGTGAAAATCAACAAAAGAGTGAAGAAAAGAAAGAGCATTTGGGTGTAAAGCAAAAACTTGACCCCCTGGTTAAAGTGTACTTTAAATCCATCCATAATATGTTGAGACATTCACTTCATAATGCTAATGTTAGTGTTGGCTAACGTTGGGAATGTTGCCACACAAAGAGCACAGGGAGCGAGAGAGACATTTGAAAGGAAAATATACAATATTCTTTGTTTTATTCATTTTATATTATTTTTATTTATTGTTTATTGAATACGCGTTTATATTTTATTTAATGTTTGTTATTACCTTTAAACAAGTGAAAAATCATGCCAATATTTTTTTTTAAACATTTATTTTCAATATATTTTATTTAGAAGGAGTTACATATCTGTCACATTCGACGTTACGTCAGGTTACGACGTTTCGAGACCTATACTTTTTTTTAAATTGTTTTTCAGAAGTCCTCTCTATTGTTGTTGTTATTTAATGTTCTTATGTGTATTCATACTATTTGCTCTTAGTAAATGTTTTTTTTTCTTTTTCTATTGAGTTCTATTGAATCACTTTTTATACCATTGATGCATGGTATAAAGACTATTTAATATTGTGTCACAGATCCACCATGTCTGCACAACATTTCCCAGCACCCTCCTTGATTCTCACCTGTATGCACTTCGTTATCACCTTGACTCACTTACCTTGCGTTACTTACCCATCTCCTTTGTTTGCTACGTGTCTTCATCGTCTCTCCTGATCCTTTGTGTCTCCATCGTCTTCCTAGTCCTCTGTGTCTGTACATCCTCTACATCATCTCCAGTCTCTCTCCCGAGGTGTGTGCTCCATCGTCCAGCTTCTCCACCATCCACAACCTCTTCATCCATCTTCAACGATAAAGACTGCCAGTATTCCTATTCACCATTCATCTTTACATCATCTTCTAACGTAAATCTACTTGGGGTTATTTTTTCCCACATTAATTTCACACGTGTCTAGTACAAATATGTGGTTTTGTTTCATTAATACAGTGTATACTTTTTTCTTGATTTCCCGAAAGAATGGAAGTGAAATGTGACAACATGCCCCATAGGTGGGGTACATTGTAACATGTGAGGGGGTACATTGTAACATGACCAAATGACAGCTTAAAATGTTATCTGATATAATCAAAAAAATATCCAAGACAAACTACAATATTTTGTCAATAAAATACAATTATTAACTGTTTTAAATAAAATAATGGCATTTTTAATAATTAAAAATAAACTAATTTAATAACACATCGCTAAATACAGCTATACAGCATAGTTCAAAACATAATAATAATGAATAATTTCTGAACATTGATCATTATTCACCCTTTTCTCATGGTTTCTCAATAGAATTCATAAAAGTATAGAGTGTAATAGCATATTTCTAATAGGAGCTCATTGTAACGCAGTGTTACTGCACAACTGGGATTTAACCCCGGCTCGTGTCTTCTGCTGTTAGATCAGCATTAAAGAACCATCTCAACTGTTAAATAACAGATATAAGATTACAATAATATCAGATTTGTCTTATTTTAAATAAACACAAAAACAGAGATGAAAAATAAACTTAAGAAATGTACTTTTGCTATGGTTAAATAAATGTTCAGTGATATCTTCCAAAGATTTCTTAATTTTGGTGCAATTTTTTCTCTAAATAATGTTGATATGGCAACTAGTGAATACACAAAGTTTCGTCATCCTGGCACGTGTGGAAAGTTTTAAACCATGCGTGTTACAACTAACCCCACGTTAGGTTGTGCCCCGCCCTCCCCTACTCACCATCCATTCTGCATATAGTTCTGCTGTCAATAAAACTGTTTTATTAATATCATCCTTATTGTGAGTCTCTGTTCCGTAACATATTGCTGTTTAATAAAACTATCCAAGTGTAAATTATATCATAATTTTAACTAAAACATACAAAATAAGGCAGAATCTAAATATAGGCCCAATAGGCCCAATATACCCTTTGGCGCAGGACATCCACTGGAGTGGACCGAAGAAAATGTACAAGGATATTAAATCTGGATAAAACTATTTGTTACATCTTTACATCTTCGTTACACATGTTTTTTTGTTCCTGTCTGGTTTTCTGAGAATAAAAGGATTTAACACTTATTCCTGAATTACTTGGTGCATCTCCTCTTTCCTCTGCCATTTTTAATGTATGATGCAATATCTCAAAACAACAAAGAGATGCAAAGGCAATAACTAAATTGAATCATAGACACTTTGGAGGTTTGGCACTTGGTGTTTGGGACATGGTACTAAAACTTAAATGGTTCAAAATGGCTTCCAAATATCTGTCCACTGTAGTGGATGCCATGCATGAAAGGGTTAAATGGTATTTATATTATAAACCTTTTTTCAATAGTTTATATTTGATCTAGGGTGTTGAAAGAATAAAACCAGACTTAAAATGATTAAAACACATTTCCATCATTGTAAAACCCATCAGACAGAGCGATTTTATTATGCTTGCTAGTTGAAACATTTAAAATTCAACATTTAAAAATCATTCAACTATTCAATCTTGTTTTGCAAGCGTACTCTCAAAGGAGATGACATCACTTGTACTGCAAGGTAATGTACGTTTGTAGAACTGACATAAGTCAGCAGCCTCAAAGGATCATAGGAGCTTGCATTGGCCAATGTGCTGACAGACAGATTTGTGGAGTAAATGAGACTCAAGGTTTGAGACTCAGTTAAGATAAAAGACAACAATCAAATCAAATTTCAGACTTATCAGGCCACATACTCATAATTATAATAGATGGACAAAGCATTATTTTTATTGGAATCAAAGGTTCATGCTATTGGAATGAATAAAACATGCTTTTCTTTAGCTAGAAGCCATCTTCATGCCCTGACAGTTTAACAATGGGCGGGAGGCTGGGAAGGGGAACGAACAGGCAGAATGTTAATCCATATGCGATGTGTTTCACAATCTTTAGATGGTGTTTTTGTAGTTTGCGAAAGCGCCAAATGTGGATTACAGATGCATAGATATTGTGAACATATTTGTCTGGAATAGGTTCCGAAATCATGGAAACGCTGAGCATTCGGATTTGAAACGGTGCCCTGGTTTAACACTCAAACACATAATTACATAGAGCTCATGCAAGGTTTTGTTGCCGTATCCATTGACGACATAATGGGTCTTGCTCATTCACCTTTGCCACCAGACACTAAACAAAAACACAAACCAAAGCTGCAAGTTCCCTAGGAAACTCCAAAGATGGCCAGACCTTCAACAAAGAGACAGCTACACTTTTGAACTGGAGTTTAAAACACTGTATAAATGCAGAAGAACCACTTTGGACCTTAACTTTACTGGCAGGTAAGAGTGCAACTGCAACCTTCTCAAACAAGCAGATGGAAATCTTCCTACACGTTTCCCTGTTTCTCAAAGGAACCGGAGGGGTTTTCATGAGCAATCCCTTTTCAGGGTTGGGCCACACGAAAGAGAACATATGTATCTCTTTGGTTGGTGGATCATTTAAGGATTTACAGATGTTGTGTATTTATAGGTGCATGAGAATGGTGAAGGCCCTTATCCATGTATTTCTGCCTGTTCCACACATCACAGACTAGATCAATGCTATCTCACAACCAATTCGTATTTGCACAAGGTGGCTAATTCGTACAAATTCATACGAGGGAGGTCGTACAAATTTGTATACTGCAGCTATACTGCAGTGACGGGTAGGTTTAGGGTAGTTCATTTTTACGAAATCATAGGAACTGAAAAACTTGTCAAATACATACGATTTAGCAAAAATCGCACCAGTTAGTACGGGTGAGGTCGTACAAATTAGCCACAAAGAATTGCCGTGAGATCAGGATGGATACATTGTCAAACTTGGCTTGTGATTGTGAGTTGCTTGTGTAAACAATACAGGTGATGATTTCAAAGCAAACCTTGTGAAAATTAAGTGCACTTAATTGTGTTGAATGTCCACTTAAGTCTAAAGAAAATATATTACTGAAATAAAAGCCCACGTTTGTGTATTTAAAAGAGAGTACATGTTTATGTTTCTTAAACTTTATAACACTTTTAAAAAGTGCACTTTGCAATAATGTTAAACAAAGTTTTACCTTACAGTAAAATCCAGGGCGGGACATGTGGAACAGCTCCTCCCCTTTTTTTAAATAGCCAATAGTTTAGTTTATACAGTATCACAGCTCGGGCAGAGCCATTGAGCTCAGTAAAACTGCAGTTTTACTCTCACAGTTTCTCCTAATCTTCTCCATGGCTCCAATACATTTTCTGGTATGTGCCAACTCACGGATATGATCTGCTCTGTGCAATCATGTCTCTGGGCCGGAGCAGACTGTGACACTAACGTGAAACTAGACTTCATTCACCCCAATGGAACGCATATTTACACTGTTCACGCGATTCTGACAATCGTTCACAGTTAGTGCACTATGTACTATTCACCATGAAGAAAATAAATGAACATCTTCTACATGCAAATTGTCATTGTTTTGGAGCACACTAGCTTATAGATAACAGTAAGGCTAACGTATTCTATACTATACTTCGTAAGTATAATTTAGTTGTCATAAATGCTTGGCAGTACAGTTTAAACATTTTAAATGACAATAGTAATGGAAAGTTGTATATAAAGATGTACTGAAGTCATAGTTTAGTGGGTTTTTTTGGAACCACTTTAAACTATAATTTTCATTTAAATCACAAATAACATACATTTAAGTCTCTGCCAACATGTACATTCAAGTATATTATTTTAAAAGCACCATTTTAAAGTGTACTTTTTCCACAAAGAAATCAATGCAAGGTAAACCTTTAGACAGCATACTGCTACAACACAGAAGGGATGGAGACAAGCGATGTCTCAGAACCAGTAGTTGATCGCTGGAACATCCGATGGTTCCCTGGACCAGGGGAACAATGGGGGTTGGTAACCAAGTACACATTGGAAGGAAGTAAGAACGGTGGTAGGTTGACGTAGGGAGTTCTGTGCATACTCGGCCTAACCCAGGAACTGGTTCCTAGAGTCCTGGTGGTCATGGCAGAAGGTACGGAGGAAGCGACCAATCTCTTGTATCTTCAGCTCGGTCTGCCCATTCGACTGTGGATGATACCCAGAGGAGAGGCTGATGACCACACCTAGGAGTGAGAAGAATTCCAAGGTTTGGAAGGCAATGAACTGCGGCCCTCTATCTGATACAATGTCCTCTGGAATACTATAATATCTGAAGATATTATTTAATACAAGCGCAGCAGTTTCCATGGCTGTGGGCAGTCCTTCCAAAGGAATCAGACGGCAGGACTTTGAGAATCTGTCAATCACCACTAGGATACAGGTATGGTTATCAGAAGCAGGGAGGTTGGTAATCAAGGTGTGACTCCTAGGTGTGACCAGGGTCAGTTGGGAACGGGCAGAGGAAGGAGCTTTCTGGAGGGAAGATTCTGATGGCTCTTGGAGATGGCGCATTCCTTGCAACCCCGTACATACCTTCTGACGTCGGCTGCCATGTTTGGCCACCAGAAGCACGCTCTTAGCAGCAATGAGCATTTAATTGACCCCAGGGCATCCACCTTCCCCTTGTCCATCCGGATGCCACTGCTGTCGATGTTGTAGCCAAGGAACAGCACTGAGTGTTGGTGGAATGAACACTTCTCTGCTTTTAACAGCTGGAACTCAGGCATTGCAGGACCTCTGCAATGTGGTGGTGATGTTCAGCCATACTCCGGAATATATTAGAATGTTATCTATATAAACTAATACGGCCCTGTGGAGGAACTCCCGGAGTACCTCATGAATGAAATCCTGGAATACAGAGAGGGCGAAGACCAGTCCATAAAGCATGACGAGATATTCGTAGTGTCCAGTAGGGGTCACAAAGGCAGTCTTCCACTCTTCCCCCTCACGTATCCAGATGAGGTTGTAAGCGCTTCAGAGGTCCAACTTGGTGAAGACAGTGGCACCACGGAGAGGTCCCGGCACTGTAGGGACGAGAGGAAGTGGGTAGCAGAATTTAACTGTGATCTTGTTGAGGGACCTGTAGTCAATACAGGGCAGCAAACCTCAGTCCTTCTTAGCCACAAAGAAAAAGCTTGACGTAGCAGGGTAAGTAGATGGGCAGATGTAACCTTGTTCTAATGCCCTGATGTATTCCTCCATGGCCTTCTCCTCTGGTAGTGACAGGGGTACATTTTCCCACGGGGCACTGACTCACCCGGAAGCAGATCGATGGCACAGTCCCATGACCGATGTGGAGGAAGCTTGGAGGCAGATGTCGCTGAAGGGGGCATAACAGGGAGGAATGTCCACCGAACGATTCTCTACAGGGCTCTCGATGGATGTGGCACAAACAGACAGCTCTTCGAAACATGGAGAGGATGGAACTGGGAGAGCAGAGAAGCAGTTCAGGAAGCAGCTGGAACCACTTCAGGATCTCCCCGGTCTTCCAGGAGATGACGGGGTTGTGCTGCTCCAACCATGGGTGCCCTAGAATCATGTCAGCAGTGGATACCTCCAGAACCAGCAGATGTTGTTGCTCCACATGCAGGACACCCACTTGGAGTTGGACAGGACCTGCACTGGAACACACTTGATTTCGGATGAGGGGTTTGCCAGTTACCGAGTGGATTTGGTAGGAGGACAGCATAGCGGTTGTCTTGAGCTTGAGCTGACGGCAGAGGGCACCAGAGATGAAGTTGCCGGCTGACCCAGGGTCGGGAGGGCACAAACTGGAATGATGATACCGGCAGCAGTTAGGTTCACAGTAGTGGTGAGTGGCTCAATTTTACTGGCAGAAGGAAAAAGGGCACTTATCATGGGACAAGGAGGACAAACGGGACACCTGGAATTGAAGTGCTCAGAGGAACCACAGTATATACACAGACTCTGGGTCAGCCACCTCTGCCGTTCAGTCTGGGTCAGAAGCGTGCTTTCCAGTTGCATGGGTTCGTGGGCTGGTTCAGGAGGGCTGGCGGATTCTGGTCAGCGAAGGGAAGGAGAGAATAGTGGCTGGCCCTGGTGTTTTTCAATACATGACTGTATACGAGTGGTGAAGTGGATGGATGGTTGTATTAAGCGTTCGAGCCCGATGGAATCCTCGTATGCAGCGAGATGCAACCGCACTCGGGGGTTCCAGTCCTTGTCGGTAAGAGGTTAACAGGGACTGCTCGTTCCGTCCACTGGCGGCAGCAAGTGTTCTGAACTGGAGAGCATATTCATTCACAGGCATGGTATTTTATTTTAAGTAATACAATTGCTCACCAAATCGATGAATCCCAGGCTGGCTTTCCAAAAACATCCTTGAAATGAGAGATTAAACTTTAAGAGACTGAGTTATGGGGTTTTTCTGGGACCAAAGGGTTTCAGCCCAGTGAAGCGCTTTGCCACTTAACTGAGATTATAAACGCTACTTTAGTGCGATTGTCGAGGTACAGGTGCAGTTGCATCTCCAGGACCAGTGAACACTGTAGAATGAATCCGTTGCAATCCTCCGCCGAACCAGAGAAGGGCGCCGGTTTGGCCATGGGACTGGCGTAAATAGGAGGTGAAGGAGAGGTGGTGGTGTTTATGGAAGGTTGCTGGTGGAGGTGCTGGTGGATTAGATGGAAGTGCTCAGCGGACAGCATCCACAAGCTCTTGTAAAGGATCCGGGGTGCTCATACTGGTGTTCAGCGGTGTTGGTTCAGTCTTCTGTTACAACACAGAAGGGACGGCGACAAGAGATGCAGGTAACTGATGTTTATTTGAACAACCAGAAGAGTTGACAGCAGTGCAGGTGAGTGAGCTTGGAATATGCAAGGGTCTGATGAGGTATACTGAGTGATACAGTCTTTGTACTTGCAGGTGTAGCGGGCTGGAGACAGACTGGAATGAAGGAGACTTCTAGGAGGATCAACACAAGACAAGGGAACACGATGGAGACTGGTAAGTAGCGTTTGGCAGTCCTTAAGGTGAGCATGCAGGTAAGCACTTGATGCTAATGAGACCGAACAAAGATTGAGTGCGTGAGTGTCTTTTGTGCTGCTGGTGATGATGGTGCAGATGAGGTGCAGGTGTTCATGATCAGTACTCGGGTGAAGGAGTGCGCTGTGATTGGGTGATGGTGGAGCCTGGCGTGTCTGTAACACATATGCTGAGCACATGGATGCATGCAAAACATTAAAAGCAGCAAAAAAAAAATTATTTGGGAAAGCAGTTGTGTAACATTGCTCTTTGTCTTGTTTAACATATAATAAACAGAAATACAGTTAATTGTCTAAAGCTTGTCTGAACATCTTGGTAAAACATGTGGCACAGACAGAACTATAAACTCACACAACTTGAGCTAATTCAAGACTAACGATGAAGCCCTTATTGGTGTTACTTTTGATTTCACATTCCATATGCCATCCCGAAGCCTTTTCATCATGGGATTAGAATTTAACTCACTGTCCAAAATCATAAAACATCAAAATGCTGCACAAGAGGGTTGGACGCAGAGAGCACATGGGTTATGTGCAGGCAGCAGATGCAGCTGGGACTTACATTCCTTAAATTAGTCATACTGACAGCACAGAATGACAGATAATCCGGGTTTAGCAGGGTCCTTCCTTGTTCTAGTACAGTTGCATGACCCCATTTTATGTGTTAATACATTGGATGAAATATATTTAATACATTTAATATATTAAAGGGTTTCAAAAATGATGGTTTCCGGTTGAACGTCATGTTTCCTGGAAACGGTGTGCAAGGGGTTTGAGATGCGTTTTCTCTTGGTGGGTGTGTCAAAAATGTCAGCCCAATCAGCCATAACAAGTACATAAACCGTGCGGTATTAAAGAGACAGCGTGCACAATGGGTCCATAAAAATACTATACATATTTATATATTTTGCTATTGTATCGTGGAGTGACACTTTCATAAACTTTTTCTATACTCCTCTGATTATATAATAGTAAATATTACAATATCAAGCAGTGATCAGCAATAATGATAAGCCTAATACTCACAATAAAAATAATAACGTCATATAGATCATAACACAGTCTCGGAGGTAAGAAGTGGATTATCCTTCACCTGAAGTGTTTGTCTTTTCATCCTGAAATGCGAGGCAATTGTTGGAATCACAGTAATTAGGAACCACAGTTTCCACATATCCCTTCACTCGATTGGGATGTTCTCTTTTATTCTGGACGGCAAGGGCAGTGACTGTAACATCGAGCATATTTTGCAGTATTAAACACGTATTTATACTGATTTCATCAGGCTCTGAAAATTCTTCAAAAAGAACACAAAGAATGGCCTTCTCAGCTGCCATAGTTGCAACTCCTGCGTCATCAGAACAGGGTGTTCAACGCACCACCGTTTCCGTTTAAAAAACGTTTTGCAACATTTTGTCGGGGCTGAATGCAGCCCTGGTATAGTTTGTATAGTTTTTTTAAACTATACAAAAAATGCTCTTATGAAGGATCAGGCGTCCTTTCTTCAGCAGGTTCCGGCCTCTGCAAATATGGCCTGAGTGCATCTGGCCATGGCCAATAAAAAAAAAAAACACACACACAAAAAAAAAAACATATATTTTAGTATATTCCTGAAAGGGAACTGTACAGAAGGGTGAACTAACACCCATAATGGTTACTGTGTATGTGTATGCACCTGCTAGTTGTGAACTCACTAAACAGAACTTATGCATGTATAATGAATGTAAAGAGACTAGAGAGCAATTGTACTTTTAATAACTAGCATGCATATGATACGTTATCCACATAACATACTGGTCTTTTGACATTTAAATTACATCCATGTAGGTTATTGTCGGTGAAGTTATGTTTGTAATATGTAGTAATACGTAGAAAACTAACTAGCTAGCTAGTGATAGCTTAGTGACAGCAATGAAACGTCCAATACCTTCCAATATTAGTTGATAATACTGATAATACTAAGTAAATTTATTTTGTTTGACACCTTAATGGCTGAGATGAGAAGACTTACCTCTATACTGGGCTTTCTTTTGATCTTCTTTCTTTCTCTTTTTCCGTCCCTGTGCACCCGAGGGTTTAGATCGCTTCATTTTTGATGAACGCGCCAGTGATGAGCACTTGCCTGACCTAACGCCTGATCCTCACTGTTTACACCCGTGTCTAATTTTCCTCATTATCTCTGCCTATATCTAGCCTATTAACCCCATCATTCATTGCGGGGTTTTGTATGTGTTACACTGCATCTCTGAGTGTTTTTTCCCTGGTTTCTGTGTATCTTGTTATCTGGACTCTGCCTGTTTTTGGACTACCTTATTGCCTGTCACTCCTGCCTTGTTTGTTTGGACTGCCTGCCTGTTTATTGACCCATTGCCTGTACATTGGATTACGTGTCTGGATTGTCCCTTTAATAAAGCTGCATTTGGATCTCCAAACCAAAGTCTCAGAGAAGTTCTGTAACAATGTATATGTGACATTAGTCATTTTTAATACTATTTTGTCCCAATGTGGATAGTATACACATTGGGACACAGGATATGTGACTCCAGTGGTTTAAACAGCCGTGGCTCGTCTGTATGGGCAGAATATTCATCCAAACATAGACCTCTATATACAATTAATTAATAATAAATTGTAAATGTATTCAGAATTCTGCAACAAATTTTTTTCGTCGTAAAGTGAGCAGGATATATTAAAATGTAGTGCATGGATTCGGCAGGCATGTATTCATGACACCAAGGCCACATCCACACGAAGCCAGAGCTTTCCCTATCCAATCTTTTTTTTTTCCTCCTTGTCTCAAGAAATATCTGCATACACACGAAACCACTAAAACCGACTCAAAACAATGTAGTATACATTTCAGACCAGAATGTGGTGCTGTAATTCTGCCACAGAGATGCACTAAAAACGGAGAAGAAGACTTGGAGCATGCGCATGCAGTGTCTGACTAGGGTTGAAACCAAGCGGCAACCTACCCCAGTTTCTCTTGAAGCCAATACGGAAGTGACTTAAACTGCAATTCATCGACTGGCCACTAGGCTCCAAAAGGGAGCAGAATCTCATTGAGCCCCATGTTAAAATGCCCAACTTTACAGCAGAAAAACAAAAAACATATTTACAGCCTGGTACAAATTATGGTTTTGGTCTATATGGCTAATTTTGGCCTTCATGACAACTGTGAAGGGGGTGAATTTTTTTTATAACTCATTCGTTTACATTATATAAAGCCTTAAAGTTCTGCATAATTAAGGGAGTGGCCACTTTGAGTGACAGGTGGATTGCCGTTTGTCTGCTGTCTGTTAGTCATCATGTCACCTCATCTCCGCCCACGTCCCACCTCTTTGCCCATTTTCTATTATCCGGGTGTGACACGCGGTGACGCACTGCCAAGATGGCAACGGCCAGCTCGACCCTACTTTACGCTTTAAAACTGCTCCTCAGAATCCTATGAGTGACGTCACGGACACTACGTCCATATTTTTTTACAGTCTATGGTCGAGACGTGGAATGATGACATTATCATTTCACAAAATATCCAGATTGGCTGTACACACAGGTGTTGTTTTCAGATTTATCAACTCTGGGACCCGGTTTAAAAAAAATAGCTGTTTCAGCCTCCCAAAACAGCAATTCTGTCTGGACGAAACCCCAATACGATACAAAATTTTTACGTATACAGCTAAACGCATCTCCGTGTTCGGATTGCATTCGGATGCAATAAATACCTACCAACCTAAAATGTATGGCCAGGAGCCACTACTGTTACTACTACAGTTTTTTGAAGCGACGCAAAACTTAATTTACCACTTTATTTTCAAAATATTAATTTCCAACGTGCGTTCACGCAACAATGCCTGCTCTCATGTCAACACAACATGTATGTGCTCCTGTGAAATGAGGTAAATTATGAGGTAAATGTTTTTTGGCGCAAACAATGTACTTGCGTCGTGTCATAAAATTGAGGTTAAACCACTGGAGTCACATGATGTCTTAACTACCTCAGGGGCTTGAAAGGGGTAGTTGCATAGACTGTCAATGGAAGGACAGAAAGCTCTCAGATTTCATTAAAAATATCTTAATTTTTGGGGGAAGCAAATCTCGCCCCCGCCCCCATTTGACTACCATAGTAGGAAAAAAAATACTATGGTAGTCAATGGGGGGCGAGATCTGCGTGGTTACAAACATTTTTCCATTCTTCCTTTGTGTTCAGCAGAACAAAGACATTTATACAGGCGACTTATGATCACTCAAAAAAGATTTCATTGGAATCTCATATTATTTCCATCACCAGTTTTGCAATTGCTTGCAAATGTTGACACAACGCAAATGTCTGGCAAGAAGTAGCCATTCATTGGACACTTTCCTATCCTATAAGGCCACGGGAGAGGAGTTGTGACTGGCAATGAAATAACGCAACTGACACTGGTAGGTCGCATGACAATGAAGCATATGTCCGGATTACATTCATATACACATTCATACTAAAGGTTTTAGCAGTCGCAAAGTTATTACTTATTCAAAAGATGTACCTACCTTGGACACAGCCATAGTTTTTCCCCCCAACTCATTTTATTTCCAACACCCAATTTTGTGTTCGCTTGCAAAAGTTTTGTGAGAGAATGCAAATGTTTTGAGAGACTGCATAAATTTGGCCCAAGGAAATATCATTTATCCTCCCATCTCATTTTCTCCCTTTAGGGGCTCCATTATACATTCAGTTCTGTTACAGAAATTATGATAATTGTAAAAGTCAAGTTGATGTCCTCATATAAGTTCACTCTTAATCTCTTACTAAGCAATGGATAAATTTAGCTCTTTATTTTCATCCTGTTGGGTTGCATCATGTTAATAATAAATAGTCATCAAGAACATATTTCTGAATGTCTGGTTGTATACCCTTTTATAGAAATATGTTCTTAAAGGCATAGTTATTTTGCTAAAGTAACAGTACATAGTTCAAAAGGTGATACATAACAGAAATTACAGAAAGTAAGATTTATGTTCATAATTGACTGTTTTCTCTCTCGTTCTTTCTTCTTACATTCTCTAGGTGTAACTTGTAAGCAATCACTTTAGATTCAGTGAGGTGTCCCATGTTGACCCATGAACAAAAATGGGCACAGCCATGCAATGCATTTCTGTCCCGTGAGACCACACAGAGACCACACAGGATCTATCAGAACAGCAGGCTCAATGGCATGGAACTCCATACTGAAACAAAGACTGCAGCTCCAAGTCACAAACCACAGAGGGGTCCCACCTCTTAAAACATTTCCAACACATCAACATGGATCATTTTCTCCAAACACGAGTGCCTATAGCAACGGCATGCTTCAGGGGAGGTCCTTTAAAGATTTAAGAAACCTCTCAGAGAAAACATCCAAGAAATCATTCACAGCCAAAAAAGCTCTGCTCATAGGTAACTATATGTAAACGCTTTTCTAAAATGTGAGCAAGATTTTTTAGCAAAGTATTAAATATATATTTAAATACTATGGGACCTATCATACACCCGGCGCAATGCGACGCCAGGCGCCAAGTGTTTTTTGCTAGTTTCAGCCTGACGCAGTTATCATTTTCACATCCAGCGCCACGTTGTTTAAATAGCAAATTAATATGCGGTCATCTGTTCACTCATGGTCGTGCTGGTCTGAAAACGAGGTGTTTTGAGGCGTGTTGCTATTTTGAGACTACTGAAAACGACCGTGCAGTATTTTTTGTGTTATTTAAATGACGCGTTTGTAATATGCGCCTATAGGTGGGTGCACAACGCACGTACACACTGCTTATTACACGCAGAGGGAAGTGCAGCAGCATGCAAACATTTTTAAATATTAAAAATAAAAGGATTCCTCTCTGGAGAAGCATTCAGTCCCTTATGAAAAATAACCATGGTTTTATTATAGTAAAAGTGTAGTAACCATGGTTTTTTGGCTAATTGGTTACCATTTATATAACCACAGTTTTACCACAAATACCATGGTTAAACTGTGGTTAGAGTAGCAAAACCATGGTTAATTTGTGGTTACCATGGTTTAACTACAATAACCATGTTTTTTGGGGGTTTTATTTGTAGTAAAACCATGGTTCATTTTCGTAAGGGGTGTTGTAGGTGTAGGCGTTAATAAAACACAATCTGGTAAATATCAAATTTATTTATTGTTATTTTATCGTGAGATTTTGCCTCACATCCTACCATTGCTGTACCCCTTCTAGCCACAACTCTTCTTTTTTAGTGTATTTCTGTGGCAGATTTACAGCGCCGCATACTGGTCTGGCATGTATACTACATCGTTTCAGTGGTTTCATGTGTTTCTTGATATTTCTTGAGATGAGGAAAAAAAATGTTTGGATAGGGAACGCTCTGGCTTCATGTGGATGTGGCCTAACTAGCAAAAGTGGATTCGGACACGCCCTAAGGGCACCTGCGTAATGTGCAACCGTTAAAATAGGGCCCTATTACTCATGCATAATGGGATTTTGTACACCAATTAAACAGTTGTGGTGTATATTATATTATATTATTATAATATATTATATTATACAACAGGTTGCTTGCTTCTGATTGGTTGATGGATGTTCTAAGGCTATTGTTTTTTAGTAAATGCACAGCTAGTTCCAGGTCTGTCAAACTATAAAGTTTGGTGAAGTTTAAAGACGCAGGACTGTAGTATCCAATTGCAGTTTCATTTATTAACAAAACAGAAGGAGCAGAACATCTATAAGAACTAAGAAAACAATAAGGCCACAGACAAAAGGAAATGAAAGGAAAAGACCTGACTATGAACACCGGAAACACTGGGGTTTATATATACACAGGGTCATAGACTAACAAGACACACCTGGATACAATCAGGGTCAACTAATCAACAAGAAAACTACAAAGGGACTACAAAATAGAGCACAGGAAACTAAAAGTCAAACTAAAAGTCACAAAACAAAAGCATGGAAACACAAACAAAAAAGGAAGCCATTATACTATAGTTAGTTCCATATCAATTTGCCAAATTATTTCAGCTATTTCAAAAGTCCTTACAGCCTAAAACAGCAAATGATCCAAAGCCCACAAAGATGTTGACCAAGGAAAAAATAAAATAAAAATCCTATTAAATGACCTTTTATTACCTATTGGACTCCACTTTGCGTTGTGATTTCATTATCACCTTGGGTGTGCATTATTTTTCAATTATTATAATGTCCATATCTTACATTAATTCAAGAAAAATAGCCTGTGATACTGACATACATTATCCTGCATATTATTCTGCCTCTTAATAGTTAAATAAACAGTGTTGGGCAAAGTTACTATTGAATGTAATGCATTACAATATTGTATTTCTCCCCTAAAAAAGTAACTAATTGTGTTAAGTTACTTTTTATGGAAAGTATTGTGTTACATTACTTTTTCTCACCTGGGCTGGGCTTGCTTGTTTGTTTTTTTATTAATAACAACAAAAAAGTTTTTATTTTTGGGAGATGTAAAATAATGAAATGAATAAGCCTCAGGTTGGAATAAATGCAAATTCACACCTGTACAGTAGATGGTGCAGTTAAAAAATTTAAAATAAACTTTCAGCTGTTCAGCCATTCTGTATTGAAGAAGAATAGGATGCAGGAGAAGAAAGTTCAACACACTTTCAGCAGTACAAATGTTAAAAAATGAAATGCAAATGTGATGTTTATTTAAAGTCATTTTTGCTTATTAGTATTGTTGAAGTGTATCATCGAAGGTCAGCAGCGAAGACATTTGTTAATAAAGTGAGATTAAATACATAAAGTATATGTGTGTAATTTAATATATTTAATTATTGCAGGTTTGCGTAATAATCTGAGATTGCCTTTCACTGTTTTTTTTTTTTCATTTTGAATAATATTGAATCTGTTTTTTAAATATTTTTTTGCAAGCGAGATGGGTAAATGCCTGCTTACATTTAGGGCCCAATTTTATCGATCTAAGCGCATGGTCTGAAGTGCATGGCGCGGGTGCACTTAGGGCGTGTCCGAATCCACTTTTGCTGGTTTAACGACGGAAAATGGTCTAAAAGGGTTGTACCTAGTCTCTTAATGAGTCATGGGGGTGTTTTGGGCGTAACATGCAATAAACCTCATCTCCCATTCCCTTTAAAAGCCAGTTGCGCTTGCACCACGGATTCGCTATTTACATGGCGGAATTTGCAAGTGGAAAGACTGAACGCTTTGTTTTCAGACCAGCAAGCCAATAGGCAAACAGATGGGCGTGAGTGCATTTGCTATTTAAACAACGTGGCCCTGGATGTGAAAATGATAACTGCGTTGAGCTGAAACTAGCAAAAATCACAGCTGTTGTTGAGCTGTCAGTCAATAAATGGAAAAACAAAATCACTTTTGAAAAAGTTGTTTGAAAATATTTTGTTGTAAATTTAAAAGTACATTGAAAAAGTTACTTGAAAAAGTAATTTGATTACATAACTCAAGTTACTTGTAATGCATTACCCCCAACACTGTAAATAAATATAACTAATACTTTACCAAGATTCAGCTGATGCTGGCAGCAGCTGCAGTTAAAGATGTTTAAACCCTATTAATCAAGATCTCTGTTTATGTTCTCACAGCATGTGGAGTGCAATGTGTCCTGTCACCACGACCCTCCAACTGCTCCACATCATCACCCCATAAAGATGAGAAAGACAGACCTCATTCCACTTCTGCAAGGGGACAGAAATGCAGTAGAGACTGTTTTGAAAAAGAGGGTGAACTGAGGGTATGGGAATCATACACTGCAATAAAAAGAACAGAGGATAGAGAGAGAGCAAGGAGCAGTGTACACAGGCAGCGAGTCCCGCTGGATTCAACCCACCGGCCTTCCACCGTCCCACTGGAGAATCAGATGGGACGCCGTGCACTAAGCACACCAGGTACTGCTATGGAACGCATTACTTCACGGTGTCTCTCTGTAAGACCTAAACCATTTTTAAACCACAAGCTGTAGCAAACTGAATTGAACATACTGCTCAACCTAACATTGGCTCAACCAATGGCATGAATTTGGGATACATTTGAAAAAGTCATTTGTGCAATTTTGCTTGGTGTCACTAATGGTACAGAAATTATATACTGTGCCTTTACTTAATATAGACAATACATACAAACACAATTTCCAAATTTCCATTCAATGAAAGTGAATAATATCTCCTTTCGCATTCAACTAAAGAAAGAAATCATACAAGTTTGGGATCATACCATGCAGTACCATGCATACAATGCAGTCAGGCAAGTACCGTTCTCCTGGCAACTGCCAAACCCAGACTCATCCATCGGATTGCCAGAGAGAGAAGCGTGATTCGTCACTCCAGAGAACATGTCTCCACTGCTCTAGAGTCCAGTGGCGGCGTGCTTTACACCACTGCATCCGGCGCTTTGCATTGCACTTGGTCGGCCATGGAAACCCATTCCATGAAGCTCTCTACACTGTTCTTGAGCTAATCTGAAGGCCACACAAAGTTTGGAGGTCTATAGCTACTGACTCTGCAGAAAGTTGTTGACTTCTGCGCACTGTGCGCCTCAGCATGCGCTGACCCCGCTCTGTGATTTTACGTGGCTGAGTTGTTGTTGTTACCAATTGCTTCCACATTGTTATAATACCACTGACAGTTGACCATAGACACAGACGCACACACACACACACACACACACACACACACACACACACACATAAAATACTATTTTCTACTAAAATCATTGTGGTTGTTCAAATTATTTTCCCGGCATATAATTTCATGATGATAAAATAATTTTTTGCATAAGTCCATAAGACCAAAACCATATAAAATGCCAAATATTTTAATTAGGCTTAAAATTCATAAAAGTTAATTTATGAAGATTATCATGATAAACAAAACATCTATATCAATTTGACCTCTCAATTCAGAACATGCACTTTTACTTTAAAAATATTGGAACCCCATTCCATATTAAATAAACAGCATTAAATATTTAATAACAAAATGAAAGATAATGTTCCAAAAACTCCTACAGAAATGTATTTCTACTGACATTCAACAGTTATTCGAGTACCAAAAGCATGTTTTGTATGGCATCTGTAAGTGTAATCATTAACCTGTTAACATGAGATTGAATAAATTGTTTATGTCATCTTAAAGGTCTCGTGATCAAAGTAATAAACTAGCGGAAGAAGGCTGTTGCTATCCTTCTCAAAGTAAATAGTTTCAATTGCCTACAAGACACAGTTATCATTCTCAGTCCATTTCTAATTCTCAATAATTTCATTCTTTTTGGAGAAACACCTATGGGTAAGATTCTCTGGAGAAGAAAAGATGACCAACATGTCCTACAAGATACACATGGACATTTTAGTGAGGGCAATCTAACCCCATCACTACATCTCTACCTGCCTTCATCATACCAGCCGCAGGAGCAGGGAAAAGACACAGCTGCGGGACAGGATAATAGGTAAAACTAACTAAAACTGAACTGATAGAGAAAACCAGTATAGAAATTGTTAAAACTGAGCTACAACTTTTCTGTAGCCTAAACAGTAGAGCAACAATGTTGAGGTCATGGGTTCGATTCTCAAGGAATGCAACTATAGGCATGTAAATCTTAAGCGTGTCTGTACTTTTATCTGTATGTTACGTGTTTTATCTTATGTTGTTTTATATTGAGAAATTGGTGCTCAAAAAAAAAAAGCCTATAGTGAAAAAGGCTACTAAAATGATTGCGGATGTTTAAACTAAAAATCATACCTCAACATTTAATGTCATGGTCAACATATAATGTCATTATTCCCGACATATAATTTCATGAAATCATGACAATAAAATTCCCCTTTGCATAAGTCATTAGAGTGCTACAGGAATTACTTATTTTTGTAGGCCAAAACTTTTGTGACGATTATCATGATGAACAAAACTTTGTTGGTCATTGAGCTTATTTCATGCAATAATTCAAAAGCCAATGGAAAAATCCTATTGGATTTTTATTGAGGGAACCATGGGTGGTGCTAACTTCTAGGTACAGTACACTCTACCTGCAATAGAAGAACCATTTTTGGTTCCCCAAAGAAACTCCACTATAAAGAACCTTTTGTAGAATGGAAAGGTTCTGTGAATAAAGGTTCTTCATGGAACCATCAATGCCAATAAAGAACCTTTATTTTTAAGTGTGTAGGCCTACAAAAATAAGTCAACCCTGCAGAACTCTACAGGTTTCTCATTGACAGCAATGGGTTGCCAGCCTTGTCTCTTCAACATGCAGCAGTATTGGACACCTTAGGAGTGAGAAAGGGTTAAATGTAAAGCCCTTGT
Source organism: Paracanthobrama guichenoti (assembly GCA_018749465.1). Classification (NCBI taxonomy): domain Eukaryota; kingdom Metazoa; phylum Chordata; class Actinopteri; order Cypriniformes; family Gobionidae; genus Paracanthobrama; species Paracanthobrama guichenoti. The sequence continues at coordinate 26,582,300 of CM031950.1, forward strand.
ACAGCGAAACTACATGAAACGAAATAGTTGGCTAGCATATTCGAATGCCAAAAATAATGGACTTCATCCATCCCTTTAAGCGGTTATTAAGGATACATGAGTGATATCATGAGTCCTCTGTGCCACAGAGGCAGTATTAAGTGACATGGCAAGCCGTGTGGTTAGTATCTGCCATTCAGCTGGTGACAGTTTGATGTTCTCACTTCCATGGAAACTCACAACAGAGGAGGCCAGACTAGAGTAACTCATGCTAGGAATGGCATTAACCTGATGCTCACAGATGAAGTAAATTTAACTCATCAACTGCACTCAACAGACATTACTGAGCTGCAGGGCTGTTGTCAGGGAAGAACATTGTCTCAGCTCCCTTGGTGAGGGGGTCCCACTAAGGTCCTCTATGATAAAGCCTATTCATTTGGCCAGGGTGGATGGGCCCATTCATAATGGTGCAAGTACCCAGTGCAAGTAAATTTCAGTTGATTTTAGTCAGTAATTGGGTCCATGATAAAAATTATATTCATTGTTTACCCTCCAAAGAATGAAACATAACATTTTGTAATGTAACATTATATGCTGGATCTTATGTTAAATTAATGTTTATTGCATTGTTTTAGTCATGTGTGTTACCATAATTGTGTTTTTTTGTGTGTATATAACATGCACCTTCTGTATATTAGTAGCCTATTTACCTCAGCTTGTGGAAAAGCTACTTGTGATGAACTTCACCATGTGATGCTTCTTAATAAGAAGCATGGTGTTGGAAAAATTATGATACAGGAGAAAAAAAATAAAATAATAATAATAATAATAATAATAATAATAATAATAATATAAAACTTTGCATTCCCCAGCAGTGTTGTCAAGTCGTTTTTTGATTCCGTGTGTTGAAGCAAACCCCATCCACTTCCCCAAAACTTGATTATTACCCCGGAACACAATTTTTACCAGGGGAACCCCTCCCAGAACTCGATTTTTACCCACAGAGAGCAATTTTAACCAGGGACCCCCTCCCGGAACTCAATTTTTACCTCCCGGAACTCAATCTTTACCAGAGGACTCCCCTCCCAGAACTCGATTTTTACCCACAGAGAGCAATTTTAACCAGGGGACCCCCCTCCCGGAACTCAATTTTTACCTCCCAGAACTCAATCTTTACCAGAGGACTCCCCTCCCAGAACTCGATTTATACGCAATTTTTACCAGGGGAACCCCTCCCAGAACTCGATTTTTACCCACAGAGAGCAATTTTAACCAGGGGAACCCCCTCCCGGAACTCAATTTTTACCTCCCAGAACTCAATCTTTACCAGAGGACTCCCCTCCCAGAACTCGATTTATACGCAATTTTTACCAGGGGACCCCCTTCCCGGAACTCGATTTTTATCCCCTGAAATAAATTTTTTTCCCAGAGGACCTCCCTCCCAGAGCTTGATTTTTACCCCTTGGAATGCAATTTTTACCAGAGGACCCCCCTATCAGAACACTTATTCTTAAGATCCAGAACACAATTTCTACCAGAGGACCCCCCTATCAGAACACTTATTCTTAAGATCCAGAACACAATTTCTACCAGAGGACCCCCCATCAGAACACTTATTCTTAAGATCCAGAACACAATTTTTACCAGAGGACCCCCCTATCAGAACACTTATTCTTAAGATCCAGAACACAATTTTTACCAGAGGACCCCCCTCTCAGAACACTTATTCTTAAGATCCAGAACACAATTTTTACCAGAGGACCCCCCTCTCAGAACACTTATTCTTAAGATCCAGAACACAATTTTTACCAGAGGACCCCTATCAGAACACTTATTCTTAAGATCCAGAACACAATTTTTACCAGAGGACCCCCCTCTCAGAACACTTATTCTTAAGATCCAGAACACAATTTTTACCAGAGGACCCCCCTCTCAGAACACTTATTCTTAAGATCCAGAACACAATTTTTACCAGAGGACCCCCCTATCAGAACACTTATTCTTAAGATCCAGAACACAATTTTTACCAGAGGACCCCCCTCTCAGAACACTTATTCTTAAGATCCAGAACACAATTTTTACCAGAGGACCCCCCTCTCAGAACACTTATTCTTAAAATCCAGAACACAATTTCTACCAGAGGACCCCCCTATCAGAACACTTATTCTTAAGATCCAGAACACAATTTTTACCAGAGGACCCCCCTCTCAGAACACTTATTCTTAAGATCCAGAACACAATTTCTACCAGAGGACCCCCCTCTCAGAACACTTATTCTTACTCCCCGGAACACAATTTTTACCAGAGGACCCCCCCTCCCGGAACACAATTTTTTAGATCCGGACAAATGAGCATCACATTGTTGGCTTAATTAACCTAATGAAGTATTGATGTCACCTGTACCATAACAGCATTTTCAGAGAGCCAAAAGAGCAAATCTCCAATACTCAAATTACAATGGAAATTTGTACGTTTTGTCTTGTACATTTTTCAGGTTCCCATGACTACATAGTTCACTGCATGTTTTCAGCATTATAGCAGCTGTAATACAGCTGTAGGTCAGGCTGAAAATATCATTTCACATTAGGCACTTGCAGGTTTCGTTCATGTTCCAGGCTAGCAAAACTCTTTTCTCTGAACATAGGTCTCCAGGGTGCAGCAATCGAGAAGGGATTTCTGGCTTACTTAGCCTCAGGATGTAATCACTCTTTATAACTTTTGGACATCTGAAACCCAATACTTTTAAAAGTAATATGCTGTAAAATTATTTTGCCCTCCAGACAAACAGTCTTTTAATCTGCGAACAAATATGTAAACTTTATAGTCCACGTGCGTTGGCTAGCATTTTAATTTAGGCTAAACAAGATGTGATGTAAACAGTCTGTTTTCTACCTTTTTTCCTTTTAAGTGTTGACAATTTGTTTTCCTTAAAAGCAGCTCAGAGATGCACGAGAACCAAGATGTCACAGAGGAACATGACATCATGGAGAGCCAAAAACAAGACATCACCATCAACAAAACAGAAGATAAAAAACAAAATGATTTCACAGATACAGTCACACGATATGATATTACAGATACCTGGAAGAATGACATACAGAATGACACTCCAGAGGAAACCTTTGAGAGTGACGTGATGGAAGAAAGACAAGACGACAACAGACAACAAGAAATCATAGAGAATCAATGTGACATTGGCAGATCTTTTAATATCATAGAGGAAAAGCAGGAAAATTACATCACAGAGAAGACTGAAGCCATATATAGGAGGACCAAATCAAACAGAAGTTTTTACAAGGCACATGATGCCAAAACGCGTTATCCGGCCACAGCTACAGCTCTAATGCTCCCGTCCACGCCGACGAACAGAAATCCTTCTCCCACTGTTAGCGTCCTGCCATCGTTTTATAGAACTTCATTTGGCTATCGCATCAGAACGACGTCCGAGCCGTGCCGATCCAAAACAAGGTCCAGAAAAGCCTGTGATGACAACAGATTTACGCGGCCGATGAATGACATGCGGCATACCATAGAAATAAAAGGAAATCCCTGCTCATTAAAAACAAGAGCTGGAGTGCCAGTCAGCCCCCACCCCAAAATAATGAGCATTGACAGGGGGTCCCAGCCTCATAAAATGAAAACCACCAAGACGTTTTTGTGGGGACCAGAGGGGCCCCAAGAGACTAAGACAGTGTGTGAGCTACAAAGTCATGTGAACAGGTGGAGAAGCCTGGATTAAGTCTGAGAGCGATATGACAGGACAGTTGTGTGTAGCCTTTCATGCCTTTCCAATACAGAAAATCTGCTTTGCAAAAAGTTGTTTGATTGAATCAAAGCAGTTCTAACTGGCATGTTAGAACACTTTAGGTTTAATAAACTCAAATGTCTATAGCTTTGAGAAGAAGGGTTTCAGCACCGGCTGCAATGTTCTCTCCTTCAGTTTAGTCCAGCAGAGAAGAATGGTAGACTTTTTAGTATTTCTAACACCCAACTGGTCTTTCTCAGGGAATGGACACTGATTATTATAATTAATTGAAAATTAAATCTATACTGGTTTTGGTGCTTTTTATTTCTCTCTGACTTGATATAAAAATAAAAATTTTACTTTTTCATCCAAAAATCATGTCTGGTGACTGTTTTTTTTTTTTTTTTTTTTTTTACAAAAATACATTACATAAGACTTTTGAAGGTCAAAGAGAAAAGTATTTCTATGCAACAAAAACAAAAACAGCTGTTGATTTTGAAACTATAAAGGAACATTTAAGTGACATATGGTGCACCTTAAAATGTCAATTACAGATACTTTTAGAAATCAGTTCCATAAGTTGTTTTGTGAACATAATATATCCATATAATTTACTGATCAAAAGTTTAGGGTTGGTAAGATTTTGTAATGTTTTTGAAAGAAGTCTCTTATGCTTAAGGCTGCATTTATTTGATAAAAATATAGTAAAAATTCCTGTGATGCAAAGCTGAATTTTCAGCGTCATTACCCCAGTCACATGATCCTTCAGAAATCATTCTAATATGCAGATTTACTGCTCAAACGTTTCTTAATGTTATCAATGTTGAAAACAGTTGTGGTGCTCATAGGGATAGTTCACCCAAAAATGAAAATTCTGTCATCATTAACATAATTTAACCCTTAAACACATACCTCGGATGACCTGGGATATCATCCACTACCCATCATAGTTAGAGATCAACCTTCTTAGTATTCCTCAATCAGTTCATCACAAACAATATAACAAATAAAAATAAAGGAATGCTTGTTTTCCCATTCATTTTTTGTAAAAATATTGTATATAGGGTCATTAACGACCCAAGGTGTGTAACAGTGTAAGTACAAACCTGATTCCAAAAAAGTTGGGACACTGTACAAACTGTGAATAAAAACAGAATGCAATGATTTAAATGAAGTTTAAAATTTCAATATTTTATTCAGAATACAACATAGATGACATATCAAATGTTTAAACTGAGAAAATTAATAATTTTAAGGGAAAAATAAGTTGATTTTAAATTTCATGGCATCAACACATCTCAAAAAAGTTGGGACAAGGCCATGTTTCCCACTGTATGGCATCCCCTCTTCTTTTTATAACAGTCTGCAAACGTCTGGGGACTGAGGAGACAAGTTGCTCAAGTTTAGGAATAGGAATGTTGTCCCATTCTTGTCTAATACAGGCTTCTAGTTGTTCAACTGTCTTAGGTCTTCTTTGTCACATCTTCCTCTTTATGATGTGCCAAATGTTTTCTATGGGTGAAAGATCTGGACTGCAGGCTGGCCATTTCAGTACCCGGATCCTTCTTCTACGCAGCCATGATGTTGTAATTGATGCAGTATGTGGTCTGGCATTGTCATGTTGGAAAATGCAAGGTCTTCCCTGAAAGAGACGACGTCTAGATGGGAGCATATGTTGTTCTAGAACTCAGATATACCTTTCAGCATTGATGGTGCCTTTCCAGATGTGTAAGCTGCCCATGCACACTCATGCAACCCCATACCATCAGAGATGCAGGCTTCTGAACTGAGCGCTGAGAACAACTTGGGTTGTCCTTGTCCTCTTTAGTCCTGATGGCGTCCCAGTTTTCCAAAAAGAACTTCAAATTTTGATTGGTCTGACCACAGAACAGTTTTCCACTTTGCCACAGTCCATTTTAAATGAGCCTCGGCCCAGAGAAAACACCTGCGCTTCTGGATCATGTTTAGATATGGCTTCTTTTTCGACCTATAGAGTTTTAGCCGGCAACGGCGAATGGCGCAGTGGATTGTGTTCACCGGCAATGTTTTCTGGAAGTATTCCTGAGCCCATGTTGCGATTTCCATTACAGTAGCATTCCTGTATGTGATGCAGTGCCGTCTAAGGGCCCGAAGATCACGGGCATCCAGTATGGTTTTCCGGCATTGTGATGATTGATAAGTGCAATTCACCTTTATTCCACAAGGCTGATACACAATGATGAAGTGACGTTTCACTCATAGTTACCGCAGGCAGAAAACAAAAGAATAGGAAGTAGTTGACGACACCCATTAAATACTATGGAAGTTAATGGGTGCCATCACCTGTCTGGTTACCAGCATTCTTCAAAATATATTATTTTGTGTTCAGCAGAAGAAAGAAATGTATACAGGTTTGGAACAACTTGAGGATCAGTGAATGATGACAGGATTTCCATTTGTGGGTGAACTGTCCCTTTAAACTTCAGTGACCTGTGGAAAACAGGCAGAAAACAAAAGAATAGGAAGTCTCATCAGCAAAACTTGAAATGGCTCAGCGATTTACAGCAGAGCAAATATTAGTCACTGTCACTTGATGGTGGATCTTGTGAAGGAGCTGTCAGCGATCAAAATATTGATTTTGAGGTATGTAAATGCAATGTAAGTCGCTTTGTAAGTCTGCCAAATGCATAAATGTAAAATGAATATTGACAGTTCGAATCTGCTCTCCTCGTTCCTTCTGCCCCAGTCTGTTGAATCACATTTTCTTGCCTTTCACATTCCAAAAGCTCATCTTGAGTGTATCTGTTATTCCGGTTCAAATAGATATGGTTCAGGATCTGCAACAAAGTAAATATCTTCTGAATCGTCTCTCACAAATGTCTCCATGGTTACAAGGCGCGTTGGTTATGTTGACGGAAGTTAGACTATTTTCAGGCGCTGCATAATATCATTGCGCCGCTGCACCCATGGTACGACCGCAAAGTTCCGTAATTATTACGTAGGAATGAGAGAATAGTTCCTAGCCATATCGGTCTAGAAAATCGCAACTTTTAATTTTCCGTTGGTCTTAGGACACGATGTAACTACAGAAGAGTCCAGTTTTAAATAGGAAAAATATTGAAAGTCTTTGGTCATGTTTTTGAGCGTGATGCTAATGGTTTAATCCAATTCAATGATGTATGCTAAGCTATGCTAAAAGTGCTACCACCAGATACAGAGATCGGCTGAATGGATTCAAAAACGGTAAAACTCAACAGTTTAAATCAAAGGGACTTGGAAAATGAGCCTATTTTCAAAAAAAAGTGGAGTGTTCCTTTAAGGTTTAATTTCGTTGTTCTGCTGAACACAAAGGAAGATATTTAGAAAAATGTTTGTAACCAAATAGTTGTGGGGCACCATTGACTTCCATATTATTTTTTTCTCTCCATACTATAGAAGTCAATGGTGCTCCACAACTGTTTGGTTAAACATTCTTCAAAATATCTTCCTTTGTGTTCAGCAGAACAAAGACATTTTTGGAACAACTTGAGGGTGATTCTTTATGGTCACTTTTAATCAATTTAATGTATCCTTACTGAATAAATGTATTAACTTTTAAACAAAAAAGGAATGGCAGTATATATTATATACATAAAATCCATGCAACTGTATCATGAAGAAAAAATGAAAATTACCTCATTACAATTGTAAATACTTGTTGTCCATTTTATTGTTTTAAAAATAAAATAAGTATCTTAAGAATCAGTTCATTTTAAGACACTAAAGAACACAAGGACATGCTCACAGTTTTCTAAATCACAGTCATTCTTTATACTCTTCCATTTAATCCATGTATATTGAATGAATTATTCAGATTCTGAATATGTTCAAAGAGTGTAACTTGAGACTCTCATCAATGCCATAGATTATCTGATTAAATGAACATTACATTCATAAAGCAGCAGACGGGATGTGTGGAATACCCAGAGGTCTCTGTCTCCCAGCATTGCCTTCCAGCTCAGACTCAGAGTAAATATTTGTATTGCCCTCAGAAAATGAGAGAGAGGATGTAAGCCGGGTATTGATAAAGCCTGAACATACACATTACTTAGCTGCAAGGCAAGCACCACTGCTATTTTTCATTAGAAATGAAAATAGAACCAAAACATACAAGTAGAAGAAAAACACTAAAAGTGATATTCAAGAAAAAAATTATGATGGTGTATGAATGGGAACTGACTGGCTCAGACACTCCCAGTGATCTGCATACTATTTCATTAAAGTAAAAATTGAGTTCTGCATCTTATTTATATTCTATTTACATGAACCTGATAAATTAATTTACTTAATGTTCATTATTAGTTTTATATAACTATTAAAGTTTAATAAATCCAATTGTTTATTATAAGACAGTGTAATAGCATCATTAAGCCGCATGTCTTACACTGTCAAACAGTATAAAAAACTAAAGTATTTTTGTAAACAAATAAAACAAATTTGTTCAAGATGGTATACTGGTTTGATCCATCTGTGAAATTAAATAGACATTGGATGTAGTTGAAAACATTTGCTGTCCTCTAGTGGTCACTTTCTGCTGTTGGCCAGGACGCTTTGAAAAGCTCCCTTAAAGGGATAGTTCACCCAAATATGAAAATGTAGTCATCTTTAATTACCCTCAAGTTGTTCCACACCTGCATTCTTCTACTGAACACAAAAGAAGATATTTTGAAGAATGCTGGTAACCAGACAGTTGACGGCACTCATTGACTTCCATAGTAGGAAAAAATTACTATGGAAGTTAAAGGGTGCCATCACCTGTCTGGTTACCAGCATTCTTCAAAATATCTTCTTTGTGTTCAGTAGAAGAAAGAAATTTATACAGGTTTGGAACAACTTGAGGATCAGTGAATGATGACAGGAATTTAATTTATCCCTTTAAACTTCAGTGACCTGTGGAAAACTGTAATTGAAAGCTATATACAATATAGACTATATTTAATCTAATTTCTACCTTTCCTTTTCCCCAAATCTGTCGAGTAGGCCTACACTTTTAGATATGTAATATAAAATCTTAAATATCTTTTATTATTATAAATAGCATTTGTCATCAATTCCACAGACTTATATACATATACACTCACCTAAAGGATTATTAGGAACACCTGTTCAATTTCTCATTAATGCAATTATCTAATCAACCAATCACATGGCAGTTGCTTCAATGCATTTAGGGGTGTGGTCCTGGTCAAGACAATCTCCTGAACTCCAAACTGAATGTCGGAATGGGAAAGAAAGGTGATTTAAGCAATTTTGAGCGTGGCATGGTTGTTGGTGCCAGATGGGCCGGTCTGAGTATTTCACAATCTGCTCAGTTACTGGGATTTTCACGCACAACCATTTCTAGGGTTTACAAAGAATGGTGTGAAAAGGGAAAAACATCCAGTATGCGGCAGTCCTGTGGGCGAAAATGCCTTGTTGATGCTAGAGGTCAGAGGAGAATGGGCCGACTGATTCAAGCTGATAGAAGAGCAACTTTGACTGAAATAACCACTCGTTACAACCGAGGTATGCAGCAAAGCATTTGTGAAGCCACAACACGCACAACCTTGAGGCGGATGGGCTACAACAGCAGAAGACCCCACCGGGTACCACTCATCTCCACTACAAATAGGAAAAATAGGCTACAATTTGCACAAGCTCACCAAAATTGGACCGTTGAAGACTGGAAAAATTTTGCCTGGTCTGATGAGTCTCGATTTCTGTTGAGACATTCAGATGGTAGATTCAGAATTTGGCGTAAACAGAATGAGAACATGGATCCATCATGCCTTGTTACCACTGTGCAGGCTGCTGGTGGGGGTGGTGTAATGGTGTGGGGATGTTTTCTTGGCACACTTTAGGCCCCTTAGTGACAATTGGGCATCGTTTAAATGCCACGGCCTACCTGAGCATTGTTTCTGACCACCATGTACCCATTCTCTGATGGCTACTTCCAGCAGGATAATGCACCATGTCACAAAGCTCGAATCATTTCAAATTGTTTTCTTGAACATGTCAGTGAGTTCACTGTACTAAAATGGCCCCCACAGTCACCAGATCTCAACCTAATAGAGCATCTTTGGGATGTGGTGGAACGGGAGCTTCATGCCCTGGATGTGCATCCCACAAATCTCCATCAACTGCAAGATGCTATCCTATCAATATGGGCCAACATTTCTAAAGAATGCTTTCAGCACCTTGTTGAATCAATGCCACGTAGAATTAAGGCAGTTCTGAAGGCGAAAGGGGGTCAAACACAGTATTAGTATGGTGTTCCTAATTCAAGAGATTCAAGATTCAAGATTCAAGAGTTTTATTTGTCACATACACAGTTATATACAGAATATACAACCGGCAGTGAAATGTAAACAGGTCCGCTCCATGGACAGTGCAAATTCACAGTTAAAAACACAAGGAAGAAATTATAATAGAAATAGGATATAAAAAAAGTACTATCTATATATATATATATATGTCTATATCTGTAGAATTATAAATAATCAAGTCAAGAGAAAAAAAGGTAACAAATAAGGATAAAGTGGAATAAAATAATTGAAGTAGACTTTGCAGTGAGTAAACTGTAGACTTATAAATATGTGGTTAACAAATGTATAAAGAGTATAATGTGCAAACAGGTTTATGACAGGTTGTTACACAGTAACAACGAGAACAGAAAGTGCAGTGCAATGTCAGTGTATCGATGTTTATCCTGGACGTGAAGTCACGTGATGTTAAGTGACTGAGTTCAGGAGTCTGATGGCCTGGGGAAGAAGCTCCTCCTGAGTCTCTCAGTTTTGGCCATCAGGCTTCGGAAGCGCTTACCAGATGGTAGCAGCGTGAAATGAGGGTTTGCAGGGTGATTAGAGTCCTTGATGATCTTGGTAGCTCTACCTTTGCAGCGTTTGGTGTAGACGTCCTGCAGAGACGGGAGAGCTGACCCTGAGATACGCTCGGATAAGCGCACTACTCTTTGCAGGGCTTTGCGGTCATGACTGGTGCTGTTCCCATACCACGCTGTGATGCACTGAGTTAAAACACTTTCTATCGCCCCTAAATAGAAAGTTTTCAGGATAGCTGGTGAAACCCTGAATTTCCTCAGCTGGCGCAGGTGGTACAGTCTTTGCCTGGCTTTTTCACCTGTGTCTGAATGTGAGCAGTCCAGGTCAGGTCCTCGGAGATGTTTACTCCCAGGTACTTGAAGCTGCTCACTCTCTCTACTGGTGACCCGCTGATCATGAGGGGGAGTATGTCCGTTGCTGTCTCTTCCTGAAGTCCACAATCATTTCTTTGGTCTTGCCAACATTCAGAGAGAGACAGTTGTCCTGGCACCATGATGTTAGATGCTCCACCTCGTCCAAGTATGCCGTCTCATTGTTGTTGGAAATGAGGCCCAGGACAACAGTATCATCAGCAAATTTGATGATAGAGGTGGAGCTGTGTGTGGACAAACAGTCATGCGTGTAGAGAGAGTAGAGCAGGGGCTCAGGACACAGCCCTGTGGAGCTCCCACACTCAGGGTGATGGAGGTGGAGGTGGACTGGCCTATTCTCACCACCTGAGGCCTGCCAGTGAGGAAGTCCTCAATCCAGTGGCAGAGAGAAGGATTCAGGCCGAGATCCAGGAGTTTGGAGGTTAGCTTGGTGGGAACTATGGTGTTAAAGGCTGAGCTATAGTCAATAAATAGCAGTCTTACGTAGTTCCCACTTTTGCTGTCGATGTGAGTGAGGGAGGAGTGGAGGACATGAGAGATGGCATCTTCAGTCGATCTATTGGGACGATAGGCAAACTGAAGAGGGTCCAAAGTGTCAGGAATGAAGGCGCAAATGGTGTTTTTAATGAGTCTCTCAAAGACCTTCATGACTATAGACGTGAGAGCCACTGGACGATAGTCATTTAGGCAAGAGGGTTTACTGTTCTTAGGGACAGGGATGATGGTGGATTTTTTGAAGGAGGTGGGGACCACAGATGTAGCGAGGGACTCATTAAAGATAGATGTAAACAACCCGGTGAGCTGATCAGCACAGGACCGCAGAACACGACCTGAGATACCATCTGGCCCAGCAGCTTTCTGGACGTCCACACGCTTGAGTGCTCTCCGAACTTCATCCTCCGAGACAGAGATCACGTGATTGTTGCTGCTCTGAGTAATTCCCTCTGACGCGCCACTTGGCGGAGTCGCGTTGCCGCGGTTACAGTCAAAGCGAGCATAGAAAGAGTTTAACTTCGTTCACGAGCAACGGATCAGCGCTTGCCTCTGCAGAGGATTTAGATCCAAAAGAGCAGATGGACCTCAGACCTTGCCACATGCGCCGCGAGTCGTTGAGTTGGAAATGAGACTCCACTCGGTCTTTATAACGGAGTTTTGCGGCTTTAACTGCTCGTCTGAGAGCATAACAGGACGATCTGTATTCATTCATATTCCCTGAATGGAGACCGGCGTTGTAAGCAGCAGTGCGTGCGTTCACTGCCGCGCGGATTGAATTGTTGAATTGTCGGATTGGATTGATAATAATCCTTTAGGTGAGTGTATATCCAAACACTTTGGGAGACAATAGATATAGGTTCATCAGATCAATAACAAAAATAAATTTCACATAAAACAATTCACCAGAACATTTCAAAATGTTTTATTGTGTTATGAAAATATGCTACTGGTCAAAAGTGTGGAATAATACATTTATAATTAATTTTTAAATGTTTTGAAAGAAGTCCTCATGCTCACTAAGGCAGCATTTGTTTGATAGTAAAATACAGCAGTAGTAATATTTTGAAATATTATTACAATGTGAAAGAGCTGTTTTCTATTTGAATATTTAAAAGTGTATTTTATTTCTGCGACATGACTCTTCAGAAATCATATAGCTAATATAGTGATAGGCTATATTATATTATAGCTAATATTGCTGCTCAGCATGCATGTGTATATGTATGTATATATATATATGTATGTATATATACATGTATGTATATATGTATATATATATATATATATATATATATATATATATATATATATATATATATATATATATATATATATATATATAAGGATATTAGAGCATATGCTATTATTAGGATTATTATAATAATAATTATTATTATAAATGTATGAATGAATAAATCAATAAATTGTCCTAAGAAAGAAAGAAAGTTTTGGATTGAGAGCAAAAGAGGAAAATACACAGCTTACAACTGGGAAAAGCCACATATATATATATATATATATATATATATATATATATTAGAGCATATATGATGATGACGATTATTATTATTTTGAATAAATAAATAAAGTGACAGTGTTCATTGATAACGAATGAACATTTCTCTTGGTGTTGTTTATGTTACAGTCTATATTAATATGCATAAATCTGAGGTTCCATCGTTGCCTCACAGGAAACGGAAACACCGTAACCATGGTGTGCAATTCCGTTTCCGCTCCAGTCGGGATTTTTGTCCGCTCTGCAGGAATGTGTGGAGGAGATGCTCTCGCTGGGGGAGAGGTAACAGCCGCACCTTCCTGTTGACAGATGAACCCATTAACGGCGGTCCGTGCCTGTGGCTCTCTGCACTGTCACTGTCACTGAGGGAAGCGGAGACGCGCGCGCATCCGTGCAGCTGCAGACCTGTCCGTTACCGCACATTACCGGGCGCGCATGATTGATTGAAGCGGCTCCTCCTCATGGCGAAAAACACCCTGTCTTCACGATTCCGGGGAGTCGACATCGATGAATACGACGAGAATAAATTCGTGGACGACCAGGACGAGGCGGGCGAGCAGCAGGGACCGGACGCGTGCGAGGTGGACGATCTCATCAGACAATATCCTTCAGATCAGCGATGCTCTGTTCACTGTTGTCATCGATTATACATATTTTTTATTTCTAGAAAACATGCAGGGAAAAAGTTGATCTCTTAAGGGCACCCAAAAAACAACCTCGTTTAGATGTAACGTTAGCTCATACATTATTTACACCAGTCAGCTGTCTATCTAGGTGTCCAGACATGCTGTCCGGTGTCTAGGTGGGCAGCTCACTGTGTTTGGAGACGAATGTTAATATTCATGAACCTGTCAAATAGTTGAACACGGAATGTGATGAGGGACGATTTTAGGTTTATTCAAAGTTATTGATGTCGTGTTTTTGTGTTTGAAGTAACAGGTTATTTTGTGGAGTTATTGCTGGTGCTGAATGCTGATTACTTTGTTTTATTCTCGCTTCAGTTTAATTATCGTCATATAAGTTTAGTTCGTTTTTAGCTGATATATCAATTATAGGGCTGTAACGATATCCTCACGTCACGATTCGATACATATCACGATACTGTCCACACGATACAATATTAGTTTTGTGATACTCCAAGACATATGGAGAAAGGTTAACAAAAAATGTACTGTTGATTAAAATGCTTAATTTGGTATTACATTGGGGGTGGAAATTAATAGTTTTGGACTTGCTAGTAACCCAATGCGCAGGACAATGGTGACAACAGAATAAAAATATTCATAATTCTGAATCTGAAAATAATTATTTTAGACTAATATACTTGCACTGTCACTGACTAGAAGATATATTTAAAAATAATGTAGGCCACTTTTTACTGGTAACATAATACATTTGGCATTATCAAGGCTAACAAATATTCCCCCATTGCATTTATTATACATTATAGTCAACATTATATTTAGTAGTTCAATGTAGTAACTTACTGACACTAAAACTCTTTAAACTTGAATTTCTCACACAGTAATTTTCATTCTGGGTGAACTATACACAGTACAGATATCCACGATACATATTGTTGCACTTTTGTATTGTGATATATTGTGACAGGATATTTTGTTAAACCCTAATCAAATGTAAATTATATTTAGGTTTAATATCCTTAGCTATGTTAACACATTGACTGAGCATATTTAACTATTTTAATGCACTTTTTTAACACACTGCCATTACTTTTGGTTCCATGAAAATTTTTATTTAATTTTTTCTAAACACATTCATTTATTTATTTTTTTACTTTCAACTTTGAATAACCTTGAATATGACAAAGTCATGTAGGTTTGACGTGTGTTAGATGGATGTGTTTTTAAATGACACACCAAGAGTTGCCAAATCAGAAAGTAAACAGTTATTTAGTTTCTGAGAAAAAAAAAATCTCCCCCCTCTTTTCCCTCCAACTGTGCATGATGTGATTTATTTAATCAGGTCATCAGCGTTTGTGACTGGAATGATCCATTTTTGGTGCATTTTTAGACTAGGAGCTATAAAGAGGTCTGACGCTGGCCTTCTTTACCCTCAATAATAAACTGAAGTGTTTAAAGGTTTGCCTTGGCAGGAGGTTACGCGTTTGTTTTCAGTTGATTATTTTAGATGGTGCAAGTTTGGGGTGGGACTTTGAGTCAGTGTCAGGATGGTTTTTATACACCACAGAGAAACCGAGAGAGTTTACTTTTTTTTTTTTTGTCTTTTTTTTTTTTTGCCAATTCAACCCACAAATGATTTATTTATAGTTGTCTCTGTATATTAAGCTGCGATAGAAGAAAGTATTTTAAAATCAACATATTTTACCCTTAGATTTAAACACAAGTCATAAGTCATGATTAACCAGTGAGATCGACACCAGATATGTTCAAACCAAACTTCTGAACACCAGCTTCTCTGTAAACTTTCTAATACTCATAAAAAAATAAAAATAAAACTTCAACCACACAAAACTAAGATTCACTCTGTGTAAGGAATGCTCTTCAGGGTTCTTTGAGGGAGACTGACTGGTTGATCAGCTTTTCTTAACTAACTGTGATGCACAGGGGACATGATGACAGCATTTCACATCGCCTTGAGGAATCCACCAATCAACTCCAAGAATCCAGCAGTGAAAGTAAGAGCCAGTTCTGTTACTCGCACAGTTTGATCTATCACTTTCAGATGTTCAAGAAGACTGTCAGTGTCCAAAATCGAATACTTCCCTACTATATAGAATCAGAAAAACGGTACACCAAAAGAGTATGTCCCAATGCATAGCATTTGAAAAGTATGCGGATGACCTGCTACTTCTGCCGAGATTTTGAAGTGCACGTTCGTTGGACACTACTATCCCATGAGGCTTTGGGGGATGATTTATGAATGGCTATGATGATTTATGACTTGACAGAAACAACATGGCGGATGTAATGCGTCTGAATTTTATTCATACTATCTATATTCATACTATCTAGAATATACATTTTGAACAGTCGTGAAGTAAATTCAAATGTAGTACCTACTCGGACAGTACGTGATTTTTGGATGCACTGTTCTATTAGAGGGGCTATTTGTGTATAACGGGGTTGTGACGACGATGACATCACTGTCTGCCAATGTTCTGTTCTGTTCCGTTTTAAAGGAATATTCCGGGCTCAGTACAAGCTACGCTTATTTGACAGCGTGAATTATTTATTATTATTATTTTTTTTTTCAAACCAGTTCAGCGGAAACTGCCCTGCAGCCGATTCGTAAGATTTTATTAGTCATGTCAGTCACAGTACTGATTGCCTACATAGGCATTTATGAGGCAAGATATAAATAGTATGTCAACATGTTTTTGGTGTGGGAAAAATGCCTAAATAATGCCTAAAATAACTACATTGAATAGTTGTACAGCTCAACATTTTTTTTTTTCTGCTGAACTGAATTAATGTAAGTGCTTTTACAAAATTATAAGCTTCACATTCCTGCTTTTAAATCCTCCAAAAATTGAGGCCACTCACTGCAGAGCTACTCAAATTGAGAGGCCACTCACTGTTGATTTTTATCTAAATGAAAGCGTTAATATAGGTTTCAGTTAAAATTCATTTTGGTGCAGCCCTAGTTATTAGGGTTGCAAAGGAGCAGAACATTTCCAGAAACTTTCCATGGGAAGTTGAAAACTTAACAGGAATTTACAGAAATTAAAGGGAATTAATTGGAAATTTGGGATAATTTATACAAACTGTATTATATACAAACATAAATATAAACATTTTGTTTGGTCTTAAGCATACATGAATGCCAACTAAAATAAATGTAAAAATATCTCCTGAACGAGTACAGTATCTCCAAAACACAGGAAAGAAGCAGAAACAAGCAATAGCATATGTAAGCAGATGCATATGAAAAAAAACATGATCATCAACATTACCGAGTGAAATGTCAACACAGGAACCGCTATAGGACTGTGAAGCTTTGGGGGTGTTGACTCAATCTACTCAATCTGTGTTTTGATCATCGTTCTGAATCTGATCTGGATGTAGTCTTTGACAAATGCATTTTTCTCAGCTTTTTGCTCAGTTGCTTTTTTTTTTTTTTTTTTTTTTTTTTTTTTTTTTTTTTAATTAAACGTACCCACATTTGAGTTTTGATAAAAGAATGCATGAAGCTAGAATAAAACGTGTCTGTTCTTTATTTTAATATTTTACATGTTCAGAAATGCATAAAACAAAATATTCTGGGGGCCATTAAATTTTTTTGTGAAAATGACCAACAATGTTGGCAGTGGCTGGCAAAAAAATAAATAAAAAAAAATAATATTTTACAAATGTAAAATGAAAGCAGAAAGTAGTGCTGTGTGCATGAGATTGAGGAGCAGAAAATGCGATGGGTAGAAATTCAACTGTATTTGCATTAAAGATGCAGTGTGTAATATTTATGAGGAACTATTGACAAATTGGGGAACAGAAAATGCGCTGGGTAGAAATTAAACTGAATTTGCATTTAAAGGTGCAGTGTGTGTATATTTATATTTATAATATTTATGAGGATCTTCTGACAGAAATGCAATATAATATACATAATGTTTTCAGTGGTGTATAAAGACCTTACATAATGAACCGTTATGTTTTTATTGTCTTAGAATGAGCCATTTCTATCTACATACTAGAGGTATAACGGTACACAAAACTGATGGTTCAGTACGTACCTCGGTTTTGAAGTCACGGTTTGGTATGGGTTCGGTACAACAGTTTTACAAAATTGCTTTTTATTTAGTTTTATTCAACAGTGGTTTACTGAAAAAAAATGTGTCTGTCCTTAAATGAATTCAGATAATGCTGTAAACTATATAGGGAGCCCTTACTTACACATTACTATAATATTAAAGGTTAACAACAGAGCCCAAACTATTAGCCTAAATTCAGTTGCTATTTATTTTTAGATATAATAATCAACACTCATAAGCTTCACATAAGGCAGTTTTTGCATTAACTTCTAATTATATATCTTTTTTCCAATTCGTTGTTGAAATAATATAATAATTTATACACAGTGGCTGTCATTTTCATGACAGACTTATTTAAACATACATTAAATAAACAAGACATCACTAACGGGTTCAGTATAATGTGATGAATATATAGGCTAATATAGAGCATATATTCAGTGAAAGAGTTAATTTCTCTAGTGAACTAACAGCTGTGGACACTGAATGACTTCTGAGGTAAATGTGATGCTACGTGACATTGGTTACAAGCGGTTTTATTGTCTTTCTGCGGTTGAAACAATGATTGAGTGATTACACAACATATGATACATTTCAGTAAGTTGTAATGTATCCTCAACATACCTCAAGAGATATTAATTCATGTTTATTCTTTAGGAAGAGATGATTGCGTTCACTCGATAAAATTAACTGAATACTTAATATGCTTGTGTGGGAACTCGGATTGAAGTGCGTTCCGCGCTTAAAACAAACCAACTGTTAAAGATTGCATTCAGAACCGTTCACAGTTCAGTATGAATACGTGTACCATTACACCCCTATTAAATACACAGCGGGTCCCCTTAAAGTGAAGTCACCATTTTGCACCACCATGTTTCTACAGTAGCCCAAAACGGACAAAATGCTCTACAGCGTGCTCTCTCAGACGACGACATCTTTGTCCTGTGTCAGCCCCCGTAGCTTCTCTATTAGCTTCAAAAAGGAGGGGTGAGTGGTGGGCGGTTGTAATTCGAAACCTCACCATTAGATGACGCTAAAATGTACACAGTGCACCTTTAAATCTGGTTGTTTTAATTAAGATTATGCTGCAAGATGTTTTTTTACTACATTTTAAGTTCCCCAGTATAGGTTAACTTGCAATTTTGCAACCCTTCTAATTACGTATTTAAATGGTCCAAGCGGTTTCTCTTTTTCACCACCTACACTTGTTTCTTTTTCTCCGTCCACCTCCTCTCTCAGGAGAGGGCCCTGGCGGTGGTGTTACGAGTGCTGACTGCATTCAAGAGTAGCGATATTGAGCCGGCAGTGAAATCTCTGGACAAGAACGGAGTGGACCTGCTGATGAAGTACATCTACAGAGGCTTCGAGAAGCCCTCAGACAACAGCAGTGCCATCCTGCTCCAGTGGCATGAAAAGGTCAGGCTTGGAATAAAGAGGTTTGATTCTCTTTTAAGCCTTTTTTTTTTAAAAATCATCTCACATGTCTGTTTCTATTTTTGTCTTCATATTCTCACTCAGGCTTTCGCTGTAGGGGGTCTGGGGTCCATCGTACGGGTGTTGACTGCAAGAAAATCTGTCTGAGAAGCCAAAAAAAAATAGAGCGATAACCAGCCACGGGATTTGTTTCTCTTTCTAAGACGTGGACAACTTCCTCTCTCACAACTTAACCTTATCTGGGGGAAAACCACTCAAGGCCAAGCGATTGTTTCACTCAAAAACAGATATTGTATGATATTTAATGTAAATTATTGATTCTTGAATATGTTATTATGGAAGACACGATTCCTCGACTAATGAAGGTGGGCGGTTGTGACAGTCTGTGAACTGCGACAGAAGGACAATGAGTCTCATGAGGAGACTTTGCTGTATAAGCCCTGAGCAGCAGTTTCAGGGCATTACATACTGTGACGAATATGAAAGTTATATTTGCTTGTTTTACTTAGTTGGCACTCTCGGATGTGTAGTTTGCATTTCTTTAGTTCCAATTCTCAGTTTTTCTTATTGTACAGAAAGAAGATGATGTTTAATATATAGTATTTAGGTGGTGGATTTATGGGTCAGTTCGTAGTGTGGCGTCGGGTTGGGAGGGTTATTGTGAAGTGCCTGGTGCAATA
The DNA here is from genome assembly GCA_018749465.1 of Paracanthobrama guichenoti. Lineage (NCBI taxonomy): Eukaryota > Metazoa > Chordata > Actinopteri > Cypriniformes > Gobionidae > Paracanthobrama > Paracanthobrama guichenoti. The sequence continues at coordinate 26,602,088 of CM031950.1, forward strand.
AAGAACATTTAAGAGTGTATTTCTTTTATGATCTCCCCGAGAAAATTTAGATTTCTCTGATCTACATATGTGCATTTTAAGATGTTTGAAGGCCAAAAAATGGATGAGAAATAGCTTTAAAACCAAGTCAGTGGGCAGTAGATTATTTGTCAATTCCTGCTCTCTCCTCATCTCCATCACTCTTTCTTTTTCTATCATTCTCCTTATCTTGCCCCGTCTCTTCCCCTCCTAGAGCAGTCAAGAAAGTAAACATAGGGTCAATTTATATTTAGAATATATATTTTTTTATTAATCACTTTCTAAGTTAATTTACTGAAGGCTATGAATGCTAGTTATATATAGATATATATATATATATATACACACACACTCACCTAAAGGATTATTAGGAACATCATACTAATACTGTGTTTGACCCCCTTTCGCCTTCAGAACTGCCTTAATTCTACGTGGCATTGATTCAACAAGGTGCTGAAAGCATTCTTTAGAAATGTTGGCCCATATTGATAGGATAGCATCTTGCAGTTGATGGAGATTTGTGGGATGCACATCCAGGGCACGAAGCTCCCGTTCCACCACATCCCAAAGATGCTCTATTGGGTTGAGATCTGGTGACTGTGGGGGCCATTTTAGTACAGTGAACTCACTGACATGTTCAAGAAAACAATTTGAAATGATTCGAGCTTTGTGACATGGTGCATTATCCTGCTGGAAGTAGCCATCAGAGAATGGGTACATGGTGGTCAGAAACAATGCTCAGGTAGGCCGTGGCATTTAAACGATGCCCAATTGGCACTAAGGGGCCTAAAGTGTGCCAAAAAAACATCCCCCACACCATTACACCACCACCTCCAGCCTGCACAGTGGTAACAAGGCATGATGGATCCATGTTCTCATTCTGTTTACACCAAATTCTGACTCTACCATCTGAATGTCTCAACAGAAATCGAGACTCATCAGACCAGGCAACATTTTTCCAGTCTTCAACTGTCCAATTTTGGTGAGCTCGTGCAAATTGTAGCCTCTTTTTCCTATTTGTAGTGGAGATGAGTGGTACCCGGTGGGGTCTTCTGCTGTTGTAGCCCATCCGCCTCAAGGTTGTGCGTGTTGTGGCTTCACAAATGCTTTGCTGCATACCTCAGTTGTAACGAGTGGTTATTTCAGTCAAAGTTGCTCTTTTATCAGCTTGAATCAGTCGGCCCATTCTCCTCTGACCTCTAGCATCAACAAGGCATTTTCGCCCACAGGACTGCCACATACTGGATGTTTTTCCCTTTTCACACCTTTGTAAACCCTAGAAATGGTTGTGCGTGAAAATCCCAGTAACTGAGCAGATTGTGAAATACTCAGACCGTCCCATCTGGCACCAACAACCATGCCATGCTCAAAATTGGGACATTCTGACATTCAGTTTGGAGTTCAGGAGATTGTCTTGACCAGGACCACACCCCTAAATGCATTGAAGCAACTGCCATGTGATTGGTTGATTAGATAATTGCATTAATGAGAAATTGAACAGGTGTTTGTGTATGTGTGTATATATATGTGTATATATGTGTATATATATATATATATATATATTCATTCGCGCGACACACACTCATTTGAACGTCCGTGTTAACTACAGTATGCGTGTTGTGGTAAATCTGTTCATCATAAGCCATCGTTCGTGTCTCTTCAAAAAATGTGGATTAGACCACTCCATTAGTTCTTCTTATGATGCCTTTATGAAATTTTTGGATCTTTTAAGTTTGAGAGGAATGGACTTTAAATGGAGGGACAGGTTTCATAAAGAATATCTTCATTTGTGTTTGGAAGTTAAACGAAAAAAGACTTGACGGTGAGTAGGCCTACATGATGACAGAATTTACATTTGTGGTACATTTGTAAATTTGTGTTTGGGTGAATTATTCCTTATAAATAGGCCTACTATAGCAAGTTGAGCCTTGGATAAAATAATATTGTGAATCATATAGTTTCCATCAATGATACATATATTTTTTAAGGATATATCGTTACACCCCTAGTTCAAGAGATTGTAAAACTAATCCATATGAATTAAGCGGTTTAGTCCAAACGTTCTGAAGAGACATAAACAGAAGCCTAACCAAATCTGCTTGACGCACGAGAACAAACCTCATTGGTTCTTGCTGAAGCTTAAATGTGCTGCGTAACACAAGAATGAACCTCAGTGGTTCTTGCTGAAGCTCAAACGTGTTGTGTAACACATGAGAATGAACCTCATTGGTTCTTGTGGAAGCTCAAACATGCTGCGTAACACACGAGAATGAACCTCATTGGTTCTTGCTGAAGCTCCAACATGCTGCGTAACACACGAGAATGGACCTCATTGGTTCTTGTGGAAGCTCAAACATGCTGCGTAACACACGAGAATGAACCTCATTGGTTCTTGCTGAAGCTCAAACATGCTGCATAACACACGAGAATGAACCTCATTGGTTCTTGCTGAAGCTCAAACATGCTGCGTAACACACGAGAATGAACCTCATTGGTTCTTGCTAAAGCTGAAACGTGCTGTGTAACATGAGAATGAACCTCATTGGTTCTCGCCTGTTAAGCGAACATGCTTGAGCTTCTGCTTACCACAACTGATGTGTGAGCTGATGAATTTTATATGTGAATAATAATCAGTTCATCACAAAGCAATCGAGTCTCTTCAGAAAATCTGGACTAAACCGCACAATTCATATGGATTAGTTTTACGATCTCTTTATGAACCTTTTGAAGCATCAAATTGTCATTTGCATTGCTGTCAATGGAGGGACCGAAATCTCTCAGATTTCATCAAAAAGATCTTCATTTGTGTTCTGAAGATGAACGAAGGTCTTACGGGTTTGGAACAACATGAGGGCGAGTAAATAATGACAAAAATTAAAGGGTTAGTTCTCCAAAATTTATACTACTTTTTAATAATATATGGTTTTCCTACACAAGGGTTACCTACACAAGTCTCTATAAAATCATTCCCCTATGGCTTTTTAGCCTATTTTGGTATGTCCAGTTAGAAGAGTAATACAAAAACCCGATACTGGATGCCCGTGATCTTCGGGCCCTTAGACGGCACTGCATCACATACAGGAATGCTACTGTAATGGAAATCACAACATGGGCTCAGGAATACTTCCAGAAAACATTGTCGGTGAACACAATCCACCGTGCCATTCGCCGTTGCCGGCTAAAACTCTATAGGTCAAAAAAGAAGCCATATCTAAACATGATCCAGAAGCGCAGGTGTTTTCTCTGGGCCGAGGCTCATTTAAAATGGACTGTGGCAAAGTGGAAAACTGTTCTGTGCACATACTGCATCAATTACAACATCATGGCTGCGTAGAAGAAGGATCCGGGTACTGAAATGGCCAGCCTGCAGTCCAGATCTTTCACCCATAGAAAACATTTAGCGCATCATAAAGAGGAAGATGTGACAAAGAAGACCTAAGACAGTTGAGCAACTAGAAGCCTGTATTAGACAAGAATACAACATTCCTATTCCTAAACTTGAGCAACTTGTCTCCTCAGTCCCCAGACGTTTGCAGACTGTTATAAAAAGAAGAGGGGATGCCACACAGTGAGAAACATGGCCTTGTCCCAACTTTTTTGAGATGTGTTGATGCCATGAAATTTAAAATCAACTTATTTTTCCCTTAAAATGATACATTTTCTCAGTTTAAACATTTGATATGTCATCTATGTTGTATTCTGAATAAAATATTGAAATTTGAAACTTCCACATCATTGCATTCTGTTTTTATTCACAATTTGTACAGTGTCCCAACTTGACTCGGGTTTGTAGTAAAAAAAAAAAGTAATTTGAGGCTTCATTCGTGTCACAGAATCTGGATTGTTACACATCGAGTTCAAAACAAAGGGTTAGAGGTTTTAATCCTGAATCCTAATACGAGGAATAGTGATACTTGATACCGTTCCATGTTATTATAAGCATTTTTGGGCTTGACACACAAAGCCATCAAGTTTATGAAGTTATTAATATGGGCAAGTGTGGGTTGCAATATTTTTAGTTTTCAGTTAATATGCCATTGTCGTGTAACGGCCAACACAGAAGTGATCTGTTTTTAGTTGAAAGCATTGTCGCCTCTGTGTAAACTACAAAAATGCATATTTGTTTAAACAGTGCCGTCATACGCATTACACGTGTTTCTTTACAAAGTGACATTGCCAACTACTGGCCTGGCAGCAGAATACGGCATTTTTAGTCATTTTCACTGATCCGTGTGAAGGGATTCTGTTGACAGCTTTGTTGTCTGTACGCAAAACGTTTTTTTTATGTTTTTAGCACATCATTGACGTGTAAACATACCCTAAGTAAAGGCTCATACCTCTTTCCTGTGGTTTTCTTGAGCATACAAACGAGAGACTGATGCACGTTTAAATGCGTCAATACGTAGTTCAGTTTGGTTCTGTGCACAATGCATAGAATTTGTAATTCGGTTGTAGAATCCAGTGGTCACTCCCGTGAATGACTGAACTCGGTGTATAGAATGGGATTAAGCACTAAAAGCTGATTTGACACATGAATTTAGCTGCAGTGTGTATGTGAAACTGAATGTTTCTCGTTAATCAATGATCTGTTAGTTCTGCTCTAAAATGATGCAGAAAGGCTTTGTCCCATCACTTTCAGATCCACTATTACAACAAAAACACTAACGTCAGCACTGATAACCACACAGAAGCACAAATGAGTCTTCAGACTAAATCACTGAGAAAGATTTGAATTTATCAAGTTTTGATATTCCTGACATACCATGAAGTGAAACCAAAGTAAAGATGAAGTGGTATTTTGCTGAAAGCAGAGGATACTGGCGTGATGCCTACAGTATCATAACATCAAAACAAACATGAATACAGTTGTAGAAAAGTGCATTATGGATCTTCCATCTCATTCCTAAGCGGTTCACACGCAGGGCATTTTATCTGTATTTTCCAATGAACCTTCATTTGCAGCACAGCAAATTCTCGTCACATAAAACAGAAATTCTTTGGGTTTCTTTTTCTAAAAACAGGAAACACATGTTAAGCATCCAGCTATTTTACCAGAAGAGTCTGTCATTTAGAGTGGTTAACCTTAGTGCTGATGTGGCCTTAAAGTGTTAAAACACACAAAATTACATCGTTCTGACAGCAAAACACTGGCTCTGACCGAAAACGACTTGGTTTTCACAGGTAATATGGAAAGATGTTTCTATTGACTTGTTCTCAGAGAAATATAAATGCAGTTGATAGTATTTTAGCCTTGAACGTTAAGGCTTCAAGTGTACTCAAAACGCTTCAATATACACTCAAAACCAAAGTCCAATCAAAGCATTCAGTATAAGGCATGCATGCTTGTTTCCTCAGTCTGTGCATATATGCCTCTATATTACAGTTTTTAAGCCCACAGTGAAGAATCTCATACACACTCATGAACAATATTGAGACTAATGCATGTGTGTGATGACCAAAAAAACATAACTTAAGTATCCACTGATTTATAAATCCTCTTATTACTTATATACAGGTATTCATATATAAATACTTGTATGGAATGTATGGAATTGTAATTTACACATAATCAAGGCAGATTAAAGTAAGATGCTTCCACATATTCAAAATCACAACAGTATATCTTGACATCCCATTCCTGATTTTCACTGACGTCCAGTCCTGGAGGAAAAGGGGCAGATGATCACATCTTCATGAGTGAAAGTTATGACTGAACACCAGCTCAAGCTTAGACTGGTGTTAAAAAAAAAGTAAATTAAAATAATATTAATTTTTGTGTTGAAAGATCTTCAGATGAAGGTTGTAGTTTATTGAAAGCAGATGAATCTACGATTGAGACGGATGTCATTTAACCATTACTTAAAAGATGAAACTCCAAGGTCACAGAAAGATGGCGCCCATAAAGCATTTGTTTTTAGTCCCTGCAATATTTGAGTGAAAAATGGACAGAGTTGTTTTTGTGTCTCATTCTTTAAAGGGCATGAGCTACATAGGAACTGCTGAGGCAGAGATTGAAACTGCAGAGTTCGGCAATCGTTCCCTTCGGACGTCAGTAGTTTCCTACTACGACCATTCACTGTTCCCTCTTTCACTCCGTCTCAAGACGTTTTTGTCTCTCAGCTCCAACTTGAGGTTCCTGAGATGGAAGGCCGTATGATACCTTTGGGTGTGGGCTTGGAACCAAACCACGACATCTGAAACACACACAAAACATTCTATTCAAATAGTGCTTCTATAGTTCAAACACAATATTCAAAAATCTGACCACCTCATTTTATCAGTGAACAGGATGCATTTCAGAACATTGTGATAAGGATTTGACTGCTATAGGAATTTGGATGGATGGATGGACAGATGGATGCATGGACGGACAGATGGATGGACAAACGAACGGACGGATGTACCTAGACTCAAACAGTTCTTCTTTGGGGATGGATGGATGGATAGATGGACGAGAGTGACGAACGGACGGATAGATAGACATGGATGGATTGAAAGATTGATGAAAGTGACATGGATGGATGGACAGATGGATGATAGAGATGAAAATGGATAGATGGATAGAGACATGGATGGATAGAGACAGATGGATGGATGGATGATGGATGAATGGATAGAGACATGGATGGATGGATGAATGGATGGATGGATGGATGGATGGATGGATGGATAGAGACGGATGGATGGATGGATAGAGACGGATGGATGGATGGATGATGGATGGATGGATGGATAGAGACATGGATAGAGACATGGATGGATGGATGGAGACATGGATAGAGACATGGATGGATGGATGGATGGATGGATGGATGGATGGATGGAGACATGGATAGAGACATGGATGGATGGATGGAGACATGGATAGAGACATGGATGGATGGATGGATGGATAGAGACATGGATGGATGGATGGATGGATGGATGGATGGATGGATGGATGGATGGATGGATGGATGGATGGGATAGATGGATGGATGGATGGATGGATGGATGGATGGATGGATGGATGGATGGATGGATAGAGACATGGATGGATGGATGGATGGATGGATGGATGGATGGATAGAGACATGGATGGATGGATGGATGGATGGATAGAGACATGGATGGATGGATGGATGGATGGATGGATGGATAGAGACAAGGATGGATGGATGGATGGATAGAGACAAGGATGGATGATGGATGGATGGATAGAGACAAGGATGGATGATGGATGATGGATGGATGGATAGAGACAAGGATGGATGATGGATGGATGGATAGAGACAAGGATGGATGGATGGATAGAGACAAGGATGGATGGATGGAGACGGATGGATGGATGGAGAGAGACATGGATGGATGATGGATTGAGGAAGGATGATGGATGAATGGATAGATGGATAGAGACAGATGGATGGATAGAGACAGATGGATGGATGGAGACATGGAATGATGGATGGGGACATGGATGGATGGAGACATGGAATGATGGAGACATGGAATGATGGATGAAGGATGGAGACATGGATGGTTGGATGGATGTAAGGATGGATGGAGATATGGAATGATGGATGGAGACATGGATGGATGGATGGATGGATGGATGGATGGATGGATGGATGGATGGATGGATGGATGGATGGATGGATGGATGGATGGAGAGACATGGATGGATGATGGATGAATGGATAGATGGATAGAGACAGATGGATGGATGGATGGATGGATGAAAGACGGATGGATGGATGAAAGACAGATCCATCTATCCAGAAATGAGATTCAATTGATCAAAAATGTAAAAAATAAATAAAAAAACCCGTACATCCCTACTGACATACAACACTGTTTCAAATAAAAGTTAGACTTCTGTATATATATATATAAAATATAGGGGCAGTGAGTGTAATGTAGCACAGTGACGTGCAGTGATTTCCTTGCTCTCCAGCACTGCTGCTGGGTTGAGCTATAAATACCTGCCAGCTGCTATTCCTGACCGTGTCACAGAGTGCTAATGGTTTGATTCGGTGCGGTGAGCCAGATATCCTGACCCACATTGTTAGCTCCCTTAGCAGAGCGGCCTAGTTAGCTCACGGGTGCGGAGGAGAGCGCACCTTTCTACGCACCGTTCTCTCATCATACTTACACACCTTGTACTCCAGTGTTTGTTTGAGCATGTCCTCTTCATCTTTTGTGAAATGCAGAAGTACTGAAACGGCTCGGATGAGCTGGAAAGCCTGAACAGAGAGAGAGAGCGAACATCTCATTCATTCAAGCATCACTTACAGGTACGCTAGTCAGGAGTTTAAAAATCACTGATCCACATACCAAACGGATTATATTAAGAGGATTAATATGGTAAATAAATGGACCAAAAAAACTTTTATAGGACACTGGCTAACAATAATCTACATTACAAATCAAAAAAAAAATGATTGGATGTACTGTACACTAAAAAGTCTGGGGTCAGTAGGATGTTTTAATGTTTTTAAAGAAGTCTCACCAAGGCTGTATTCATTTGATCAAAAATACAGTAAAAACAGTAATATTGTGAAATATTACAATTTAAAACATTTGAATACATTTTAAAATGTAATTTATTTATTTGATGGCAAAGCTGAATTTTCAGCAGCCATTACTCCAGTCTTCAGTGTCACATGACCCTTCAGAAACACTTTTTGAACTTCTTTTAAAGGATTAGTTCACTTTAGAATTAATATTTCCTGATAATTTACTCATCCTCATGTCATCCAAGATGTTCATGTCTTTATTTCTTCAGTTGAAATGAAATTAAGGTTTTTCATTACTTTAAATGCAACCAATGGTTTGAAGGTTTCAATGCAGCTTCAAAGGGCTCTACATCAGTGGTTTTCAAACCTGTCCTGGAGGCACCCCAGCCCTGCACATTTTGTGTGTCTCCCTCATCTATCACACCTGATTTAACTCATCAGCTTGTTAGTAGTGACTGCAAGAACTAAATTGGGTGTGTCTGATAAGGGAGACATACAACATGTACAGGGCTGGGGTGCCTCCAGGACAGGTTTGAAAACCACTGCTCTACATGATCCCAGCCGAGGAATAAGGGTATTGTCTAGCAGGCATTCTCAAACCTGGTCCTCGAGGGCCACTGTCCTGTAGAGTTTAGCTCCAACTCTAATCAAACACACCTGAACCAGCTAATTAAGCTCTTCAGGATTACAGGCAGGCAGGCGAGTTTGATCAAGATTGGAGCTAAACTCTGGCCCTCGAGGACCAGGGTTGAGAACCCCTAGGGAAATGATCAGTCTTTTTTTAAAAACGCATTACATAGTCACGTTGGATAGGCGGAAGTACCTACCCAGCAACATTTACAAAAAACTGAAGAAAGACATGACCATCTTGGATGACATGGATGCAGCACAAATAGACACACTACTTACACATACAGTTCATCTTAAAAAAAGGACATTTGAATTCTGGAGTGAATTAATACTTTAACTGAAGCGCTGCATTTTTTTATTGCTGTGTCATGTACAAGACTGTAAAAAACACAAGCACAATGGTTAAAGTCATCCGTCTAGCATGTTTACACTGATAACCAATGGAAAAGTAATGCAGTGGAATGGATAAACGCATTCTGTGGGAACAGCCCCTTAGTGCTCAAGAAACATTTCTTACCATCACTCTTACTATAATTTTGACATTCAGACATTCAGTCTGGAGTTCAGGAGATTATCTTGACCAGGACCACACCCCTAAATGCATTGAAGCAACTGCCATGTGATTGGTTGATTAGATAATTGCATTAATGAGAAATTGAACAGGTGTTCCTAATAATCCTTTAGGTGAGTGTATATATATATATATATATATATATATATATATATATATATATATATATATATATATATATATATATATATATATATATATATATATATATATATATATATATATATATATAAAACACTTTGTTTGAATATATAATATAATATAATATAATATAATATATTCTCATGTTTCACACAACTTGGATCAAGTACCTTTCCCGGAGCAGCTCACTCTGTGTCCACCCCATATGAGTTTTGTCCATAGAAATGGGTTATTCCCTACTGTAAAGCGATGCGACTGGCTAATGGTTTCCAAACACAGCGCACAGATGTGACTAACCGATAAATCAAATTCGTTGTCAATTTTATCGATTAGTTGTTGCAGCCCTACTACTGACCCCAAACTTTAGAATGGTAACGTAGTAGTGTACATAGTTTTTTTTTAAGTCATCTAAACAGGTCGGATACCGATCAAGACCTCACCTCTGCCTCTCTGGATGACATGAACTTCAGCACCACGTGCTTGAGATACTCAAAGTTGATCTCTCTAGTGTCTGTGAGGTCTGAACTGTTGGTGACTGTGGTGTTAGGGGTGATGGGAAGCAGGCCTGGGGTTTGAGGGAGTCCTGTAGCTGGGGATGGAGCGGTGGATGGCATCTGTGTCTCTGAGACGGTCTTATCGGCCGATCTCTCCTGCCTTCCCTCCTGGAGTCTCTCCTTCATCTCAGAGTCAGGATCTGGTTTCAGTTTCTGTTGCATAAACACGTGAGGAAATGTTTACTGACAGCTGACATGGACAGTGTTGCATACAGTACATTGACAAATGTATCTGAATAAACACACGTACACGTACCAGCTCTTTCTGTAGCGTCCTCTTCAGTTCTGCAAGCCTCTGCTGTAGCTGCTTTATTGTCTGACAAAAAAATAAATGTATATGTAAAATCTAAATAGAGTAGATTGTTTGGTCCCACTTTATATTAAGTGTCTTTAACTACTATGTACGTGCATTTAAATTAATCATTTGATACAGTATACATACATGCTTGTACATTGTACTTAAAAAAATACCTGCATGTAATTACAGCTGTAATTAATATCTCTAATTGCATCTTTAATTACTCTGTTGACCCGTTTCTTTCACTTTAACCCTTAAACCTACCTATACCACCACCAAACAAAATCATGTAAAATATTGTTTATTAATATTTATGCTTGACTTTTGCTTACTTCTAAAAGTCAAGTGCAACAGATTATACGGTTTAACAAATTATAAATTAAAATAGGGTATTATTGGTGATCATTTTTATTATGTCAGCAAAGTTGGTTCAAAGTAGGACTGGGCGATAAAACGATAACGATATGTATCGCGATAGACACGTAATTTATATCAATAAAAAATGCGTTCGATAAAACGTTTGATAATTTTTTTTTCTTCAGCGGAAGAAACCAGAGGTTGCGAAGGTTACATGAACAAAGGCACTCGCTCTCTGGTATCCTAGCAATGTAGGGAGTGACACGCTAACAGCCAATCATGTAACGGTATCAAGTTTGGAGATCAACCCGAAAATGAGTGCCGCAGTGAGCGAGTATGGCATGAAACAACAAAACAAGTCAGCGCGCCAGTTTAGCAGTTTTTGGGATTCTTGTTCCGTAGTCAGACCAATGTCGTCTGCAAATTATGCAAGACCGTCATCCCCACCATGACTGGTAATACCACAAACATGTTTAACCACCTTAAGACTTGTTTATACTTTCGTCTGGCTCCGCTGACTGCGCGCTCGCCTCGTCTGTTTGAGGAGGTGTTTATACTCTACGCACTCGCCGTTGTGCTGTTCTTTGAAACGACATGGAGAGGAAATGTTACTCTGCATCAGTGCATTATGACAAAGGCTCTAAATGGTACAAAGAAATAACAGAGGCACTGCACCTTAATGTTAAGAGATAATTGTTAGGCGTTCATTGTGATTTTAGACTTATGTTTACATTTTAATTATTTGAGTGTTTTCCATGGTTGTGTTGACATTTCTGCCTTTATAACTGGGGATTATAATCAGAAGAAGGTTCAGTTTAAAATAAAAATGTTTAAATGCAATATATATATATATTTTTCCTGGTCCTTATTTTAAATAGGTCATAAAAAATATCAATAATTATCGATATCGACCGATATGAAACACTTATATTGTGATACAGTTTTCAGCCATATCACCCAGCCCTAGTTCAAAGGTGGAGTAAAAATTTTATTACAACTGTTTTTACATTTACAATAATATGTATGAATGAATGGTGCACAATGAAACTAGACATATTAAGAAAATAAATTGGGGAAATGTTATTTTGTCTTTAAAGACAGGTACTTACATTTTAAACCCCATAACACATTCTCCAATAACTGATGTAATTAATTAAATTAATTTATTGCTGTAAAATATGTTCTCCATATAATTATGCTCTTACATTGCAAGATCATAATTTAAAAAAACTAAAATGTTAAAGTGTCCCATTTATGCCCTTTAAAAAGCTCCTAATTTTGTTTTGGAGGTCTCCTACAATAAATTGACATGCAAGGTAAAAATAAATTTTATGATAATATACCTCTTTTCTCAATGTCAGAAATGGTTTGATAAAGGATTCCGTCTCCCCACCTTTCTGCGAGCCTAATCTGCTCTTATTGGTCTGTTGTGATTGGTTGACCACTTACAGTGTATGCCAGAAATTAAACATCCATTACCAGATCTGAATTTCAGCTCCTGAGCTTCCTCAGTGCTTGTAAACACTGTGATATGAACTGTAGTAATGGTGCAAGTTTTATTATATAAATTCTGGTCCGAGTCCTCATTCTTTGGAAATCCATGCAAAGATGATTCGCTTTTGCAGCGCAGAAAACACTAACCAATCTCTTTCAGGCCTCAGCTTTACTGACGACTCGTTTCAGGCAGTTCAGAATCAGTTCATTCTTTTAGGAAAGCTAATATCCAAAAAGTATAATGGGGCACTTTAAAATGTCTGCTCTTCTCAGAACTTATATTCTTTTGTTTCAGTGGTTTTCTTTGCTCTCACCTTGTTCTTTTCAGCCAGTTGTTGCTCCAGATCTTTATTGACCGTTTGCAACTGGTCAAGATCACTTACAGTAATCGTCCCATTCTGCTCACCATCACACTCGTCTGCATGTGACTGTGCTGTTAATCTCAACACCTCACCCTCGAGATCAGACACCTGCCACACACAAAGAGATATGTAAATACAAAAACATCAAATTGGTAAGACAATGTGTCTAACCGCAACAGGCAACTCAGGTGGGTAAAAACACACACACACTGACCTGTGACTGGTAAGAAGAGAGTTGCTGTGTTTGTGTGAGGACTTCCTGTTGCAGTGATGTCAGCTGAGAGTTGTGTTCTCGCTCTCTCTCCTCAGCCTCCAAACGATGAGACTCACACTCAGACTGAAGAGAAGACAGACTGCTACAGGCTGCCTTCAGCTCTGACACACACACACACACACACACACACACGCTTTTTCATGCTAACTATAAACGTTTCTGGCATCACTGGATCTAACCTATAGTGCAGAACTCAAAAACATCATGACTGTAGTCCAGATCACAAACAATTAAAGTTCTGAAGACGGTTCTTTTAAAGTGCCCCTATTATGGATTTTTGAAAATTACATTTCATGTAGTGTGTAACAGTTCTAAGTGACTGAAAACATCCTGCATTTGAAAGTGCACCGTATATAAAGTTATCTCTCAAAAGTAAGAGTCGACTCGGAGTCAATTAAATGAATCGTTTTTCAAACGAGTCCTAAGCCGTTTCGTTGTTTCATCAAGACGAAAAACATTAGCATATTGCCCGTCCACTTATTGTGCGCACGTTGTGTAGGTATCTGGCTAACTCAGTTAACTCACTGAAATACTACTGTAAATCAGCTGTGGGCCACTATTACATAATGTGTCTAGTAATGCAGATTGTCTGTCTTTCTTACTATTTTGTGTAAAGATAAAGGATGGAGCAAGATTTGTTTTGCAAACTTTAATGTTAACATTACATCAGTCATTCACGTTAGTGTTGGGCTAACGTATGTGCTGTTATTGTTACAGTACCCGCATGTGCACCGCAAAAAATTATAAACACACACACACGGGTTTGTTGATGGACGCACACTTAATGCTGATGATGAGGAATTACAGTTGAAACATCTCATAACGTACCTCAAACTGAGTAGCATCACTGAGAAACGTCCTGCTCAAGGTTCGGGTTGCATAACTAGTTCTTCCACTGTTTCATCATCGACTCAATCCCAGCGCGAGTCCGATGTAAAATCGAGGTCATCGTTACTGTCTTTTACAGTGTGTACAATCACCGAGCTTTAGAAAGCCTCCTGACAGAGCTGGAGTTCAGTTATGGTAATGGACGTTCGTTTCCGAAATACGCGCTGCACGCGGTAAACCAATCACAACAGACTGGGCCATCTGACCAATCAGAGCAGAGAAGGCTCGTGGAAAGGAGGGATTTAGAGAGACTGATTCAGCCATTGAGTTGTTTGAGAATCATTGAACATTGTGGTGATGTGCAGTGTATATTATAAGAAAATGAAAGTGTTTTTTGACCTTTGATGCATGTAAACCTGTTGTTGGAGACCTCCAAAACTAACTTACGAAACTTTAAAATAGCATAATAGGGGTACTTTAATAAATTGCTCACACTAGTTACCAGTTTAAATCATTTTAATTTTTTTCACTGAACCAACCCACTGAATCAAAGTAGTTACTGAATTAACATCTGACTCACTCACTGAACAACCTTACTCTTGGTCATGTCTGAATCAAAATAAAGCAAGACATTAAATGAAGCTGTTCTTAAGGTTTGAGAATCTTAGAATCATTATCAGAAGTTTAGTATCAAAATCAGTATGATTACTGACTGGTTGAAAAATATAAAAATGTTTTGAGATATAAAGATTGGAAATATTACTATTTTTAATGTTTTTGAAAGAAGTCTCTTATGCTAATCAAGCCTGCATTTATTTGATCAAAAATACAGAAAACATACTGTAATAACATTTCACAATATTACCATTTAAAATAATGTTTTTCTATTTTAATATACTTTAAAATATAATTCATTTCGGTGATTGCAAAGCTAAATTTTTATCACCCATTATTACTCCAGTCTTCAGTGTCACATGATCCTTCAGAAATCATTCTAATATTCTTTTTATTCTAATATTTGATACTCCGTTATTATCAATGTTGGAAACAGTTGTGCTGCCTATTATTTCGTTTGGAACCTGTGATACTTTTTCAGGATTCATTGTGAATAAAAAGTTAAAAAGAACATTTAGAGCATTTATTCAAAATATAAATCTTTTCTAACAATATAAATCACTTTTATCAATTTAACACATCCTTGCTGAGTATTACAAGTATTAAAGTATTAATTTCTTTCAAAAATAAAAATAGATACTGACCCCAAACTTTTGAACAGTAATGCATAGTTACAAACGATTTCCATTTTTAAAAATGCTGTTCTTTTTAACTTTTTATTCAAAGGATCCTGAAAAAGTATCACAGGTTTTATTAAGTTTCCAACATTGATAATAAATCAGCATATTAGAATGATTTCTGAAGGATCATATGACACCGAAGACTGGAGTAATGATGCTGAAAATGCAGCTTTGCATCGCTTGCATGTATTAAAATACAAAAAACATTATTTTAAATTGCAATAATATTTCACAATATTACTGTTTTATCTGTATTTTTTAACAAATAAATGCAGCCTCAATGAGCATAAGAGAATTCTTTCAAAAACATTAAAAATAGTATTTGACCGGTACCATATATATAATTTTTTTTTTTTTTTTTTTGCAATAAATGGCAAATCCTGTCCTGGTGCCAAAACACATCTGATCCCTTACCTTCCTTCAACGCGTTTAGTTCTTCCTCCTTTGCCCCTAAATCTTGAGACAGACGACTCACTTCCTGTTCCGACTTTTCGAGAGACTCTGTCATTTTGCTGACCTATAAAAGACAAGCAATAAATTGGAGTAAAACAGGTACATGACTTTATGAGTGAAAACATTATGCATATTTGAATATGCCAGTGAACTGTATTAACCTGCTGTTGGAGTTCTTCCCTCTGTTTTCTGGTTTCCTCCAGAGCTTTGGCAATTTCAACGCTGACCGTCTGTCTGCTGCTCAACTCTGCCTGTGACACAAACAAATATATGTCAAACAAATGCTATACTGGTCTGCAACATGACTCAAGCTCACAAAATACCTCTCAAAACATGCACAGTAGGACTGGGCGGTATGGCTGGCCAGACAGTACGATAGGGATTTTGATGGATCGCTTTATAGTATTAGCTGTACTGTCCTTTGTTTTTTAACTTACACTACCTTTCAAATGTTTGGGGCAGTAAGATTCTTTTTGAAAGAAATTAATACTTTTACTCAGCAAAGATGCATTAAACTGATCATAAGTGACATTAAAGACATTTATAATGTTACAAAAGTTATATTTATTCAAATAAATGCTGTTCTTTTGAACTTTCTATTAATTAAATAATCCTGAAAAAAAAAAAGAATCATGGTTTGCAAAAACTATTATGCAGCACGGCTTATTATTGATATAAATAATCAGATAATCTTATATATAAATAATCAGAAATGTTTCTTGAGCACCAAATTAGCATATTAGAATGATTTCTGAAGGATCATGTGATATTGAAGAAAGACTGAGTATTGATGCTGAAAATGCAGCTTTGACAACAAACATTATAATACATTAAAGAAGAAAACCATTATTTTAAACTGTAATAACATTTCACAATATTACTACTTCTTTCAAAAACATTTGGAAATTCTTATTGACCCGAACATTGGGAAAGGTAACGTGTTACATAGTGAATCTGTGAAGACAAGTGAATCTATTTGTGCAGATGCAGTAGATGATTCTCACTCTAGACTGCTCGAGTTCTGCGGTCAGCCTCTCTACAGTGCGGTCAACCTCAGCTTTGCTCTTCAACAGTGAAGCCTTTTCCTCCTCCAGTAACCGCTTGAGAGAAAGACACAAACATCAGACAAACTTTTAATAAATGTTCCCATGTTAAGTTTATGATAGTCAAAGAAACACTAGTGATTCGTTACACACCAGGTTGTCCTGATGCTTGTTGACCTCGGTTTCTCTCTCCCTCTGTTGGGCAAGCAGTTCCTCCTCCAGTCTGGCTGTTTTCTCCAAGCCTCTCTGTCTCTGCGTCGAGACCTGCTGTTGTAGTCGCTCTCTCTCCTCTGCCCACTCCACTTGCTATGGGACCAAAGGTCAAAGGTCAAAACTCTGAGCGTTTTTAAGGATTAACAATAAAGCTGACTTGTAAGACTGCCCATTTTTTTAATACCCCTAAACACCATAATATATTTTCCTCGTCTAATACTGGTGTCCAAGTATGCATGACATATCTCTGACAGAAGAGGGCGACATTTCAGCAAAAACAGTTGGTAGGGGTGACAAACCCATGAACAGAACTGAACTATTTGGACGTTTGGTAAGACTTTGACCGACATAATGTACCAGTTTTTCTGTGTGCGTTTCGGTGTCTTCAAGTTGCTGTTGCAAACTCTTTATCTTCTCAGCACAGTCAGCCAGCCTCTGCTCCAGATCTGAGATCTGACAGAACACATACATCATTCAGATCACACAGCCACGGTCATGTGATGTGTGGGTTAACTGGAGAATCACAGTGCTCTCACCTGTGCGTCTGTCCTCTCTTTGTAAGCCCTGGACGAATCGTCTTTGTGCTTGATCAGAGTCTGCAGATCTGTGATGCTGGCGGTCTGCCGAGAGATCTGGAAACAAATGAGAAACAGGAATTCTCTCACTGAATAACAGAGTACTGCACTGAACAGTACAGTACAGTGAATCGGTTTGATTCACAATCCATAGATTTTTGACCCATTCAAAGGGTTTTGCTAATTCAATTCAATTTGATTCAATTAACAATGAAATATGATTTGAATAATGATTAAATTCTACATTTAAAAAATGCATTTATTGGATACTTTAAATACTTTCTACATTACCATTTAAAAGTGTTGGGGTCAGTAAGACTTTTTCTAACAACATTAATACTTTAAAGATAGCACATTAAATTATAACAGTAAAGACATTTAAAATGTTATAAAGATTTCATATAACTGCTTTTCTTTTGAACTTTTGATTGATCAAAGAAAACAGAAAAAAAAATGGTTTTCAAAAATATATATAAATATTATATTCTTTCTTTCTTGCGATTACATCACAAAACCAAACAGTTTTAACAGGGGTGTGTAGACTTTTATAACCCCTATACATGATTGTAAGTTGTAATAATAATATTTTTTTATTATTGTTGCATTTCGCAGGTAATTTAAGACTTACATTTTTAGTTAGGGAATTAAAAAAATTTAGGTTTTAAAAGCTAATAGAATTATGACAATATGACAATTTTTGGTAAGTTTATAATGTAATAAATGTCAATTACTTTTTATTACATTATGAGCACAAGATTTTATTACTTTAAAATAAATTATGAACATTTTATTAAAATAATAATGTAATACTTTTTACATTATGTGCAGTTTTTACATTGAGTTGCTGAAGTTGCTGAAGACTGGAGTGAAATTAAAATTACATTTTAAAATATATTAAAATATTACTACTGAAAGGTGGATTCTGAAATCCACTGCCGCTTCAATATACCTGTATATATATCCGAATTAAATTCATAAAGCCTTAAATCAATATTTATCCTCCTATATTATTATAATGATTTTTAATGATTCTTTTCAGTTACGATATTATTTAATCAAGAGAACCACTGATTGTTTCTTGTTTTCTAAAGTGTGTATTTGGTCTCTGAGTGGTGACTGAGGGTCTGGTCTAGGGATGTGTGATATGTCACTTGAACACTTGATAACAATATGATAACTTGATGACAATATGTTGGCGTGTGGTTGGATTTTGGAGGTATCACACACTAGCCCGGCTTCCAGATATGAAATATGGATGTCTTTCATTTTATTTATTTGTTATTCATTTTATATTTCCTTTTACTGAAACACTAAAGAATCCAGATGAATATTGCCTGTACTACTGTCTGTACCTCTCACTGAGAGAAAGCACATGTTATCTGTATGTTTTGGGAAACGTTCTGGTTCGGGCAGGAGCTCAATCAACTCCAACCTTGGAGAGACTGTGTATCTGTGTATGTGCACAATATTCTGTGTTACAGATCAGTGTTGAGAAGGTGTACAATGGGCATCCTAAGAGATGGGTGGACTTCTTGTTCTGGGCAAGCTGGTGCCTGCTCCAGACCTGAAAGGTCACTACGTGCCTAATTCCGGGGTGAAAGCGTCAACAAGTGATTTATGCATCTGATTTACTGATAATGGGTGGAAAATTACCATGACTGTTCATTTTCTCAGAATCATCCACCTTGCAGTAATGACGTGGATAGACCTTGAAAACAGTAGAACTGTTGGGACAACTGTATGTACGGTACAACGAGACCGGTACAGAGGGAGCGCGACCTACGAACTCCTCGTGAGACTTGAAGCTGGCTTCTGCTGATGAAACTGCAAACTATTCTTCAATAAATTTCTTTAATTAATTGCACTCCTGACTCTTGGTCTTCATTTTTCACTACTGGTCTTGGGTCATAAACTGTTAATCCCCAACACTACTAATAATAATAAATTAATCATAAATTAATTAATAAATATTTCACAATATTACTGGCATTAATTTGTACTTTTTGATCAAATTAATGCAGCTTTAGTGAGCATAAAAGACTTAAATCAAAAACATTTTAAATGGTAGTTTATAATGTGTCTTGTGTAAAAAAACAAAATGCAAAGTAAATATGCTTACTGAACCAAAGGTAACACATTAAATACACATACATACAGGCTATTTCAATTTTTTTTAAAGATTTTACTTATTTACATGACCTGGCCTGAAAGTCATAATTTTAAAAACAATATGTAATAATGTATCGCAGGCACACAAGGTTAGATGCTGGGCGTTTACCTGGGCCTCCAGTGAACTGACTGCTGTTGTGTGATTTGTTCTCGTCTCCAATAACTGTCCTCTGACCTCCTCTAACCTCTGCTCTAATGAAGACTTACACACACACACACACACACACACACACACACACACACACAGACACACACAACATGCAGATATTAGATGACTGAACCTGCAGTAAGATGAAAAGCATGCATAAATGTGTGTCCTCTGACCTCTTTGAGCATTTCCTGTAGGTGTTCATCCTGAGAGTAGTTTGCTTCTAGTCTCCTCTCCAAGGAGGCGGCCTTCTCCTGCAGATCAGCCAACAGACACTCTCGTTCCTCCTCGGTCACTGCAACCTGACCAATCATATGAAGTGTTATACCAAAGTGTCAAAGAAACAGAGTTGCAAATAGGTCAATCCATTCACACACACTATGGATGCTTCTCAATGATGCCTCCTCGTTTCCTCGCTCCTACGTCCTCAAGCATGTGACCTGGAAACCGATTGAACTCAGCCATCTTGAAGGACATATCAATTCTCTAATTGCACCACGAGGAGGCGAGGAACGAGTAACGAGGAAGCTTCCTGAGGAGTCATGAGCGAGGACACACAGGTGTATCCTTTTCTCGCATCCTAAGGGGGTGGCACTAAGAGACGAGGAAAGGAAACGAGGATGCACAAATAAGAAATGAGAAGCACCCAACATATAATTTAGCATCAGGGCATAGGTACAGGACACATTTTTGGGTCCAAAAACAGCAATATGCAGTGCGATGAAAGGAAATAAAGGGTCTCAAGATGCATTGTTAAAACTATCTAAACACTCTAAAAAACAACTTGGATATAAAATGGATCGTATGGAAAGCAGATGAATGTAATTTGCATATATATAATTGGGGAGTGTTTATTCTGATGTAATTACATAGCCTACAGGTTTTGATTGGATGCCACTCACACGTGCGCTTGAATAATTTGTCACATTCTCAGACAGTAATTTTCACTTGCAAATGAGAGTGAATGCATTACATTATTAGTATCAATGAATTCTTTGTTGAGTCTATCAGACCTTGCTCTTGTGCTGCTCATGCTGTAGCTTTAGCTTATTGTGTTCAGACTGGAGTTGCTCCATTGATTTCTCTAGTGCTTTTGCACTGCTTTGTGCCTGGAAAGCAAAAAAAAAAAAAGAAACAATTAAACTTGAGAATGATTTTTATCATACCATTCAAGGAAAACTGAAAACACATTGAAAACCATATGCTAGTTTGTTTCTTTAAACAGGCGTTGACTGTTTCCTCTGGAGTGTAGGGTTACTTCAGGAACAATTTTACGTTTTTTTTTTTATATTTTACTTTACTCCAGGAAGCGAAAGAAAGGGTTTAAATATTTATACAACAGATTACAACATACAACAGTTTCTTTTTATATTTTTCTTTGATATTAGTCAATAATGGTCAAGGACTGTCAATTACTGCTTGGTATCTATAAAACAATTATACAAGAGATGTAAACAGTCAGCAATAAAATAAAGACAAAATACAAGCCATAAAACAAAAATAATGAAACAAATAATAATAAAACAAGATTCCTTCATTAAATACAAAATGAGCAATGTTATAACACTGTTATAAATGCATAAATATAATGTATAAATAAAAGAAATGAAAACACTTATATGGGAGTGGTGACTATATGCTCCCAAAAGTAACCTTCTTGGCTTCTGAGTGTCATCTGTGTTGATGTTGAGCTGAAAGTTGTCAAGTGCCCACCTTCTGGAAATCCTGTGAGACCTGCTGGATGAGCTGCTGTAACTCCTGCTCTCTCCTCTCGGCCTCCGCTCTCTCACTCAACAACCCATCCCTGAGAGAGACAGCGAGACAAAATTATGAAATAAGCAAACTTCACAGATGCACAGAACAATCTGACTGCAATCTCTTTTTCAGAAGGAAGAATTTCTATCCAAGACTTGTAGTAGCAGCTGCCATGTAAATGTACAGATAAACAGCTTCACAGTCTTTTCAAGCACATATTTCATTACAAACATTGAAATAGCAGGGCACAAATGTGTACTAGGATAAAAGTTTATAGTTTAGGTATGAACACTTTTTGAAAGTGTTTTGACACTAATATGTATTAATACAAGTCATCGCTTTTGCCAGGAGGTGGCGACAAGAGAGTCTTTAAAAAAAAGTGTTTGTCATTGAATCGTTCATTCAAGAGATTCATTCACAAACGCTGATTCATCCAATAATGAAACAAGTCTTTATGGATGAGACATGACTCCTA
This sequence comes from Paracanthobrama guichenoti, assembly GCA_018749465.1. Classification (NCBI taxonomy): domain Eukaryota; kingdom Metazoa; phylum Chordata; class Actinopteri; order Cypriniformes; family Gobionidae; genus Paracanthobrama; species Paracanthobrama guichenoti. The sequence continues at coordinate 26,624,236 of CM031950.1, forward strand.
CATTCAAATTATAATGTCAGAACCTCTAGTAAATTGTCATTTTGTTTTCTAATGCTTTATCTACAGAATCTTAATTTATCCAGAATTGTGCAGCTCTAATTGAGATATAACGAAGTATCGTTACACCCCTAATATTAGGGAAGTCAAGTTCTTCTGTACTTCCTCACACACCTTTGAGCCTGTAGCTGTGAGTTCATCCTGCACATCTCCTCGTGTTCCTCTCCCAGCTCATACAGCTTGTCTTGGGTTTGGCTCAAGGTCAGTCTTGCTGTGTTCAGCTCCTCTCCTCTCAATTTGAGCTCTTTCTCCCGATGACTCAGCTGTTCCTCTCGCTTCAGCAGCTGCAGAAGAAATGCCCACTTACAATCAGGCTGCTTAAATGATTTGGGAAGAATTTGTTCTTGTTTGCTAGATCTCAATGAATATAAGCTACTCTAGTCTGAGTTTTCTGACATGGCTTGGTGTTATATTAAATATTAAGCATTAGCGTAAAAAATATTGTTGAATGCAGAAATGTGTAGGAAGGTGAAGGAATTTGTGTTTTTGCTACATACAGCTAATAAAAGAATACTCAAGGTTCACTGTGCTGACCATGTGTTTGACTTTAGCCAGTTCCTGCTGCTGAAAGCCCTCCAGCTCATCCAGGTCATCTCTCTTCTGGAACAGACTTAAACTCTGCTCTGTCATCTCATCTAACCGAGCGGTCAGTGACAACTTCTCCTGTTTGAGAGAAAGAGGATAAAAGCAATTATAAATTATTAAGATATTAGATGCGATTATCCAAAACGTCACAAAGCATTTTTAACCTGCTCCAGTGAAGCCAGCTTTTCCATCCACTCCTGGTCCTTCTTCTCTAACGCTAAGGCCATTCCTTCTGCCATCTTGGCTCTGTTGGCCTGAAAAACTTCATTCTGGTCCTGAAGTTTGCGCATGGACGCTGATTGAAAACAAAAATAAGTCAAAAACTTCAATCTTTCCAAAATCCTCCCAAGACAAATAATCAAGATAAATTTTCAATGATTTCCCTATGAGCCGCATATGTGGTAAACAGTCCGTTTTCACAGACAATACTTCAAATGCGTCCCTCTGTGTGTGTAAATGAACACCAAACATGTTTACTAGTTAATACACTTATAATGGAAGCTTAGCAGAAAAAAGATCTGTAGGGTTTGAAAGCAGAAATTTGCAGCTCATATTTTTGTTAAAGCACATAAATTAATTATTCAGCAATTCAAATGTTTGAAAGTAACCAGGAATATTCCTGTAACTCTTAATACAGCTTTAAACATAACAGTATAACTCAATGGTTAGGTGTTATCACAGATGGTAATGTTAGACTTAATTTACGTAAATATGTTAAATATCAATGCATAATGTATTAATTTTGAAATATTGAAATGAAAAGAACAACAACATTGCTTAATTTCCAGACGTCCTTGGTAGTAAAGCTGTGAAACACATTGTTAGTACATGCATTTATTTTTATTCAATTGTAAGTTGCATTTATCCTCTTAATTTGGGTCTAGAAATGGGATCAGTGCTTTCAGATCATGACATGATCTATTAGCTTGTTATAGGCACAATCTACAATTGCTGAAAAAAAAAAAAAAAGTGGCAAAGAACTTTAGAGGACTTTTCTCTATATGCCATGACCCCAAAAACACATATTTCCCAGGCACTGAAAACTCCCAAAGCAAGATGTTAAAAGAATGTTTCAGGTTCAAGTCAAGCTTCACCAACAGCATTTATGGCATATTATTAATTTACCAAAAACAATCCTTGACTCATCCCTTTTTTTAAGCATAAAAAATGTGATGTGCATGGTTACAATATCAAATGATATTATATTAATATGTTGTTGTTACAGTTTATTCAATTTCTAATTGCGATTACGATTACAGATGCCACGATTATGTAATCGTTCAAAGCATGTTACATTGTGACAGTTAGTACGCTGACTGGTCGAATGGACGCGAGTAGCACCCACCATTTTTAAAAAGCCATGCACACAGCCTATATGAACTATCGATATGATTCGCGATATAGAGATGTTTTATCCGAGGCTCAGCTTACTGCATTTATACGGTATAATTCACCCAAAAATGTAAACTCTGTCATCATGTACTCACCCTCATGTTGTTTCGTTTAACTCCTAAACACAAATGAAGATAATTCTTTATAAAACCTGAGAGATTTCTGTCCATTGCTCTCAAACTTAAAAGATCCAATAAATGTCATAACGGCATCGTAAAAATAACTAATCGAGTGTCTAATCCAAATCCTCAGAAGAGACATGGTGGCTTTATATGATGAGCAGACTGACCATGATGCACATACTGTAGTAAACACGGACGTTCAAATGCTTGCGAGCCGCGCGAAAGCAACATGAGAGTGAGCAAATGCAGAATTAAAATTTTTGCCTGAGCTAAACATTTACAGTTTATGAATAGTCATTTTGACCTAATCGAGCTTTCTTGCGATTAGAACTGTGACGGATTGCATTGATCATCTGAAGCACATGCGCTGCGCTACTCTCTGCTGTCTCAGACGACGACATCTTTGTCCTGTGTCGACCACCGTAGATTCTCTATGTGCATCATAAGGGAGGGGTGAGTGGTTGCATATACATACATATTAATATTTTATAATACATAAAAAAATAAAAAAATTAATTAAAAAAAAAATATAAATGTGTGTGTGTGTGTGTGTGTGTGTGTGTGTGTGTGTGTGTGTGTGTGTGTGTGTGTGTGTGTGTGTGTGTGTGTGTAGAGAATTTTTTTGGGGGGTTTTTTGAGAAAAGTGAGAATAATTTGAGAAGTGAGAGTACTTAGGTGCCATGTTTTGTAAATATGTGCTAGATGGACTTGTTTGACTGTTGCGCTCACATCTCACATCTTTTGCAGAGTCGCACTACTAAAATACTGAAAATGTTATGCTCAAGTTAAAAGAAGATCAACTTAAAAAAAAAGAAAAAACACATCTCTAGACTTGTCGTTTTTCTCAGTTCCACTGCCATGTGTCTTGTGTTTTTCACAGCAAAAACATTGTGTGAACCGGCTTAGTAGTCATGTCAGTTTATTTAAACAACTGAAGGTAGAAATTATTTTCTGTTCTAATGTTCATGATTGGAAATGCTGTTGATAGAGCTTAACTTACAACCCAGACCAAGAGGTTTGTGATAAAATGATTGATTAAAAGTCAATAAACCATTTAACGGTCTTCTTTTTTTTTTGGTTTATGATCAAGAACCAACCTTACTTGTCTATAAGTTGATCATGTGTAGCCAGAATGCATGTTTGTGTAAAAGCGTCGGACAAACGAATGGGAAACAGAGCAGAGGAGAGAAAGCCAAAAGAAGGAAGAGGTGAAAATGGGAGGAAAAGAACGGTACGTACAATCCTGATACTTCTCTAATGCAATCTCAAGCTTCTCCTTGGTCTTCTGCATTAGCCGAAGCTGCTCAGCGTAGTCTAGGGTTGGGGAATGGGATACCGACACACACAAACACACGACCGGAGGGAGGCAGAGGAGGATGAGGGGGAGGATCACGGGTAGGGCAGGAGGAGGGACAAAAAACAGGGACGAGAAAACAAAGGGATAAACATGATTGAGAAGATAAACAAATGGAGGGAAAAACAGAATGATTTTCTGAGATGAGAAAACCAGACTGATTGTGAAGCTGTACAATGACAGCTACCTATCACTGCTGACCTTTGACCTTTAAACTAATACATCATCAGGTCAATTACGCAATCATCTTATCTAGCATTTAGGGTTAAAGGAGTTTCTAGATCAGGCTATGTGTAACTGCAAACCATGGCAGGCTGATAGTCAGAGCCAGTTATCTATTATTTATGCTGATTTTTCCAGGCTGTTACAGTGGAGTCATTTGCATTCATGCCTGGTTTGCTCTGCGATGAATGTGGCAAATCAAATGCTATGTGCTTTATACATTTCCATTGTGGCAAATGGTACAGACTCAAATAGATTCACCACGTAAGAGGCAAGTGAGAAGGGTGTACAAATAACACCTGCATCTAGTTTTTCCTTTTCTCACTGATTTTGTCACGGTGGCCTTTCATATTTTCCCCCTCATTCAGTCTCTTTCTCTTGATGCGTTTACATGAGTTTCACTGTATTGTGTTGGCGATACCTGAGAGTTTGGCCTCTAGCTTACGAATCTGATCGTTTCTGCGCTGAATCTGAGAAGAGACGTCATCTCTGGAGCTGCTGCCATCGGACGCCTGAAAGCGAAATATATAGATGAAGACAAATCATCCTAAAAGCACCATAGCAAAAAATAGGAATACACCAATTACCATTTAATACTGACTATAAATTATATATTATTTATAGTATTTTTTTATTAATTATTTCAAATGTTATGGCGATAACTGATAAATAACTAAAGATCACAATTATATAATACTGTGTAAAATGTAATCATACACACTAAAAATAAAATCAACAGTTTTAAAATAATTAAGAATGCAAGCTAGACAGCAAAAAAATATATGTACAGTAAGAAAAATGGATATTTATTTTGAGATTTGCTAAAGATTACATTAACAGTGAGCATGAACAATTATATATACAAATTTGACAATTAATTAGAAAAACACAAAACAATATTATCTGAGAAATTACCGATATAAATGCACATCCTTCATAAGAACTATAAAATGCAAAGGAGAGACATACCCAAAAGTTAAACGGCACACATGCAGAATCATTTAGGTTTAAATTTTAATAATTAAAACATTTACATTGTCGATAAAACGACTTTAAGGGTGGCTTTGATTTAGACCTGTTACTGATACTGTCATTCTCCATCAAGCCTGAAGGCTTTAATTATTTAGGGTGAAAGACAACCTGAACCTAACCCGGAGTGTGTTGCCATTAATTGCTAGAGGACAAGAGTGTCAGGTTACACTGGTTTGTCAAAGCATGTGATATTATGTATATTTTTTTACACCTGGTATTAAAGGATTAGTTTACTTTAAAATGAAAATTACCCCATGATTTACTCACCATCAAGCCATCCTAGGTGTACATGACTTTCTTCTTTCTGATTAACACAATCAGAGTTATATTAATAAATATCCTGACGCTTCCTCGCTTTATAATAGCTGTGACGGTCCATTGAGTTTGAAGCTCAAAAAAGCAAATCCATCCATAAGAAACGTACTCCACGCGGCTACGGGGGGTTAATAAAGGCCTTTCTGAAGCAATATCTAGCTTCCGCAGACTGCCTTCCGTATTCAACTTACCAAAAAAAACTTAACTTGCACGACGCATCACTGGAACATGGCGTAAGCATTTTGAACTGTGAGAGGCGCTACACTTTCTTCACAAGTTGAATACGGAAGGCGGTCTGGAGGAAGCTAGATATTTTACTTTATAAAGTTTTAAATATGGATATTTTTCTTACAAAACCCCATCGATTCACTTCAGAAGGCCTTTATTAACTTGAGCCGTGTGGAGCAGTTTATTATGGTATATATATATATATATATATATATATATATATATATATATATATATATATATATATATATATATATATATATATATATATATATATATATATATATATATATATATATATATATATATATATATATCATATATATAACCTAGGATGGCTTGATGGTGAGTAATGTCATGGGGTAATTTTTATTTTAAAGTTAACTACTCCTTTAAAATGCGTTTTGGTCAATCAGATCACAAGTGGACGTTGCTAAACATAGGTGTAAATGGGGTCTAAAATGTTTTTAAGCTTGTCCACTTTCAACCACTTCCAGAGGTGGTCGAAAAATGCATTTGACCGGATTGCTTTCGCAGTGTAGACACTCATGTGGTCGAATGCGTTCCAACAGCCAAAAAAGACCGCCTGCTCTCCACCTACTGACCTAATGCGTTAAACATTACAGGCTAGCACCCAGACGGGATTTAAACTTTCACGGCTGAAGACCCAAACTTGGTTTGAAGACAAAAAAAAAAAAAAAAAAAAAAAACGTACCAAGCATTTTCTCTCACCATTCCTGATTTCTAACACATACTCTATCAGAGCAGAAACAGAAGCTGCTGCTCTCTGTATTTCCATCGTCTCCGTGCGCGCTCACATCACACGTAAATAGCGCAAGCTTATTTTGTCCATTAGATTGAAAGATCTGAAAAAGCCCATAGATTTACCAGCCCAAAGACCCTCCCCTCAAAGAAATCAGGACAGGAGTGAACAAAAAGTGGACAAAAGAGACAGATCAAAATACCAGGTGTGTCTCCCTCATCTACTTGTGATCCGATCAACCAAAATGCATCTTAATACCAGGTGTAAACAGGGCCTTAGACACACCAGAAGGTTACTCAGGTGGAGCACTGTGTAAACACAGCCAGTACACAGCCATATGACTTTCTCCAGAATGGATAGTGTAGATAAGCTAGACATTTGAAACAGAAATACCCATCACACTGTTTTACTAGGGCCATTTTGCAATAGGAAATATTGATGTATTTACTATGTCCACCAATCAAAATGTGTCAGCTAGTACTTTATTAGACTTGGAAGTTTTTGGATTAGAATAAAAAAATAAAAATGTAATTACCGTCATTCAGACAAGCCTAAGATACTGTAGCGTTAGGTTAATGCATGTTTTTATTTATATATATATATATTATATATATATATATATATATATATATATATATTCAAGTGGGATGCATTCAATTGATCATAATTGACAATAAAGAGTTTTAATGTTACAAAAGATTTATATTTCAAATAAATGCTGTTCTTTTGAACTTTCTATCCATGAAAGTATCCTTTTAAAAGCATCAGTTTTCACAATAAAAATAAGCAGCACAACTATTTTAAACATTGATAAGAATAAATCAGCATATTAGAATGATTTCTGAGATAATGTGACACTGAAGATTGGAGTAACGATATTGAAAATTCAGCTTTGCCGTCACACGAATAAATTACATTTTAGAATATATTAAAATAGCTATTTTAAACTTTTATTTTGAATTGTAATAATATTTCACAATATAACTGATTTTACTGTATTTTATGTAATTCAGTAAAATGATAAAACTTTACTGTATATAAATTACAAAAAAAGTTACACTAAAAATAAAATAAACATTAAACAAATAAATGTATCCTTGGTGAGCATAAGAGACTTCTTTCAAAAGAATTTTTAAAAATCTTGAAATCAACATTATCAATCTTATCAAAGTTTAACATTATAGTTTAGCAGCAATTAGACATTATGCAGTAATATCACACTGGGACTTGGATATCATCATCATCATTTTTTTGTAACAGATCAAGCAACTTAATTGGTCTAAATACCACAAAGATATAATATAATAATGCAAATAATAAAAAAATTGCATGATGAAGATATTGAAGAGATGATATGAGATATGAAGATCGCAAAGAACTGAGAGTTACACAAACGTATAAAGAGAAAAATCTACTCACAAAGTCATCGCCTGAATCTGCGCCCACAGAAGTGATGGACTCTTTGCTCATGGAGCGAGGGATGCGGCCTGTACGAGGGGCAGTGGCGGCCTCCTCTGCCAGCTTCTTCTTCAACTTTGCAAACATCTCCGAAGTGTAGATGTAGCCTATAGCCGTGTGTGTGAAGCAATGGTTTGAACGACACTCTGAGACGCTTTAGAGTCTTCGTAATGCAGAGCGGGTTATATCCACGGCATGCGCAGATCTCATTCTGGGATTACTCTCTGCTGCTTTGACTCTGTGGAGACAATCACAACACTATTACTTTAGAAGAAGAAATTCACTTGTTCTAGTGGTCACAGGAATACAATCAAATAAGGCTTTCAACCAGCAGATACTTTTCTGAATAAAATGAGAAACCTGCATCCCAAGACTGAATTGCTTAGTATACAACACTGTCTAGTATACATATGTGCCTGTGTATTATGAGGGTACTCCTGTTTATATAGTTAGAGGAAGTGGTATATCAAAGTAGTACTACACTAATGTCAATACTTAACTTAAGAATTATTTAAAGCAGATGCACTGTTTTCACGCAAGACATCGACAACACAGTAGAGTTAAACAGAAATATCAACGCATAAAACCAAATTCCGATGCGTTTCAATGTTTTATAATATACTACATGACCAAAAAGGCTCAATGTTGACATTGCTTGATATGCTACACTGTAGGAAGCTAACCAGTGTCAGGTTTGATAATGACACGTAAGCTTGATGCCAAAACCATTTCTCCATCACATGCTGACAGTGCATGACAACATCTAAACAAAACTGTCAAATAAAAAACGTAAAGGGGATAAATTGTAAACAAGAGCTAGCTGACGTTAGCTGTCGGGCATCTTCCTTACTAAACCAACAATCAGACAAGCATGAACCTACCGTAAAAACTCCATAAACCCTGAAAGAACGTGTGTTTATTGTAATGGGAATGCACGTTTAACGCAAATATTTCTCCAGGCGTTACATCTGTGTGTGCTGTTTTTGTCGAGGTTAGCAACCGGCTAACTAACTTCACGTAATCTTCAGTCATCAGAATACTGATGACGTTCCAGGAACAACTTGGCAATTGTGCTCAACGCTGATTGGACGACCACAGGAGGGAGGCGTGGCTACAGGTTCGCGTGATTTCATGTCAAACATGAAAGCTGTCATAGACTCGCAAGGTTCACGTCAGTGTTCACAGCAGTAGCATTGCTACATTAGACGCATAATCTTTTAAAAACATATAATGGCACATTAATATATTTACACTTTGTTTAAAATAATAATTATTCATTGTATATTACATTTTAATTATCATTTTGATGTTGTAAGAAACAATTAAAGATTAATTAGCTAGTTTTTATTTATTTTTTATATTATATTTTTGTTAAATGCATACTTTAATTTTTTCACAAAACCCTCAGTTTTGTGAAACAAAAAGGGTTTTTTCACAAAACCCCTGCTTTTATTAAATCGCTTTGTTAGCTTGCTATTAAGTTATAGCAAAATATGAACGAGTTTAATTACATTCCTAAATATACCAAAATGTGGAATGTACGGTGAAATTATCAAAAACTAATTTTTAATATAAATTGCATGGAAAGACCATTTTATGTGGCCAGTTAATTGGATGTGAACGCAAGTTTCACAGTATAGTATCATTGCTAAATTAGACGCATAATATTATTAAAACATATAATGACACGTTCATGTATTTACACTTTGCTTAAGATATATTATATAAGATATTAAAATACTACGTATTAATTGAACATTACAGTTTAATTTTATTTTTAATTACTTTTATTATTTTTTAATTAATTTTAATTAGGCTAATGCTGATGTTGGAAGGAACAAGTAAAGATTAATTAACTTGTTTTATTTTTGTTAAATACTTTAATTTTTTCACAAAAATCCCTGCTGTTATTGCTTTGTTATGATAGCTTACTAATTAGTTTCTTACAAAATATAAATCTGAACATGATCTTAATTACATTCCTACATAAAAACATACTACATGTGGAATAGGGATTATCAAAACTAATTTTAAATATATATATATATATATATATATATATATATATATATATATATATATATATATATATATATATATATATATATATATATATATATATATATATATATATATATATAAAATATGGAAAGACCATTTTATGTAGCCAGTAATGTGAATTGAATGAATTCAGGTGACTCTTCATCTAAACACTGATAACAGCATTTCAAACAAACCTCAAATTACACTAATAAACAAAAGATGGAAAGATAATAAAATAAATAAAGGATTTATACATTTATTTATGTATTTTTAGAGAAGACATTCAAGATCTCTGAGGGCTGAAGGTTTTTTTTTTTTTTTTTTTGGGTTGTGTAATCATGTGGATTTTGGCCATCATATATCACTTGCTGGCCCATGTCTGTCACACAGTATTCTGAGAAATAGCACAGTCCTTTAGCTGGCGTTTCAGTAACGTTGTGCATGATTTACAATGCCATTTGGGACTCTTTTTAATTGTTTTATTATACTAATCACATCCTGTCCCAATAAAAGAGCCCCTTTCAGTTCGAAATATTTTGAAGCAAATAAAAGTTGTTTCAATCAAGGAAACAGAAATGCTTATTGCCGTTTGCACATTGCTATATTTCTGGAGAATCGCTATTTTGAAAAGCCTTATTATTGTGTCCTCAGTCAGTTCAATAATACGCATGTATTGGATTTCATTAGTAGGCTATCTGTGTTTTATAACTAATCTGAAATCTAAAGGGAAAAATATCAATGTAAATCTATATTTAAAAATGTAAATTGCCTTAGGACACATTAAGAGACAATATTTACATATCTAGCAAAATATATTTTTTTATAAATTATTATAAACAGTGTTGGGTAAGTTACTCTAAAAAGTAATTAATTACTAGTTACAAATTACATAGTCAATAGTGTAATTAGATTACTGTACAAATTACTCTCTCCAAAAAGTATTTCATTACTTATTACTAATTTCTAAACCTTATATCAAGTGATTTAAGGATAGACATGCAATGGCTCTTTGTTTTAATTCATTCAAATAAATAATATAAAACTACATAAATTATTCTTATTAACTGACCAAAGTATTATAACTGTGAGAAGGACACATAAAAACATGCATTTTAAAGTTAGACTTTAAATTTTGATGTTAATTCCACTGTTGCATTATATATAATTGTTCTACAGTCTATACACAGCATTTAGTTCAATTACATCAGAAGTAACTGTAATTAAATTAAACAAAAATAAGAGTAATCCCTTACTTTACTTTTTCAAGGGAAAAGCGATTATATTACAGTAACTAATTACTTAGTAGTTACACCCAACACTGATTGTAAAAGATCTTACTCACCCTGGACATCACCTGTTCTCCCCCGTGCCCTCTGGGAGGAGATACAGATTATTCGAAACAAAACATAACAGATTAAAAAACAGCTTTGTCCCACAGGACAAAATCAAATGTATAAATAGAGGATGAGTCCTCTCCCTTCCCTCCATTCACTTCCAAACACTATGGTGCAATAATTCTGTCTCACAAACTGGTAGTGCAATACCCACACCCTTCCCCAACCAACAACCAACGCACATACACTAGACCAGGGGTTTTCAAACTGGGGTCCTCCAGAAGGTTCTAAGCGAGGGTCCCCAGAAACTTTTAGAGAATAAAAAATACAAAGCAAAAATGGTCTACCGAACAGTCAGTTTCATTTCTAACTCTTTCTAAATGCTCACTATAGTCCCCTTTATCTCGCTCACTGGGATTGTAAGGCAGTATCTTAACGCAGCATGTAAGCTGCTTAGTGCTTACATACATTTAATGAGAAAGTTGCTTATACGTTTTAATTGAAAAAGGTCCTTCTTAGGGTTTATACAGCCAACATTAAGTATAGCCAATTTAAGTTTGGAAACAATATGTTGTATTTATAATGTCACACTATTTTATTTTATTTTATTTATTTATTTATTTTTCATACATACAAATATATAGATGGATTTTAGGAAAGGGGTCCGCCATTAAAGGTTTATCATATTTGGGGGTCCTTGGCACAATAAAGTTTGAAAAACCCTGCACCAGACATATTTTGCACTATTGACATAATGTTGTTATATTGACATGTGTATGTGTATGTGTATGTGTATGTGTATGTGTATGTGTATGTATGTATGCATGTAGCCTGTGTGTGTATGTACAGTGGCCTATATGTATGTGTGTGTGTGTGTGTGTGTGTGTGTGTGTGTGTGTGTGTGTGTGTGTGTGTGTGTGTGTTGTGTGTGTGTGTGTGTGTGTGTGTTTATGTACAGTAGGCTTATACTATTGTATACATGTGTGTATATGTGTGTGTGTGTGTGTGTGTGTGTGTGTGTGTGTGTGTGTGTGTGTGTGTGTGTGTGTGTGTGTGTGTTTATGTACAGTAGGCTTATACTATTGTATACATGTGTGTATATGTGTGTGTGTGTGTGTGTTGGCTCATATGTATGTACTGTATGTGTGTGTGTATATGTGTGTGTGTGTGTGTGTGTGTGTGTGTGTGTGTGTGTGTGTGTGTGTGTGTGTGTGTGTGTGTGTGTGTGTGTGTGTGTGTACAGTCTTGCTCAAAAGTTTACACACCCCTTGCAGAATCTGTGAAAAATTTTAACAAAATAAGAGATCATACAAAACACGCTAACAAAACACGCTATTTTTTATTTAGTACTGTCCTGAATAAGATATTTTACATAAAAGGTGCTTACATAAAAAACATATCCACCTTTTATTCTTACTGTTTCGTTCCCTGGATGATCCACAGCTATTCTTTCTTTTTTTGTTGTTGTGTGATGGTTGTTCTTGAGTCCCTTGTTTGTCCTGAGCAGTTAAACTGCCCGACGTTCTTCAGAACAATCCTCCAGGTCCTGCAAACCCTTCAGTTTTCCAGCATCTTTTGCGTATTTGAACCCTCTCCAGCAGTGACTGTATGATTTTGAGATCCATCTTTTCACACTGAGGATGATTGAGAGACTCAAACACAACTATTAGAAAAGGTTCAAACATTCACTGATGCTCCAGAAGGAAACACGGTGCATTAAGATTTTGAACACGATGTCCATTTTTTCTTATTTTGTTTAAACATCAAAATGTGTTGTTATTTATCATATAGATGCATCTCTACATATATTGTCATATTTATAGTATATAGCATATATACTTTATATTGATACAGCACTATAATGTTTTTTGCACAAACTATTGTATATGTATATTGTATATATTACTCCACTGCCATATTTATGCTTTTTTTGTCATTGTTTTAATGACAATGAAAATAAAGATCTATTCTATTCTATTCTATTCTATTCTATTCTATTCTATTCTATTCTATTCTATTCTATTCTATTCTATTGTGTCTCCACCTGTACAATGTCACAGCTCACTGCCTAAGCCCCAGGTGTTCGTCCACACATGCATGAGATGTCCATATGGATGTTGGCCTTCACCTTGATGAGGTCTCAAAACAGCAGGAATGTGGGTGAGGCGTAAAGGAGGCTCTGTTTTAAAACTCTGTTCAGAATGCTGGTATTACAATCCAATAGAACAATTATTACACTTCTCCATCTTGCTGGTATGGCTGGCCCAGGATAGCATCACATGCACCACAG